>JAVJIF010001299.1:0-469314 GCA_038442645.1 Agave tequilana | reverse complement strand
TTCTTATTCACGTCTGTGATGCCTCGATCCCACCGGTATGGGGACGCCACTGCGACGCATATACGCAGGTCGGAAATACCCTCGCGTATATACGCTAAGCTTCAGTACAGGCAAGAATCAGAGGCGGAAGCACAATGATAATATACATCCAATAGAATATACAAGTACATGGTTATCACAGAAAGCGATACAATATTACAGGAATATTACATCATTAGAAAATATAAGAGTACAATACATGAAGGGATATACATAATAAAAACTGAGAGATGCTCACGATACGGCAAGAGGGACCTCGGGAGCCAAACAAGAGAAAATCTGGAAGGAAGAACTACGGCGGTGTTCGAGCTTCTGCTGCACTCCGATTACCATAGGAGGATTGCTGCGCACTCTGATCAGCTACAGCAAGATCACCGGGGTCTAGACTTCAGGATCTGGACATCAGAATCCAGGGTTGTTAGCAACCCCAGCGAGTACATATTATAAAGTCAAATGGCGTGCATAACAGGCACACGTGTACATGATCAAGTGATGTGATCCAGGCATGCAGGTACAGGAAATGACAAGTAATATAAGGAAAACGACAGTAAATCTGAGATCAAGTAAATACATATATATCAATAAGTCTAAATCGGAAAAACATGCATGAAAAACGGTATAGAAAGCATAGGTTTACATAATCATGCGACCAATATATTAAACATGTGATAAATACGCTAAATACGCGATAAATATAAGTATGGACAAAACTAGTTGTATAAGCTCAGATTATGGATTCATGGGGTTGATACGTCGAAGGATAATCCAACAAGGAAACCTTCATCTATATACCATATATCCGATGTCACCATCATATGAATTCATACAGCTTGAGTTGCCCTCAGGGTAACAGAACTAGAGTGTGTCTAAAGTAATCATCATATGCCACATAATCACATGTCATAAGGTAAGGTGTCAACTCAGAACATAATACTATAACTGGAGAATATAAAGGTGTTGCATTTTAATTAATTTAATAATAATAGTCAGTACCTTTGATATTTCAATCGCCTCCCTACCAGCGTCTCACATCACTGATAGTCCATACTAGAGTTCGCACTCTGTAGAACTTAACCGGGTCTGATATGTGAGTACCAGGACCCGAACAAAGGAGAGACCAAATATCACAAGTTCCTAACATTATTACTGTTTGGTTGTTTTATGTTATTCATCCGATTCATATGCTTTTGTATGTGCTACCGGCACACATACATCCACTTATGAATAAGATGAGTTTATTATTTAGAAACTGATAAATCTGATGGCTCATATTTATAGTGGGTCCCATTTCTGCCTGGGACTAGCTCAGGAGTACAAGCTACTGCTTCAGGGGACTTATCGTTACGCGCCCCACACGACTTCAGATTCAGGCTACTGCTTCCGGAGACTTATCATTACGCGCCCCACACGACACTTCAAAAATATCACCATTATAAATATGACATCATACCGGTTTCCATCAGTTTCCCCTACCCCAGTGTAAGTTGAGTATTTTATTATATATATTGCCCAAAGATAATGTCCACAAGTGTTTAAAGTATAACCATAATTTTTCAACTTACGGAAACAGGAGTATAATACCAGGAGTATAATATCAGGAGTCATCCTTTTTCAGGGTTTCAGGAGTACAGGAGTTCAGGAGTACCAAATATCTAATAATAATATAATAGTCAGGCCAAGTCCCCGTAAAAGTGATAGTCATGAATATGTCACATAATACACAGGTATCTGGGTGGTAATGCCCAGTCAAGAGTCACGATGTCGGTCCAGGTATTTGTACCACATGAAAGCATATCATATATCGTGTATTAGGGTCAGGTGTCAGGTATGACATAGATCAAGTACCGGGTCTATATATCGAGTGCTGGTGTAAATACTGAGTGCCAGAATTATAAATAATATATCAAGTATAACATGCCAAGTGTCGGTGTAAATACTGAGTACCGATGTAAATACCGAGTGCCGGTGTCAAATGTAGCATGACAATATCTGTATCAAATATAGCATGGCAATTATCGGTGTCAATATAGCATGACAAGTATCGGTGTCAAATATAGCATGAAAATTATCAGTGTCAAATATAGCATGGCAAGTGTCGGTGTCAAATATAGCATGACAATTAACGGTGTCAAATATAGCATGGCAAATTTCGGTGTCAAATATAGCATGGCAATTATCGGTGTCAAATATAGCATGACAAATACCGGTGTCCAGTATTATGTGTCAAATATAGCATGAAAGATATCGGTGTCAAATATATCATGTTAAAACATCCACATATCAATATCATGTTATAAATATAAGAGTAATTATTTTTAAATTAATAATAAGCACTCGCTTGAAACCAGGATGAAATACCGGTTAAAAATCTGAGAAATCGGCGATCCGCATGAGAAATCCACTAGCCCGTAGTTGTATATTAAAATATATAATTAAAATATTTATATAAATATTAGAGAGGGAAAGAGAGAGGAGAGAGAGGAGAGAGAAAGTTGCAGGAAGAAGAGAGAGAAAGAGAGAGAGAGAGAGAGAAAATATAGTGTTTTTAGAAAAGAATTAAGATTTAAAAGGAGAGAGGTATTAGGTGCAAATATAGTGAAGTAATAAGGGAATGAGGGGAGGGGTATTTTTGGAATGAGGGAAATATGAATGTTATATTAGGGAAAAGAAAAGAAAAAGAAAGAAAGAAATGAAAAAGAAAGAAGAAGAAGAAAAAAGAGAGGGAGGGGAGGTGGTTGTCGGCCACCGCCGGCGGCGGCGGCGGCGCCGCTGGGGAGGAGAGCGCGGGGAAAAGGGATTGGTGGTTTTTGTTGTTGTGATTGTTGTTGGGTTGTTTTGGTGGTGTGGAAGATGGTGGTGGTGGTGGTGTGGTGGTAGTGGTGATGATTGGTGGTATTGGGGAGTTAGAGTAGGAGGAGGAGATGATGTTGGGTGGTTGGAGTGGAGAGTTTGGTGGAGATGAGAGTGAATTTTGGAGAAGAGAAGGAAGAAGAGTGATGAGTTTTTGTTGAAATTGGAGGAGGAGGAGGGTTGTTGGAGGTTGAAGGAGGTGGTGGTGTGAAGAGGGAGAGTAGGGGAGTTGGTTGGCCGGCCTAGGGCGGCCGGCGGTGGCGGCGGTGATGGTGGAGGCGATCGGTTGTGAAGGATGCGTGAGTGGGTTGTTTTGTTGAAGGAGATGAAGTTTTGATTTTGGATTTTTGTTTGAAATGAATGGTAGTGTGGTGGTTTAATTGAGGATGAGAAGGGAATGAAAGATGGTTTAGGGGGGTGATAGGGCTGCAGCAACAACCCTACTGCTGTAGGTGGCAGACGGCGGGCGGCTTTGGCAGGGAGCAAGGCGTTAATTGTGGGGAAAATCAAAGTGAAGAAAAGAAAAAGAAAGAAAAGAAAGAAAATTAAAAAAATAAGAAAAAGAAAATAAAATAATTTAAATTTTTATTATTAAGTAATTTATTTATTATAATTTTTGGTAGTATAAAGTGGGGGATGGAGAAGGAAAAAGTAAGAAAAGAAATGTCGGTAAATAATATTATTATTTAAATGGGGCGAAAATTCGACTGTTTCAGAATCATTCAGAAAAATTCTAAAAAATAGAAAATAATATTCTAAGATACATGGTGAAACCAGATTTGAGAAATTCGATGTAGTTTTCAAATTAAAATTCTTGAAATTTTCTGGCGATACCGGCCGACACTAGAATCGGTCAAATTTTGATAAATTTAAAAAAAAATCTTAAAAATATATTTAGATAGAAAATGAAATTCTAAGAATTAATGTGAAAGCCATTTTTGAAAATTTAATTCCATTTGAAATTAAAAATCTGGGAATCAGTCAGCGATGCCGACCGACACCGGTTTTAGAGATTTTGCAGAAAAATTTTGAAAAATTCTAAAAAATCATGAAAAATCTAAAATATTAGAATACAGTCTCTGAAACTGAAATCGGTCAAATCGGACTACCAGAAAGTCAAATCGGGATACTGGCTGTTATCGGGTTCCCAGTCCGGTCAAGGCTTGCTCTAGATCTGAGAATCCAGATCTGATACTCAATAATATAAGAATCACAACTCAAAATTATATACTGGAAGAAAATTGAACAGCTTGGTCAAAAATTTTTGGGATACACATCTGGGTACGTATCCCGGGAACGGGTTGCTACAACGTCGGTTGTTAACAAGCTCTTCTTTATTAAAGAATGAGAAAGAGAAGAAAGAAAAGAAAAGAAATTCAGAAGTGATAGGGGGAGAAGGCAATGAAATGGCGATGTGAAAATAAAATATAAATGGTTTTGAAAACAAAGAAGATGACGCAAAGGTGAACTAAGAAGATTGATAAGAAAATCATAAAAAAAGGCTTTGGAAATTATTTTTTACACAAAGTAATATGAAAGAGAAAAACTATGAAAGAAAGCTCATGGCTACTAACAACTAATTACTCCACTAACCATGCTAACCTCTTAGTGATAGTCGTCTCACATTGATCCTTGGTTATCGCTAGTTCTTAACTTCAAGAGACGATACAAAGTATGGCTCATAAGATTGTTCTTTCATATTCAAATAACACATCCATACCACACAACAAGTTACAAGCTACTATTAGATCATCAAAACCAATTAGAGGCGAGCATGAAATAAAATTAGCATTTGCAAGTTAGTAAGTTAGTGGTTAGTTAGTTTATGTTAGAAATGTTAGAATATTAGAATGTTAGAATCCATCATCATGAGCCAGCAATGGCTCTTGCAAGAGCAAGGCTTTATAGAGACTATTAGATTCATGTGGATTATCAAGTAAGTAATTTGCTAGTTAGTGGTTAGTAGTTAGATTGCCATGAGAAGAAAAACTAGCTAAGCATCAATGTAGAAGATGGATGAGATTACAACAGAGAAGAAAGGAGACACCTTTACATAGATTGTTACCATCTATTAGATCAATATCTCTCTATTTGTCTTTGAATCAACTCAGCTCTACTACAAGATCTAAAAACAAAAAGAAATACAAAATAAAAGAAGAAGAAAATCTTAATCTATAGCTAGAAAAGAGAAACCTAGCCTCTTCATTGATCTGCTTATGTTCCGGGCCTCTGCAGGGCTATTACAGGCAGAAAGGGCTTCTAAAAGATGAGACGAGGCCACACGCCGAAAATCGACGCGTGGGCCCACTAAAGGGCAGCGAAAACGCGGCTACAGGGACTTAGGTCCCTGGTTTTGACGCGTGGATTCGCCTCGCTTCAGCGACTTGCCAGATATGCTCTGATTCGGTTATTCTATCAGATTCTTGTCAAACACCCGCTACAGTCTAGATTCAATGTATCTTCTAGAAACTCTCTATCTTGGCCTCCACAAAATCCAGATTTAATTACCCAAAATGGATTTATTAAGCTCTTATTATCCTTTTATCCTTAGACTCTTGATTTATCTGTAAAGTAGACCAAAGCACAATTAGAAATGATATTTAATTCATAAATCGGTAGAAAAAATGCGATGAAATAATGCAGAATTATAGAGTAATCACACCCCCACACTTATCTTTTTGCTCATCTTGAGCAAAACAAGAAAAGAAAAACTATACTACAAATGTTATTACATCACTTTCGCAGGTGATATGATTGCACTGAGCATGTGCAACAAGCCGTTAAACCTCTAGGTTACCCCTAGAGGAGGAGTTTTGTCTTCTGAGTTTTTCAGCGGATTGTATGCTGTCTAAAGATCATTAAAGACAAATCGTCAAAAGCAGAGTCCCAAACTCTAGACGCAGGGCTAATCATAGCCATCACTGTAGCATCAAGGCGCGAGGGTCGAAACCCGCGTCTCAACCAGCACTGCAGCACCAAGGCGCGAGGGTCGAAACCCGCGTCTCAGCCAGCACTGCAGCACCAAGGCGCGTGGGTCGAAACCCGCGTCTCAGCCGCACTGCAGCACCAAGACGCGAGGGTCGAAACCTGCGTCTCAGCAGCACTGCAGCACCAAGGCGCGAGGGTCGAAACCCGCGTCTCAGCAGCACTGCAGCACCAAGGCGCGAGGGTCGAAACCCGCGTCTCAGCCAGCACTGCAGCACCAAGGCGTGAGGGTCGAAACCCGCGTCTCAGCCACACTGCAGCACCAAGACGCGTGGGTCAAAATTCGCGTCTCAGCCAGCACTGCAGCACCAAGGCGCGTGGGTCAAAACTCGCGTCTCAGCCAGCACTGCAGCACCAAGGCGCGTGGGTCAAAACTCGAGTCTCAGTTGTAACTGCCCTGATTATGGGGTCAATCACGGCCCACATAACGGGAAAAGTTAACCCCCATTATGGAGTATTTTTAGGGAGCACGTTCACCCCTGAAACCTCTATAAATAGCACCGAAAAGAAAAGATTAAGAGAAGAGAATCCAGAGGAGAGGAACTTGAGAGCTTCCACAGAGAAGGAAAGAGAGTCTAACTCTTTAGCTAACTTGCTGCGTACAAGTTAATTTTTGCCTGCAATCTCTTTAAGATTTTGGTCGACAGAGCTGTATCACTTCGTCTACCATCCGAAGAGAAGATCTCCAGAAGTTCTCGATGTTCACCCGGTCAACGAAAAATAAGATTCACTTTCCACCGCCACTTGAAGAACCCAGCATTAAACAAAGGGAGGATTCAAGACTCAATATCCTCCCTCCCTTGTAACCGGGGTGTAAGTCCGTTGTAATTTTTCAATTGATTCAAGGAAATTTTACGCGAATTTTTCTCCCGTCGAACAAGAGATGGCGACTCCGCTGGGAAGAGATGGCGATTCCGCCCCGAAATTCTACTATAATGCGATTACGCGAACACTGTATCGTCAATTGCATGACGGGATCTTACTTCGCTGCCTTTCACAAAAAGAGGCACAGGATTATGAAAGAGGCCCATGACGGCATGTGTGGAGCCCATCAACCTGGCCCAAAACTTGCATATCGACTCCAAAGTTGGGATATTATTGGCCTAAGATGATCGCTGACGCCATCACTTATGCCAAAAGATGTCACGCCTGCCAAGTACATGGCGATTTCATCCATCAAGCACCAGGATACCTTCACTTTACGACCTCTACCTGGCCATTTGAGATGTGGGGGATGGATGTAGTCGGCCCTATCAGCCCACCGTCATCAAAAGGACATCGGTTTATCTTAGCCACAACCGATTATTTCTCCAAATGGGCTGAGGCCGTCCCTTTGAAGGAGGTGAAGTCATCTGATGTGATCAAATTCGTTAAATATTACGTCATTTACCGTTTTGGAGTACCTCGGCGAATCGTCCATGACAATGAACCCCAGTTCGTCACTCAGGCTTTCCAGAGATTCTGCGCTAAATTCAGAATCCAGAATGTGTCCTCAACGACATACTATCCCGCCGCTAATGGTCTCGCAGAAGCTTTTAACAAAACCATCGGCAGACTTCTCAAGAAATTCGTCTCGAAAAGTCAACGTGACTGGGACGACAAGCTGGGTGAATGCTTATGGGCCTATCGCACAACTGTTCGAACCCTGACTAAAGCTACGCCATTTTCTTTGGTATACGGGTGTGAAGTCGTGCTTCCACTGGAAATCCAAATTCCGTCTCTACGCGTCGCTTTGACAGCGGAGATGACAAATTAGAAGAAGCATCGACAGCGACTCCAAGAATTAGAGGCCTTAGATAATAAACGTCTGCAGGCCTAACAACAAATCGAGCTCTACCAAGCTCGGATTACTAGAGCCTTCAACAAGAAAGTTAAAGTGCGAACTTTCAAGAAAGGCGATCTTGTCTTAACCGTCAGAAGACCTATGGTGGTGACACATAAGACAAAAGGAAAATTCCAGCCCAAATGGGAAGGACCATTTGTAGCAGAGTCAGTCTACTCAAATGGATCATATCGCCTCATAACCTCAAATGGCGATACACTCATGATGCCGATTAATGGTAGATTCCTAAAGAAGTACTATCCTTAATGGTACTCCTCCGTCAATCAGGTTAAAAGTATACCTCTGATCAAAACAAGAAAAGTTTCTTCATCACGATAGATCAGCGGCAAGTTAATTGCGCATTGATAATGCCATGATGCATGATACAAATATTGATAAAGAGACAAAAGATGAGACTTAGGTTCTAATGTTCCCATCTTCATTAACATCCGACGCCTCCAACGGCTAAGGACAGATGAAAATGTTGGCTTCTAAGCCCAACATAAGTCTTCGACAACTCATCATGCTGAGGGGAATAGCATGGCTAGCCCAATTCAAACGGTAGTTGGTAAAGGCACCTCAAATTCGTTGATACCTGAGGGTTTGCTAAAAATCCTAAGTGGATGTAGTTCCACCCTCTCCTCCAAAATTTCCTACCAATTCTCATACACAGAATGGTAGGTCTACAAAATATAATCATTGCTAGGTTAACACTATACCTCTGGTAATGAAAATTTTCAATACTCCCTATTGAATACAAACCTTATTTGTCAACTCTATATGGAGTAGTAAGCCTTCAAACTTGTCAAGTTAACACTATACCTCTGGCACTTCAAACTTCACTTGTCAATTCTCATCAATAGAATGACAAGTCTTCAAAATTGCTCATATCGCAAGTCCAGTACTGTCAAGTTAAAACTACATCTCTGACATTTTCAAATTCCACTTGTCAATTCTCAACAATAGAATGGCAGGCCCTTAAATTGCTCGTATCGCAAATCGATTTTTGTCAAGTTCAATACCACACCTCTGACAAATTACTGTTAAGTTAACATTACACTTCTAACAGTAATCAAGTTGCTTCCAAGTTCAATGTTAAACCTCTGACAGCCATTTTTCTTTCAGACTTCCATATCGAAGCTGAAATGAACGATGCTAAGTTTAATAATACACCTCTAGCGTCCAAGTCATTGCCAAGTTTAACAATACACTTAAGGCCATGACTTTCCCTCAGACTTCCTTGTCAAAGTCGAGATGACCAATGCCAAGTTCAAAATTACACCTCTAGCATTACCCTCACTGTCAAGTTAAATATCACACCTATGACAGTGACACTTTCAGTTTTCTCAAATAAAACTGAAATGCTTTTGAGTCAAGTTAATATCACACCTCTGACTCACATTCTTGTCAAGTTAACATCACACCTCTGACTCACATTCTTGTCAAGTTAACATCATACTTCTGACAAGACTACATTCAACCCGTTAAGTTAATATCACACCCTTAACGGTAAAAACTTTCCTAGATCCCCCGCGAATCTAGTCTCACTTGTTATTCTCATAAACAGAACAACAAGTCTACCTAAAAACATTGTTAAGTTAACATTACACCGTTAACAGTGTTTTCATTAAATCCCCAGCTAATCTTAATCAAGTTAATCCTAACCTCTGATAAAAGCTCATCTTCCCTGGGGGTACAGGTTCCACCTGTCACTTTCCTTTATAGAGTGGCAGGTCCACAAAAATTATCTTATCCCCTGTCAAGTTAATATCACACCTCTGACAGCATTGTTGAGTTCCTGAAACAGGATCTCTCTCTACAAAATTTGATTAGTCTGACTAAAAAAAAAGTTCAAGACAATAGAAAGAAAAAAAAGTGTCACTTTTATTTATATCCAGGCATATGAAAGTGATACAAAACGCTCTCTTATACAATAAGATTGAGTGTTATAATAAAGGAGTACAAAGAAGTCTCTCTCTCTCAAAAGTTGCACTCACTCCTTGAAGCTTCTCACCATTCCAAGTACAGGATGTTCGGGAGGGCGCCAAAGATGGGTTGAGCACTGTGATGACGGTTGGAGGCTGATTATGTCACCATGCATGACGTAAACATCAAAGAAGCTTCTTGTTGACCAAGAGCAATGGTGTTTCTTGAGGTCGAAAGTCAGCAGAATCTTCTGATTCCACCTGACCATCCCAAGTGTGGGCTATGATCCTTCGTTGATGAACATCTCCACCGCCAGAAAGTCATCCAATGAGCATGGAGCTTTCATCGATGCCACTTCTGGGGTAAGTGAAGGGAGAATCCAACACCATACCCACCACTATATCCATCGCCATCTCACTCTGACCATGCCATGCCAAAAAGCATGACCGGTGCATTGAATCCAAAGAGATCTTGGCGGGTGTCAGATCCTCGTCTCCCAAGAACAGGAGCCATGACTTCTTCTCCAGTGGTCGACCATCGAACAAGTTAGCTGGCCGATATATTCTCCCAAGGGCCCAGCGAATATGAAAAGGATGATTAAGCCTACCTGCAAGAAGCAAACAAAAATTTGAAGATCTGAAGCTTAGGATACTTCAACAGAGAAGCTAAGTGACAAACGCAGCTATTGCTGAAAACTTCAGACGCAGGAATGACCCGCGCAGTGAATCAAACTTCTGCGACGGTAGAAACAGATGCGATCAAAGCTGTGATACACACAGATTCGAACGCGGTCCAGTTTTGCACCCGCGTCTAAAATATGAGACGTGAGGAGAATCAGACGCGAGAATTGCCATCTCCCTATTGATAAACAGGAGTTGCTAAATTCAGGCCTGAAACCTTCGATCTAAGTTGAAATCCTTCTAAGTTAACAGCCTCAGACGCGAACTTTGTATGTAAAGCTCGCAGTCTAGGTGCAAAAGTCCATTATACTCGCGTCCAGAGAATTTTGACTCAGAATTTTCTAAATGGAGCAACTTCTAAAAGATGGGCGCACCAGTTAGACTTCAGGAGAAGATCAAGAAAATGAATCTCTTTAAGAGATAGTAAAACTGAAACCTAATGGGCTGAAAATTTCATGGCAAATTAGGAAGTCATACCAACAGAACAACCCGTTGGGGGTTGAACTTTCTGCATCAAAGCGCGGACGTAAAAGGTACTCAAGGAGACGCTTTTTAATTTTAAAATCACTTGACAGTGATAATCTTCTGGAGAGATTAAACAGAAGCATGAAAGCTCTGGGTCATCGTCGTCCATGGGGGCAAACCCCAGATGAAGTCCTTGAAGAAAGAAGGTGGAATCTCTCAGAGCACTCGCTCTCGAGAGAAAACAGTCTAAGCAATGGACTGTTAAAAGAAAGGGGTGGAGCCTATTTATAAGCAACCCATAATGCCTATAATTAATGGCTCACTAATCAGAACCGTCGGCTTTAATTCCCGCACAAATGTCAAAGCCCAATGAAGGGCTGACGCGTGGACTGTCGTCTCGGGAAGCATCGAAGACGCAAGTCTCCAATCGCCAGCGCTGATTTGGCATTTAAAGGCATTAATGCCTAAACCCAATGAAGGGCTGACGCGTGGACTGCCGCTTTGGGAAACATCGGATGATGCGAGTCCCCAATCGTCAACCTCGACTTGACATTTAAAGATCCAACGAAATCATTATGACAAGCTGCGTGTAACGCCTGGGAAGTTGCACCAAACACAGGCCCGAGATTCGCGTTCAGAAACTTGCTTCCCTTTCGGCGTCCTCTTTCATTCCAGTTAAGAGAACTGCGACCGTGTCTTTCAGAGCGGTTCAAAGCCGGACCCATTCTGGGATCGCGCTTTGAAGGTACAAAAGCCGCGTCCTAAGACTTACTTCTACAACAGAGAAGGCATACGTCATTCACAGGGTCACAGGCATCCTGAAGTTGCGTTTATATTACAAGATGACAATGGTATTCCTCTCATAAACTTAATATAATTTGAGTTTGCACTGAGTCGAGGATCTAGAGACATGCCTCCACTAAGACAGTGTTGCGTCCTCATATCTTTGCGTCAACCTCGGAGGAGCATAAAATTGCGCCCTCACTGCATCCTGAATTCTTCATTTGGGTAGAGTTAAGGGCTGCGGCCAGGGAGCCGCGTCCTTCCATAACCAAAGCCGCGTCCTTCGCGCTAGCTTGAACCGCGTCTCAATTCGCAGGTCAGAGTCGCGTTTCTTAGAACTGCGTCTCCACTACAAATCAGAGCCGCATTTTGCAACAAAAAAAAGATGTCCCCTCAATTCTGCAGGACACGTGGCAACATACTCATGGCACGGATTCGCGTTCAACAGCCGCGTCTTCGTCCCAAGAGACGCGTCCCTCCGACAGACGCACCTTCTCAACTAGGCCAAAGTTGCGTCTGCTTCACAGAGCGAAAGCCACGTCTTAATCCCAAAAGACGCGTCCTTTCAAAGATTACATCCTTTCAACTAGGCCAAAGTCGCGTCTACCTCATGGAGTAACAGTTGCATTGTCATTCCAAAGGAGGTACCCCTATAGAAGGCGCGTCTTTAAAGCAGTATCACCCCTGCGTCCACAGAACTTGCGTGTAATCCTTGCTTCTGCAATTCAGTTCAAAAGTACACTGGCACCAGCAGACGACTGCCCACACCTGGTTTAAAGTACACCAACAACAAACTCAAAACATCGGGGAGGTTTAGACTGTGTATCTAGACACTCAATACCATTAGTTTTTGGTGGCTTCAAAGAGTCCCACAGTATACTCACGAAGGCCATACTCCAAACAAGATCAAGCCCGGAGCTTTGTCAGTCTAATCATAAAAGTGGATTAAGCTAGAGTCCAAAGTATTTCGAAATCCGTCCCAGCTAACTGCGGAATATCGAAAACTTTGAAGGGGGTTCTGTAGGCTGTCTAAAGATCATTAAAGACAAGTCGTCAAAAGCAGAGTCCCAAACTCCAGACGCAGGGCTAATCATAGCATCACTGCAGCATCAAGGCGCGAGGGTCAAAACCCGCGTCTCAGCCAGCACTGCAGCACCAAGGCGCGTGGGTCGAAACCCGCGTCTCAGCAGCACTGCAGCACCAAGGCGCGAGGGTCGAAACCCGCGTCTCAGCCAGCACTGCAGCACCAAGGCGCGTGGGTCGAAACCCGCGTCTCAGCCAGCACTGCAGCACCAAGGCGCGTGGGTCGAAACCCGCGTCTCAGTTGTAACTGCCCTGGTTATGGGGTTAATCACGGCCCACATAACGGGGAAAGTTAACCCCATTATGGAGCGTTTTTAGGGAGCACGTTCACCCCTAAAACCTCTATAAATAGCACCGAAAAGAAGAGATTGAGAGAAGAGAATCCGGAGGAGAGGAACTTGAGAGCTTCCACAGAGAAAAAAGAGAGTCTAACTCTTCAGCTGACTTGCTGCGTACAAGTTAATCTTTGCCTGCAATCTCTTTGAGATTTTGATCGACAGAGCTGTGTCACTCCGTTACCATCCGAAGAGAAGATCTCCAGAAGTTCTCGACGTTCACCCGCTTAACAAAAAACAAGATTCATTTTTCACTGCCACTTGAAGAACCCAGCATTAAATAAAGGGAGGATTCAAGACTCAATATCCTCCCTCCCTTGTAACCGGCGTGTAAGTCCGTTATAATTTTTCAATTGATTCAAGGAAACTTTACGCGAATTTTTCTCCCGTCGAATAAGACAGATTACACCCACAAAATCCATAAAGAAAGAGGATAAATGTTAGTATTTTGAGACAAGTTTTTGAAATATTTTGCAAAAATATAAGCGATCTAAGGTCATAAGTCCACCAAAAATTATTCTTCCTTAAATTTAATTTATATGCAAGATTTTGTCTTCAATTGAGGTAAGAATTCAAAATTGAATTGAATATTTTATCTTTCACAAAATCTAGATAATATGCCCTTTGTGATAGTGAAGATTTTTGGGATTTCAACTCTAACCATCAACGCATTTATTTATATATATTATTATTTTTTCTTTTTTTCTTCCTTTAGTTTTCTTAGGCTTTCTAGTTCACCCGGATAGTGAGCCTTTAACCATTAACTCTCAGATCAGATGGTCTTAGGGAACCAGATGAGAAAACATCCTTAGGGTTTAAGGACTCGAGTAAACAAGGTCACAAAACTAAGAGGGACTATTTGTTTCTTATGCACCTTTAGGCGTGAATAATCATGCATCTTGAGGCACAGTTATCCAGCTTAATAAGTGATTTTTTCATATATATTTTTTTCTTTTTATTATTTTTACTTTATGACATTTTAGGTCTTTGTTTCCATCCCAAAAATTGTGTTTGTGTGAAGTGCATACTATCTAAGGCAAAAAATTCAATATAAAATTATCTCCCTAATCTTTTATGCTTAACCTATAATTTTAAACAAGATCTATTACTTCGACTAGGTTTAAGATGTCATAATTAAAGTTTTCTTAATTTCTAAGATCATCTTAATTTTCTTAAAAATAGATCAAAACATTGTCTCTTGTTTCAAAAAGTTTTTAAAGAAAGAGAAAATTCCTAAACAAAAGAAAATTTCTAAAATATCCTAAAAGAACTGAAAAAGAAAAAATTTAAAGACTCTATGTTAGTAAACCCTCCCCTACACTTATCTCATGCATTATCCTCAATGAATCGTGAAGTATGTATGCATGAAATAAATAGAGAGGGAAGAAAAAAAATCACCTCAAGGTAGTGGTTCCGATGGTGGTCTGATTGGTCCACGAAATGTGGCCCAATCCAAGTTACGTGGAGTTTGGAGGAACCCACCAGATACCTCTATAATACAACCCACTAAAAATGATGTATATATGAATAATTTTTATTAAGAATTTTACCCCATCTAATTTTTAAATTTTCAAAATAACTTCGGAGTCATTATTATCAACACCGTTTTCTCAAAATGGAGTGTGAAAAGATGGAATGATTGATTTGACTCATGAAGTATAGAAACTAATACTGACTCATGAATTTGACTTAAGTCAAGTAAAGATTTAGGGGTCAAAATTAGTTCAGGAATCAGGTCCAAATCAAGAAGTTAAAATTCAAGTCCACATTCATTTCCCCACAATGGAACGTGACTCTCTGAGATTGGTGATTCAGGTTCAAGAATGACAGATATGGGAGTCAAAACTGACTCTAAAATGTTGCTCAAATCGGATAGCAAAACAGGAGTCAATATTGATTTAGAAATTTAAATTGGATCATAAATTTTAGAATCTATGTCATATTCCTCATTAAGTTCAATTTCATAAAAATGAGAACTTACCAATTTGTCAATGAGACTTTCAAAATTATGAAATTGGTCAAGTTCAATATGATGATCATACAAGATTGGTAATTCAATTTCATAATAAATAGGTACAGGATCCAATATTGACTCAGGTAAGGGATTAACATCAGGTAAAGACACCTAAGTCATTATTGAATCAGGAAGTGGAATTAAATTACCAACTTGAGATTCAGAATTATATTCACGCTCAAGTTCAATTTCAGGAAAAGGATAACTTGCCAAAATGTTAATGGGATTTTCAAAATTTGAAGTTTGGTCAGGTTCAAATGGGTATGCTAAAATTGAATCTTGGTTTCCAAAACAACATGATCTTTTGGCTCTAACAGAATGGTTACTGACATCAGGAATAATCAAAGGGTGAGAATGGAGAGTTTTGATCATTATGTCTATGTCATAATTATAATCGATTTGAGCCTGAGTCATGACTTCAAGCAGCTTTTCATAGTCAATTGATTCATCATTTTGTTGCGATTAGGCTTGAAAAGATGAAAATTTATTTTGAAAATTATGATGAATCGTGAGTCCATCAGATTTTGTAATTATTGCTCGGACTCACGCATACTCTTTTTCAAGATTGATGGTTTTCTATTTTGAATTGGTGATGAGTATGAATGATTTTCAAAATAATAAGAGTCCTGGGTCAAATTAATAGAGTTAGAGATATCTGAATTGGTCAAGGTTGATAAGAAAAAGTTTCCTCATCCCTATGAATGCTGACCAATTGACTTAATTGTGTTTTCAACCTATTGATAGACTAGGCAGAAGATTTTTGAAATTGTAGCGCAGACTCCTCCAAGATTTCTATACTCCTTTTAGATATGATTTTTCTTCAAGTAGATGTTTTACAAAAAGAGTGTAGGAATCTTGATTTTGAAATTTTTGTGAAGAGTCTGAATCCAACATGTTTTGAGATTGAAACTCAAACTAACGCAAACATTTCATATTCATTTTCAGGGCAAATAGTTGTTCATTTTGAATAGGTGAAAATGAATATGAATCTTCAAAATATTATGGAATTGGGGAGTTGAGCTTCTTTTGTTAGGGTTCAAATATAGTTTGTACAGCTTCTATATTTTTTCAAACTCAGATTTTTCTTCAATGGGTTGGTCTAGAAAAGGAATATAGGAAGCGAAATCAGGGAATGAATATTGTGGAATTTGTGAAAATTATAGACTAAGTGGCTGAAAATTTGACTCAAAGGAGATGAATCCCCATTGACTCTGTAAAGAGTTAAAATTATTTGAAAATTATAACCATAACATTGGGGGTATGGGTTGCATTGATTGGATAAGTCCACCCTGGTATATTTGGTTTGTTCATATTGTAAAATGTCATGTTGGAATTATCCGAATCAAATGGGGTCAGTGTGAAATATGAATTCATATTAGGATTGAAAGAATTATTGTTGTTGAATTCCATTTCACAAATAATAACAAACAAAAAAGAAAAAGCAAACAACAAATAAAAATAAAGAAAAATCAAAACAAAGCCTATACTAGAGTTGACCTAGACCTAGACGACTCCTAACTAGTTGATTACCCAGGGTAGGTTGTTGTATGAATCTGACCACAAGCTAATAGGCTAGGTAGGGATAAAATACGATGAGAGGTATCCGTGCATAAGCAACGGGCCTTAATTACGCCAAACTACGGTATCTTCGAGGCGTAACCTCTTAATCCCCAACATTAGACACCAATTTCACAAGAGTATGATTCAAATAAGTTCCACCCTCTGTCAATCTCTTAATGAGTCTGAGATGTCCCCAGGGGCCAACGTCTATCAATTTTTATTAGGGCTTGGGTTGTGTGAGTGGGGAGGTGATTTTTGAGCTAAGGAAGGGTGATGAAATTCCCACCTTATCTTGTATGGATTTTGCCCTTAATTTCAATTCGTGCAAGTGTGTAATATAGACAAGAATATAACATGAAGGGAATAATTCACCCACGTGTTTTTCCTATGCTATATGCAATGCTATATGTACCCTCAGCTCAGATCACAACAACAGAACAAAATATAGTATATTAGAATTGAAATTGACACGTGCCTAAATGCAAATGTCTAAATCATTTTAAAAGCATCCAAATACCATATTTTAGTTCTTTAGTTATTGCAGTGTTCAGGTTATCAAAGAAAAAAATAGCAGTACATATTCACTAGCTATTACAATATGCAGATCCCAACAAAATAAGAGAAAATTTTGCCACAAAATTGTCGCGTTTGCACGGCTAGAGTTGCATTTGCGTGGCTTTTCTTTGAAAGCTGGAGCCCTGCTTTCTAGAGCAGGGAGATGCTATGCTAAGGTATGTTTTGCAATATTAATTTCCTGTAATAATTGGCCTGCACACCAAAACAAAGAAGAAAATGTTAACAAAATTGTGAGTTTAAACCATTCTCGGCCCCGGTAACGGCGCCAAAAATTTGATCGGGACGGAACTAACACTTTAAAATGAGTGTTTTGTAAAATCAGTGAAAAGAGTGTGTGCTAATATTCTCTCGATACTTCTGTTATAGCATTGGCTTAACGGGTCGAATCCACAGGGACGGGAGGTGATAGAAGCATTAATAGTTCTTAGTCACGTTAGCTGTTAACAAGTTCTTCTTTGTTAAAGAATAAGAAAGAGAAGAAAGAAAAGAAAAGAAATCCAGTAGTGATGAGGGAAGAAGGCAATGAAATGATAATGTGAAAATAAAATAGAAATGGCTTTGAAAACAAAGGAAAATGAAACAAAGGTGAACTAAGAAGTTGAAAAGAAAATGATAAAAAGGTTTTGAAAATTATTTTTAACACAAAGTAAAAGGAAAGAGAAAAACTATGAAAGAAAACTCATGGCTCCTAACAACTAATTGCTCCACTAATCATGCTAACCTCTTAGTGATAGTTGCCTCACATGGATCCTTGGTATCACTAGTCCTTGGCTTCAAAAGACGATACAAAGCATGGCTCATAAGATTGTTCTTTCACATTCAAATAACGCATCCATACCACACAACAAGTTGGAAGCTACTATTAGACCATCAAAATCAATTAGAGGTGAACATGAAATAAAGTTAGCATTTGCAAGTCAGCAAGTTAATAGGTTAGATGTTGAAATGTTAGAATGTTAGAATTCATCATCATGAGCCATCAATGGCTCTTGCAAGAGCAAGTTCTTGTAGAGGTCATTAGATTCATGTGGATTATCAAGTAAGTGGTTAGTTAGCTAGTGGTTAGTAGTTAGATTACTATGAGAAGAAAAACTAGTTAAATATCATATAGAAGATGGATGTGATTATAATGGAGAAGAAAGGAGATACCTTTATATAGATTGTCACCATCTATTACATCAATATCTCTCATCTCTCTCTTAATCAACTGCCCTACTACAAAATCTAAAACAAAAAGAAAATATAAAATAAAAGAAGAAGAAAATCCTAATCTACAACTAGAAAAGAAAAACCTAGCCTCCTCGCTGATCTGCTTGCATTCCGGTCCTCTACAGGGCTATTTATAGGCAGAAAGGGCTCCTAGAAAACGAGACGAGGCCACGCGTCAAAGATCGACGCGTGATCCCACCAAAGGGCCACGGAAACGCGACTACAGGGACTTAGGTCCCTGGTTTTGGGGCATGAATTTGCCTCACTTAAGGGACCTGCCAGATATGCTCAGATTCGGTTATTTCTGTCCAGATTCTTTTAAGACACCCACCAAGGTCTAGATTTAATGTATCTTCTAGAAACTCTCTATCTTGACCTCCACAAAATTCGGATTTAATTACCCAAAAATAGGCTTAATTAAGCTCTTATTACTCTTTTACTCTTAGACTCATGATTTATCTGCAAAGTAGACCAAAACACAATTAAAAATGATATTTTATTCATAAATCGGTAGGAAAATGTTATATAATAATGTAGAATTATAGAGTAATCAGTGACTCTAAACTAATGAACTTAAAAGAGAATAAAAAGAGTACTTACCTTTGTTGTTAAATCGTATTGAAAAATTACTTTGAAGTAAAGTAAAGCAAAGCTATAGAGAAAATAAATAAAAGCAGGGCTTTGGTGAGATCGAGCGCAATAAAGAAAAGTGAAAACTTCCATTGATTGTTACAATCAATATAAGTTTCTTGAGAAAAGATTACAATAGTGTCACTCTATAATAGCTCTTCCTCTCTTTTAATCATGTAACTCTTTCTAACCTAAGTTATAAAGAAAAATAAAAATTATAGTGAAAAAGAAAAAGAAACCTAAACTAAAGCTCTCTTTCTGAGATGGTGCCCCTCTGCCTTCAAGGTTACATGTATTTATAGGAGAAGAAAATGAGTATTGGACGTGAACGAAGATAAGGGAAGATGGCGCTGCCCTTCAACCACTAGGTTGGGCGGCAATATCCTGGCCATTGGGCTAGGATCAAGGACGCAAGTTCGTCCATTTATCCTTTATCATTTTATCTTTTTGGATTTTGAATCTCTGTTTTGTATTTGACGAGATATTCTTTTGTCCTTAGCGAAACTGATAGGATCTTCACAAATTTCATTTTTTTTTGAATTTTTATAGTATTATCTTATCTGGTAAATCCAATCTTCAGATAAGATAGCCTCTAGATCCTCTGAATTTGAGTCAATCCCTATTTGATTTGAACTTTGGATTTATTTGAATAGGATTCATGCTTATTTTCTCTCTATCATATCCAGCATGAATAAGAAGTTAAGACAAGTTATTTTTTAAGATTTATTATAGAATATATGTAGGAATGTAATAATGTTTATACAATATATGTGTCCAAACACTTAATGCTAAGTCTAAAATGATTTTTCTTATGCTATACTTAGAAATTTTGATAAACTAATATTTAATTTTATCTGGTGTACTTTAATTAGTGTTGCTTTCTATCTTACTCTTCTTGCTTGATTTTGAAGCAACATACTAAGATCAATCTTTCTAAGTTTAATATGATGTTTATTCCTAATAGACTAGTACTTAGTTGTGATAGATGATTACTAGGTTATGATCTCTCTTTTTATTATTTCAACTCTTCTATAACCATCATCCCTTTTTCCAAGTTTTATACAAAGAAAATATATTGAAACTCATACATCACATCTCTCCCTGCGGATCAACCTGTTTATTTCTTTCTACAACGGATTAATTGCGAGAAAACAAAGAAATTTCAAACCTTGACCTTTTACTTTTTTACTCTCTTTTCTCTATCAATCAAGGGCCAATCGACTACTCACAGACTTTACTTCACCACCAATCTGAAACTTCTGAAGTACCTTCTGCAAGTAAGTTTTCTGAATCAAACTCACTCTCCCTTTTCATACCCAGAATCCTCTTAACTTCTCTCAGATCTTTTATTTCAAACTCAGAAGATAATTGTACTTTCAATTTATCTATCAATAATCTGTTCTTAGAAGCTATAGTATATTATCTACATATAAGAGTAGATAAAAATACTCCCCACTTGTAACTTGTGAAAATAAATGCATGAGTCATATAAGCTCTTGGTGTAACGACGACTACTCATAAACTTGTCAAAGTGCTTGTACCACTGTCTCGGCGACAGTTTTAGTTTATATAGCGACTTCTCAAGTTTACACACCAACTTTTCTTTCCCTGCAACTTTAAACCCCAACGATTGTGTCATGTAGATCTCCTCCTCAAGATCATCATGCAGGAAAGCAGTCTTTATATCGAGCTGATTCAACTTATAGTCATACTGTGTTTCAAGTGCCAACAGTATACGAATGGAAGAGTGCTTCACAACCGGTGAGAATACTTCATTGTAATCTACAATCTCCCTCTGAGCATATCCCTTGACTATCAATCTGTCCTTATAATGCACACTACCATCCAGAGATCCTTCTTTTTTTGCATAAATCCATTTGCATTCAATGGCCTTCTTTCCTTTGGGCAACTCTGCAAGTTCCCGTATGTCATTGACGTGGAGAGCTCAATCTCCTTCACCATAGCCTTCCTCCACAATTTAGACTCAGAGCTTAACTCTGCTTCTCTAAATGTACTTGAAACACTATCTTCTACGACCTCTACTGGAAGTGCATAGGCCACAACCATATCCAAAAACGAGCAGGTTTTCGTATATTTCTTTTAGGCTTGTGTGTGGCGATTGAATCAGGGACCTAACCTTTTGGCTCTGGATCCTTAATCACATCATCTGTATTTTCTTCTTCTTGTACATGATACTCGAACTGTGTCACAACAGTCAGCATCCCAAACGATATAGTACTATTTGGAGATGGTGAAGATGCATCACTCTCTACCTTTTGCGATATCTCCTTAATCTGGCCACTCTCCACCTGCTGAGAGCTTGAAGTCTTCGTCATAGAAGACTCATCAAAAGTGACATCTCTGCTCAGGACTTTCTTCCGATTTTCAGAGTCTCAAATCTTGTATCCTTTCACTTCTCTTTTGAACCCTAAAAACACAGCCTTTCTTGCTTGTGGATCCAACTTTCCATCACTTACATGATAATGAACCAGACATCCAAACACACAGAGCATGTCATAATCTGTAGCAGTTTTGCCTGACCACATTTCCATTAGAGTCTTTCCTCCTATCACAGAAGATGGCAATCTATTTATAAGATGACTCGCATAAGTCATCGCTTCAGCCCAAAAAGACTTGTTCAGCCTACTGTTTGACAACAAGCACAGTATCTTCTTTAGTAAGGTACAGTTAAATTTTTCTGCCACCCTATTTTGTTGCGGAGTTTCTTTAATTGTGAAGTATCGCTCAATACCTTCATTATGGCATAACTGCAGAAACAGATCACTCTTGTATTCTCTTACATTATCGGACCTGAGTATCTTTATCTTTTTGCTGGTTTGCAACTCCATTCTCTTTCTCCACTCTACAAAGAAACCTAGGACTTCGCTTTTATACGACATGGTGTACACCCAATTTCGCCTAGAGTAATCATTCACAAAGGTGACAAAATAGTGTTTCCCTCAAAGAGATGCATTCTTAAAGAGACCCCTAATATCTGTATGCATATAATCAAGAATTCCTTTTGTACGGTGAATCGCGGTGCCAACTTCACCTTGGTCTTCTTGCCCAATATACAATGCTAATAGAATTCAGACTTGCAGGTCTTTACACCATTCAATAAGCCTTGCTTTGTCAAGGCTTACATAGACTTCTCACCTGCGTGACCTAGTCTCATATGCCATAACTTAGTAGCATCTATTTCTGAAACCACTGAAGCAGTCAAAGAACCTGTGACGTACTTCAAGTAATACAAGTTTCTATATCTGATCCCCTTCTTCACAACCAAGGACCCCTTCGTGACCTTGAGAATTTCATTTCCAATGTCATCTTGAGCCCTTTCGACTCCATAGCTCCAATTGAGATGATGTTCTTCTTCATCTGAGGAACATATCTCACATCCGTCAAATCCCTAACCACACCACCGAACATCTTGATTCGAACGGTACCTATCCCAATCATTTAACATGCAATGTTATTTCTCATGATTACTACGCCACTGTCCAACTTCTCTAAACTAGAGAACCATTCCCTCCTGGGACATATGTGATAGGTACCCCCGTGTCCAATAGCCACTCCAAAGCATCCGAGTAACATATTGACGGTGTGACAAAGAGTGAGAAAGCAGAAGAATTAGATTCATTCCCATCTGACTTGACGACATTCACCTGTGATAGTTTTCTTGTCTTCTCCTTCAGTTTGTTCTTCTTCTGAGCTCTAGACAATCCTTCTTCTAATGACCAGTTTGTTTACAAAATGCATACTGATCACTAGTCAAACTATAGTTGCAATATCGTGACCTAGATTTTGATCTACCACGATTTTCTCCTCTTTGGTTTGGACTTCCTCCTCTCACAGTTAATACCTCCACAGATGTACCACCAAGAGATTTCTTGTCCTTTCTTCTCAACTTGAGATTTACAAGGGCGGTAGTGACTTCACTATAGCTCATTGATGTTCTTCCATTTATCAGAGTAAGGACAAATGTCTCATATCCCTCATCAGGGAGAGAACTCAATAAGAACAAAGCTTTGTCTTCCTCATCTATCATAAGATCAACATTCGCTAGATCCGCAAGAAGCTTTGTGTAAGTATTGATATGATGAGTAATTGAAATCCCCTCTTCAACTGGAAATGATACAGTCTCTTTTTCGAATGCAAGTGATTCTCGACGCCTTTCTTCAAATATTACTTCGCAGGGGTCTTTCAAATCTTCTTTGCAGAAGTCTCATTCATCACATCATATTTTAGGTCTTGTGATAAACACGACCTAATCACTCCACAAACTGTTCTCTTCATTTTCTTCCAAATCTTTTTCTCTATCTCTTCTGGCCTCTTGCAATTTGAGAGCATCTCCAAGTTTTACACGTTTAGCGCATCCAATACCTCACATCTCCACAATCTAAAATTATTTATGCCATCAAACTTCATCACATCAATTTTTGTATGGTGATAATTTTGTATATTCTTCACAATAAAAGAATTACGCCTATCGGTTGTTTCGTCAGCCATTTCTTCTCTAATTCAACCAACCACGCAAATATAATAACAATGGAATGATCTACGAGATAAATATAAGATTTTTACCTTCAATTGAAACCCTATAGAGAGTTTCCAATTGATCTCTCTACCCAAATGTAGTAAATGAGATCCAACCCAATAAAAATCTGATTTTTATCCACTCCAAGCTTGAGATCTTTAAGAATCAAGCTCCAAATCAAGATCCACTCCACCAAACGAAACTCAAGCATTGCCTAGAACTTTGATACCACTTGTTGGGATTGGAGCACGCCAAGAACACAAACCCTACTAGCATAAACACACACAAAGAGAGAAGGAGACAAGAATTTACAAGGTTCGACAAGATGCCTACGTCTCCAAGACAGAAGAGAGACATTATATGATTTACAAGAGATTACAAGAGGATTACAAGGTTCTCTCAAGAAGTCACTCAGTTTTAGTTTCAATCCTTGCACTTAACATCACCCCTCTATTTACAGAGAGAAAAAGAAAACCCCCAAATCAGCCCAGTTGGGTTCAGAATTAACTCTAACCCGACCGCAGGTCGACCGGCCCGATTGACCACTCCAAGAGTGTGGTCGACTGCCCGGTAGACCGCTCAATAACGTCGTGCTCTCTGTAAAACGTCACTTTACTTTTCAGGTCGGTCGATCGCTCGGTCGACCGGTGTGCTGGGTATCTTCGTCCTTTGTGCACGTTGGTTGACCGCTCGGTCGACCAAAGTTCTGTCATAGAGTTTAAAAAATTATATTGCCATATTTTTGATCCTCTCTCTCTCTCTCTACACCCGCGACCTCCGGGGGGCAAACCCAGGGCCTGGACGGGGCCACATCAGCGGGAGAAATCGGGGCCATTTCCTCGGTACGCATGGGATTCAAACGCGGGACCTCTCGTGAAGAGCGGAGCTCAACAACCCAGAGAGGACCGCAATGCCACATGCGGGGGACACTAAATGATCTACTTGCTGACTGTATTCGCCTGGATCCTGTTTTACAGTAATATTTCACCATTTTGACTGATATGCTTTTGTTTACAGGATGTATTGGGCCAAGAAAATTCTTGAATGGACATCTAGCTCTGAAGAAGCACTTTCGATATCAATATATTTAGGGCGTGTTTGGATGTAAGGAATCACAGTAAAGTGAGGAAGTATAATTGCTCATTTCCCTATCTATCCAAACACCGGAAAAGGAAAATAAGAAAACCCCCATTTCCCTTTTTCATCTCTCTTTTACACAATCATTTTCTCACTTCCAGAGTGCTACAGTTAATTTTGTGGTCATGTAAATCTCATTTATAATAAGTTATAGCATAAAACAGTTAATTTTTTGGTCAAGTAAATCTCACTTGCATTCTAATTACAATCTATTTTTATTTTTCTTAATTAATTTTTATTTTAATATTATTTTGCGGTCAACTTTGTGGTCAACTTTTCCACTTCCACTTTTCATTACCAGCCAAACACCGGAAACGACAAAACATTTTCCAAACCACACTTCCCAACAATCATCCAAACACCCTTTTTCTTAAAAGAAATAAATCTTACTTCCTACTTCCTCACTTCACAACAATTCCTTAAATCCAAACAGACCCTTAAACGACAAGGCACATGCCCTGTCTGTAAGCAATGTGTTTTTGTGGACTCGTGAGCTACTTTTTCTTCACATTCATCTACTATCTGAGACATTGGAGGGGAGATGAGAACTGTGCATCACTGAGTGACATTAGTTTTACATTTCCTTCATCAAATCCTATTCTAGTTTTGGCCTACGTTGACACACATGCTACTGATAGTTGTTCCTTCGAATTCTTCCTGATGCCATTGTCATAGTCATCATCATTAAGCTTTTTCTCTAATTCTTTTCTCCAGCAAAATAGCTTTTTCTTTTGATCATGATGAAAAAGCCCAAGTTTTAGAGCCATATATCAAAAATTCTAGCTATCCTTTGTTCTACCACCATGGCTCCACTGGAGTATCGATATACTGAAATAACATATAAATTGAGAAGTAACAAATCAATTGTTCAAGTCACTTATGATATTTTCGTGGGTGACGCCTCCTTTGCCTCTCTTTTCCATACATTAAGTAATTGAACACAAAACGTTTTGGTCTTACACAAGCTTATATCTTGACAAATTTCGTCTGTGAATGCTACTTATGTCTCAGAAATTATCTATTTAAGTTGCAGAGACACATTGACACATATGTATATTGATTACTGTGGATTCATTGAACAATTCCTACAAAGTTTCAAAATTCAGCAGCAAGCACATTGTGAAATCCTGTTGCTTAAATCTTTGAGAAATTTATGCATTTCTTTGTTTGTTTTACTGTCCACTAAATCATCAGCATATTAAAAAATAGATGTTATATGTGTTGAAAGATAAACTCAAACAAAGTCCCTTGGAGTTCCCAATACAATATTAATTAAGGAGATGAGAGGTCAAATGCATTATGTAGTGTGGAATCCCAAGAGTCATTGTGAGGAAGTCTAAGAGTCTTTGTGTGTGGAATTCCAATGTGTGTGGAATCTCAAGAGTCATTAGGAGTCTATAAATAGCGCTGTCATCCTTGAATGAAAATAAAGCAAGAGTGAGTAAGAGTTTGATAGAAAAGAAATTTTGTGTTCTTGCTCCTTTCTCCTCCTCCTCATATTTCTGCTTCTTCTTGTGCTAACAAATTGGTATCAGAGCAAGGTGAAGCTTGAAGCTTCTTTGGGAGGTGATTCCCATTGTGAAGCTTGAAGCTTGAACCAAGGTGAAGCTTGAAACTTCTTTGGGAGGTGATTCCCATTGTGAAGCTTGAAGCTTGAAGTAAGGTGAAGCTTGAAGCTTCTTTGGGAGGTGATTCCCATTGTGAAGCTTGAAGCTTGAAGCAAGAAGCTTGAAGCTTCTTTGGGAGGTGATTCCCATTGTGAAGCTTGAAGCTTGAAGCTTGGAGAAGACCGTCCCTACCACTTCGTACAAGTGCTGAAGGTGAAGACCGTCGGTGACAGCCATGGCAAATTCCGGGAGTACACCGCTGGGACAAAAGCCTACACCGCTGGGGCAGATGCCGCTACCACGCCTCACAAAGACGAACTATGACAATTGGAGCATTCAGATGTGGGTGTTGCTTGGTGCACAAGACGCGTGGGAAGTAGTTGAGAACGGCTACACAGAGCCGGCTACTACTGATAACATGACGCCGAATCAGTTAAAGACGTTGAAAGAAACGCGCACGAAAGACAAGACCGCTCTCTACTTCTTATTCCAAGCGGTAGATGAGTCGGGGTTCGAGAAGATTGCTAGTGCGGCAACTTCGAAGGAGGCATGGGAGATTTTGCAAAAAGTCTTCAAAGGCGCCAATCATGTTAAACAAGTGCGGCTTCAAACTCTACGAGGTGAATTGGAGGCCATGAAAATGAAGGAGTCAGAAGGAGTATCTGACTACATCACGCGTGTACAAACGGTGGTGAATCAACTCAAACGCAATGGAGAAACCATAACCGATTCAAGGGTCGTGGAGAAGATTCTGCGGTCATTGACCGAGAATTTCGAAAATGTTGTATGCGCAATTGAGGAGTCGAAGAATCTAGAGGAGATGACCATAGATGATCTCGCCGGTTCTCTCGAGGCGCATGAGCAACGGAAGAAGAAGAAATAAGATCTGCTCGAAGAGGCCTTACAATCTAAGGCAACTATCAAGGAGGACAAGATGATGTATGCCTAGCAAAACTGGCGTGGTCGAGGACGCGGCCGTGGAGGTCGTGGTTACGGTAGAGGCTGCAGACGCGGAGACAACTCGAAAGAAAAGGACTAGCCAAGCCAACAAAATTGGCGTGGTCAAGGACGCGGTCGTGGTAGAGGCGGCCGGTCAAATCGTCAAAATGTCCAGTGCTACAAATGCGACAAATATGGACACTATGCAAAAGAGTGCTACTCCGACAAAAAGATAGAAGAAAATGCGAAACTAGTCACGGAAGAGAAGATAAGAGACGATGGTGTTCTCATGATGGCCTATAAAGACATTATTCCTGATAGCGACTCGGTCTGGTATCTCGATACATGCGCTAGCAATCACATGAGTGGGCACAAACACCTCTTTATGGAGATCCAAGAGATAGAAGATGGGCACGTGTCATTTGGAGATGCGTCGAAGGTTCAAGTCAAAGGCCGAGGAAAAATACGCTTTTCTCAAAAGGATGGCAAAGAAGGGACAATTGAGGATGTCTACTATGTGCCTGACATGAAAAGTAATCTCCTTAGCATGGGCCAACTATTAGAGAAGGGATATTCGATCTTCATGAAAGATCGAATGTTACACTTGAAGGACAAAGGAGGCCGGTTACTTGCACGAGTGGAGATGGCCAAGAATCGGATGTTCAAACTCAACTTGAGAAGTGTGCGAGAAAGGTGTTTGCAAGTCAACATGGATGACAAAGTCTCGTTGTGGCACTTGCGGTTCGGACACTTACATTATGGCGGCCTAACAGAATTAGCAAAGAAGCATATGGTCCACGGGTTACCAGATATGGACTACACCAAGAAATTTTGCGAAGGGTGTGTACTTGGCAAGCAAACAAGGAATACTTTTCAGAAAAGGGCAGAATATCGTGCAAGGAGTTCTCTCGAGTTGGTACATACCGATATATGTGGCCCGATCACACCTAAGTCATTCAGTGAGAAGAGGTACTTTATTACCTTTATTGACGACTACACAAGGAAGACTTGGGTTTACTTCATGAAAGAAAAGTCCGAGGCACTCGAGGTGTTCAAGAAATTCAAGATGCAAGTAGAGAAGACAACTGGTCTTTATATCAAGGCCTTACGATCGGACAGAGGCGGAGAGTACATGTCAACTGCTTTCAAAAGCTACTGCGAGGAACAAGGAATCAGAAGATTCTTGACTGCACCATACTCACCTCAACAAAATGGTGTGGCCGAGAGGAAAACCGGACTATTCTTGATATGGTTCGGTCGATGTTGAAGAGCAAAAACATGCCAAAAGAATTTTGGGCAGAAGCGGTGCAATGTGCTGTGTATGTGCAAAATCGGTGCCCACATGCGAAGATGGGAGATCAAACACCCCAGGAAGCTTGGAGCGGACGAAAACCAACCGTATCACATTTGAGAGTATTCGGTAGTGTGGCCTATGCGCACGTACCGGATCAAAGAAGAACCAAGCTAGATGACAAGAGTAAGAAGTACGTGTTCATCGGGTATGACGAGAAGACAAAAGCTTTCAAGTTATTCGACCCGATCGAAGAAAAGGTGGTTGTAAGCCGAGATGTGCAAGTGAATGAAGAAAGCGCATGGGATTGGAACAACAAAAAAGAGGTGACGCAGGAGGAAGAAATAGAAGAATCAACCTCTGCACCGATAATCAAACAGACAAGCCCTCCGACATCTGATGATGAAGAAGAACCAAGACAACCGAAGATGCGAAGCTTGCAAGATCTATACGAGACAACAAGCGAAGTACACTTGATATGTCTTCTAGCGGATGCTGAGAATATCACTTTTGAAGAAGCAGTGAGAGATAAGAAATGGCAAGCCGCGATGGATGAAGAAATAAGTGCTATTGAAAGAAATGAAACTTGGGAGTTGGTGGAGCTGCCGAATGGACATCAACCCATAGGAGTAAAATGGGTGTATAAGAAAAAGATGAATGCCCAAGGTGAGATAGAAAGATATAAGGCACGTCTAGTAGCAAAAGGCTATAGACAAAAGGCTGGGATTGATTATGATGAAGTCTTTGCTCCAGTCGCGAGGATGGAGACAATTCGGCTTCTTATATCCCAAGCAGCACAATTCAAGTGGCCAATCTATCAAATGGACGTGAAGTCAGCATTTTTAAATGGTGTGCTTGAAGAAGAAGTATATGTGGAGCAACCTCCTGGATACATGAAAGCCGGGAAGGAGAAAAAAGTGTTGAAGTTAAAGAAGGCGCTATATGGGCTGAAGCAAGCGCCGCGAGCATGGAATACCCGAATCGACACCTATCTCAAAGGGAACAGGTTCATGCAATGTCCTCATGAGCATGCATTATACGTGAAGAAGAAAAAAGGTAACTTGCTGTTTGTTGCTCTTTATGTTGATGATCTCATATTCATGGGGAATAATGAGGAGATGATAAAAGACTTCAAAGAAGCGATGACTCGGGAGTTCGAGATGACAGATTTGGGGCTGATGAAGTATTTTCTTGGTCTTGAGGTTAAGCAAGGAAAATCGGGAATATTTGTGTCCCAAGAGGCGTATGCAAAAGACATTTTGAAGAAAAACAAGATGGAAGATTGCAACCCGGTAGCAACACCGATGGAACTTGGTGCGAAACTCTCAAAATTTGATGAAGGAGATCGAGTGGATGCAAACAAATACCGGAGCTTAGTTGGGAGCCTACGGTATCTCACATGCACAAGGCCTGACATTGCATATAGTGTCGGGATAGTGAGTCGGTTCATGGAGGAACCGAAATACTCACATTTGAAGGCTATCAAGAGGATTCTTCGATACATTCAAGGAACTGTATCACTCGGGTTATTCTACTCGGAGACACATGAATACAAACTGGTGGGTTACTCCGACAGTGATTGGTGCGGAGATATAGATGATCGAAAAAGCACATCGGGATATATGTTTTATATGGGAGACACAGCTTTCACATGGGTCTCAAAGAAGCAGCCAATAGTAACTTTATCAACATGCGAAGCAGAATATGTGGCAGCATCATGGTGCGTGTGTCACGCAATCTGGCTGAGAAATTTGCTATGTGAGCTAAAACTCCAGCAAAACGAAGCGACCGAAATACGAGTTGACAACAAATCATCAATTGAGTTGGCAAAGAATCCGGTGCACCATGAAAGGAGTAAACATATAGATGTTCGTTTCCATTTCATACGGGAACATGTGAAGAAAGGTAAAGTGCGACTGAGTCACGTTGCGAGTCGTGATCAAGTGGCAGATATCTTTACAAAGCCGCTACCAACAGCGCTATTCAAAAATTGTAAGAAGATGATTGGAATGAAGGATGAAAAATGTTTGAGTTTAAGGGAGGAATTTGTTGAAAGATAAACTCAAACAAAGTCCCTTGGAGTTCCCAATACAATATTAATTAGGAGATGAGAGGTCAAATGCATTATGTAGTGTGGAATCCCAAGAGTCATTGTGAGGAAGTCTAAGAGTCTTTGTGTGTGGATTTCAATGTGTGTGGAATCTCAAGAGTCATTAGGAGTCTATAAATAGCGCTGTCATCCTTGAATGAAAATAGAAGCAAGAGTGAGCAAGAGTTTGATAGAAAAGAAATTTTTGTGTTCTTGCTCCTTGCTCCTCCTCCTCATATTTCTAGTTCTTCTTGTGCTAACAATATGTAATAAATAAAATTCTCAAGGCATGAACAACATCCTGGACTTTAGAATCCCTAGGACAATAACCTTCTTTCTTGACCATGCTATTAAAAAATTGAATGTTTTGTTCTTTTATCTTTACACAAAATGCATGTTGATGAATTCCATCTCCTAGTGCTACCTCTGTCTAAGTGGTGGTCTTTGGATGGGTCATTCATTTTGATATGTCTTTAATGAATAAATTAAATCATAATCTTAGACCTTTTCACAAAATCAATTAGTCACCTTATGAAGATTTTATCTACCTTATGAAATCTCTAGCCACCCTAAAAGTCATCAATAGCCACCCTATGAAGATCATAACCGCACTATGAAGATCTTAGTTACCCTATGATTTTGTTGTATGTGTGGGATGAAGTGATGAAGGGGTTTAGAAGTTTTGCCTATAAATAGGCATCACATTGCATGAGATTTTAAGAGCAAGGAATTGAGAAGAGAGAGTTGCTAAATATTGTATTGTTCTCTCCTTTCTCTTACCATTTATCTTCCTTTTATTAAGCTTTAGTGAGTTGGGTTTCATTGGGCTTGGCTGAGTGAGATTTAAGTTGTAATCTCTTGTATTCTCCCCTTTTTATTAGTGAATTCCTCTTTGTCTTCTCCGTGTATGTAAGTCGCATTGACCGAACCACGTTAAACGCTGGTGTGCTGTTCTCTTTGTTTCTATCAGCTTATATTGCTATCTGTCTCTCTTTATATTTGCCATCTCTTATATTAGAAACCTACTGTTATAACAATTCATGTGTATCCTTTTAACATTATACTTTGCTACTGGCTTCCATTGCAGTATGCGATGTTAATCTCACATTAAAGGTGGACCAATAACCTTGGTTATTTGTTGGATTCCTAATTAAGGTTAACTGATATTAAGGGTGCCCATATTAAAGTCACATTTATATAGTTTATATAATCTTTTGAGATATAAGGGTACCATGATGGATGGTATTATTTCAAGGGTTTATTTGCAAATGTGCGACCCACTTTTCTCCTCCTGCAAAGAATTACAATCTCTTCTCCCATAATTTTGAGAACCCATCAGTAAAAGAAAAACTAAGAGTTTTGTGCAAGGAAAAGGAGATAGAGAAAAGAGGTTATTTGCATTAGGGTTTGCAGGATCAAAAAGGAAAGAATCAAAGTCTTCTTCAACCTTCATCTAATCTTCTCCAATGGCTTCAGGTATGGGGATTTAATGTATATGTATATTAATCACGTATTCAATTCTTGAGATGATATTGATTCTTGATTCATGGCTGTTAATCCGCATAATAGTTGCTTTTATTTCTTACATTTGGTATCAGAGCCGTGTTAAGAATCATACATCTTGGATTAAAGATTATGGTAAATTAGGGTTTTGATTAATGTTTCTTAAATCAAATTTTTTGATCTTTTAATTGTGGAATTAATAGAGGATTACATAACCCTAATATCATGTTCATACTCCTCTAATTATGCAATTAATAGGGATCAAAATTTAGGATTAAGAAACCCTAATTTTCCCTAATTTTTGATTAAGTCATCGGAACAGGAACTGCCATTTGATAACTGTTTCGTCGACTATTAGTCGACTAATCATATGTTATAGTCGACTAATTTATTTTCCCGAAAGTTGAGAACTCTCTGTTTCTAACAGGAGTCGACTTATATTTTTGATTAGTCGACTAGTAAAGTGTATAGTCGACTAACCATTTTTGCCAAGTCGACTAATATTTAACCGAGAGTTTGCCTTCCAACAGGAGTCGACTAATAATATGTGTAGTCGACTGATAAAATGTGTAGTCGACTTGACTTGACTCAAGTCGACTAGTCTTTCCTTATAGTCGACTTGACTTGACCCAAGTCGACTAGGCTTTCCTTGTAGTCGACTAATGGTTGTTTATAATCAATCATTAAAGTATGTTACACATTTAAGTTATTGTGTTAATATTGATTGATGTTGGTCAAGTAATAGAATTGAAGTATTATGGCATTTCTCAAATAAAAGATTAGAGAATATTATTGGTTAGTTTTTGTATTCATAAGGCTTATTGATCTAGTAGTTGCCAAAGTGACCTATGTTAGTAAACCTTATGAATATACAACTACATAAAAGACTTGTCAATGTAAGTGACATTAAAGACAATAATACTCTCGATGGCGGTTCTAGTTAGGAGATTGGGACTGGCCCAAAGAAAAGTCTCTTTCAATAATTATGAACCGGGGTAGGGTAGTGTAATTTATGTAACTTAGTCGTGTGGAATTGGATACCCAAAGGTAACATGACTTACTATCTAAGTGACATAAATTATATTAGACCTACATAGGTGATAAAAGAGTCTCATCTAAAGAGTGAACACTAGATATGCTTAGGTTTCGCCCAAAGGAGAAATCAAAGTGATATCAATAGTTCATCTTAATTAAATTTAAGGTTATTGTATTGATTCGTGGCCTAATGTGAGCAATGTCCTATTATGTTTCAGTGAACGTCCCTACTTCCCTTCACACTCATGCCACTAGCATTCCAGCCCTGGATGGTACAAATTTCTCTGAGTGGTTTGAGCATGTACAGTTTACACTGGGTGTCCTGGACCTAGACATGGCCCCTTTTGGTAGAGAAACCTGATGAAGTGACTGCTGAAAGTACAGCAGAGCAGGTTAGCCATGCCAAATCTTGGGAAAGGTCGAATAGACTCAGTCTCATGTTCATAAAGATGACCATAGCCAATAACATCAAGACTTCTCTCCCACATACTATTAGTGCATCTGAACTTTTATCTGCTGTAAAAGACCGATTTAAGTCTGCAGATATGTCATTAGCTGGCACCCTTATGGCTGAACTTACCACCATGAAATATGATGGTAATAGAGGAGTTCAACAACACATTCTAAATATGACTGATAAGGCTGCTAAGTTAGGATCACTGGGTATGAAAGTGGATGAATCCTTCTTGGTACAGTTCATCCTCAACTCACTTCCTCCTCAGTTTGGGCCATTCAAGATTCACTACAACACTCATAAAGATAAGTGGAATTTGAATGAGCTGACTGGTATGTGTGTACAAGAGGAAGTGAGACTGAGGAAAGAAGGGCATCACTCAGCATTGGCAGTAACTCAATGAGGTATCCATAAGAAAGGCAAATATGGAAGAGGTAAGAGATTTCCATCAAAGAAAGGGCATGACTATGGGGAAAGCAGCCAAGGTCATGGAAAGGCTTTCACTGTCAAATGCTACTTCTGTGGCAGAAAAGGACATGTGAAGAAGGACTGCAACAAGAGGAAAGCTTGGTTCGAAAAGAAAGGTATAAATCTTTCTTTTGTATGTTATGAATCAAATCTTGCTGAAGTACCTTCTAATACTTGGTGGATTGACTCTGGAGCCACAACTCACATAACTAATTCAATGCAGGGATTCCTTACAACCCGAAAACCGAAGGAAAGTGAGAGATTCGTCTTTATGGGGAACCGTCTCAAAGTGGAGGTCGAATATGTTGGTACTTATCGACTACTCTTGGAGACGGGACATCAGATGGATCTTGAAGATACTTTTTATGTACCTTCGATTTCTAGGAACTTAATGTCAATATCCAAATTAGATGTTTTTGGATATTCTGTTTTATTCAGTTGTGGAAAACTCAGTTTAATGTATAATTCAATTCCGGTTGGACATGGAATTTTATGTGATGGTTTATATAAAATTTCATTGAATGATGAGTTTGCACAATCTTTATTATCTCTGCATTCGAATGTTGGTATTAAATGTGGCTTAATAAATGAAAAATCCTCTATCTTGTGGCATAGGAGACTGGGGCATATCTCCAGGGATAGAATAATAAGATTAGTGAAGAATGGGATTTTGGATAACCTAGACTTCACTGATTTTGATGTGTGTGTGGATTGCATAAAAGGAAAGCAAACCAAACACACTAAGAAAGGTGCCACAAGAAGTAAAGAACTCCTTGAAATAATTCATACAGATATTTGCGGACCACTCTCAATTCCATGTTTTACGGGAGAGAGATATTTCATTACCTTTATAGATGATCTGTCACGTTATGGTTATGTGTATCTAATTAATGAAAAGTCTCAGGCTGTTGACATCCTTGAGGTGTTCATTACAGAAGTCGAGAGACAATTAGATAGAAAGGTTAAAATCATAAGATCAGATCGAGGTGGTGAATTTTATGGTAGATATGATGAGTCAGGACAACATCCTGGCCCATTTGCCAATTTCTAGAAAAGCGTGGTATTTGTGCTCAATACACAATGTCAGGTACGCCTCAGCAGAATGGTGTTGCTGAAAGGCGAAACCGAACACTTATGGATATGGTTAGGAACATGATGAGCTTCTCTAATGTACCCATTTCATTGTGGAATGAAGCCTTAAAGACTGTTATGTATATCTTAAACAGGGTTCCTAGTAAGGCAGTCCCAACAACTCCTTTCGAGTTGTGGACTGGTAGGAAATCTAGTTTAAGACATTTACATGTTTGGGGTTGTCCAGCAGAGGGTAGAATATATAATCCACAAGAAAAGAAATTAGACTTAAAAACAATATCTGGGTATTTCATTGGTTATCCAGATAAGTCTAAGGGATACAAATTTTATTGCCCTAACTATAGTACAAGAATAGTTGAAACTGGTAATGCCAGATTCCTGGAGAATGGTGAATTTAGTGGGAGTAATGAACCAAGAAAGGTAGATCTTGAAGTGATAAGGGTAAATATCCCAATTACCTTTCCTTCAAGAGAAATTGTTGTCCCTCAGCTTGATCATCAAGCTGAGATACCAGAACAACATATTGATATTGGTTCACCACTCCATGAGGATATCGCCATTGAAAATATTGTAGAACCACCACAACCGGCAGCTTTGAGAAGATCTCAAAGGGAAAGAAGATCTGCCATTTCAGATGATTATGTGGTGTATCTACAGGAATCTGATTATGATATTGGGATAAATAAAGATCCAGTTTCATTTTCACAAGCCATAGAATGCAATGATTCTAGTAAATGGATTGATGCTATGAATGATGAGTTGAAATCTATGGACCAAAACCAAGTCTGGGATCTCGTTGAATTGCCTGATAACTGTAAGAAAGTCGGGTGTAAATGGGTCTTTAAGACCAAGCGCGACTCTAAAGGCAATATCGAACGATATAAGGCCAGACTTGTGGCTAAAGGTTTCACTCAGAAGGAAGGCATTGATTGTAGAGAAACCTTCTCTCCAGTATCAAAGAAGGACTCTCTTAGAATCATTATGGCACTTGTAGCTCATTATGATTTGGAGTTACATCAAATGGATGTGAAAACTGCTTTTCTGAATGGAGATTTGGATGAGGTAATTTACATGGAGCAACCTGAAGGGTTCGCAAATGAAGGTAAAGAACACTTGGCTTGCAAATTAAAGAAATCCATATACGGACTTAAACAAGCTTCCAGGCAATGGTATATAAAGTTTAATGATACCATTACATCTTTGGATTTACAGAAAACACTGTTGATCAGTGTATATATCTAAAGATCAGTGGGAGCAAGTTTATATTTTTGGTTCTGTATGTGGATGATATCTTGTTAGCCAGTAGTGATATTGGTCTGTTGTATGAAACTAAAAGCTATCTTACCAAGAACTTTCAGATGGTTGATATGGGTGAGGCAGCTTATGTCATTGGCATAGAGATCTTCAGGGATAGATCTCGAGGATTGCTAGGACTGTCTCAGAAAGGTTATATCAACCGAATCTTGGAAAGATTTCATATGGAAATGTGTTCAGTCAGTCCTGCACCCATTCAGAAGGGTGACAAATTAAGTGGGAGCCAGTGTCCCAGAAATGACTTAGAAAAGAGTCAAATGCAGAAAGTTTCATATGCATCAGCTGTTGGGAGCTTGATGTATGCAAGCACTTGTACCAGGCCAGATATCAGTTTTGCTGTTGGGATGTTGGGAAGATACCAGAGCAATCCAGGAATGGAGCATTGGAAGTTGGCTAAGAAGGTTATGCGGTATCTTCAAGGGACGAAGGACCATATGCTCACATACAGGAGATCAGATCAGTTGGAGGTGATCGGCTATTCGGACTCAGATTTTGGTGGTTGCCCAGATAGCAGGAAGTCTACCTCAGGATTTATTTTCTTGCTAGCAGGTGGGGCAATCTCGTGGAAGAGTGTAAAGCAGTCTATCATTGCTTCATCCACGATGGAGGCTGAGTTCATAGCTTGTTTTGAGGCCACAAATCATGCATTATGGTTAAGGAATTTTATCTCAGCACTTGATGTAGTTGACTCTATTGCCAGGCCGCTGAAGATATATTGTGACAATACAGCAGCCGTTTTCTTCTCTAAGAATGGTAAGTACTCTAATGGTTCTAGACACATAGAACTGAAGTACTTGGTGGTTAGAGAAAGAGTTGAGAAACAGAAAGTGTCATTTGAAAGTATAAGTACCACTTTAATGGTTGCTGATCCAATGACAAAAGGATTGCCTCCAAAGACATTTAAGGAACATGTTGTTAGAATGGGTCTTTTGGACAATCTGTAAATGTATATTTTGGTACTTATGTAATTGACATTATTGCGCAATAAAAGGTTGTTTCTGTGTTTCCTGTTATCCAATTATGTGTGCACATATTTTGTATGGATGTATGTTAAACAGAAAATGTCTTTACAAGACAATTACAGGGGTCATTATGGTTATGGACTCAATTAGTAAGGGTTATCAATGTTGTGGTACATAGAAGGGAGTATGACGTGGATGTTGTATAACCGCTATGACTCGCATTGGTGGTCCAAGCTAATTGCAGTATTACAGTATTTCATATTTGGGCTTATCAGTTATTGTTTTTTTTTTTAAATTCGTGATCACGTGTCAAGGTTTTTCGGTATGGAATCCAATAGAGTCAAAAATTATTTACAAATGAGTCTTTTCTTTTATTTGTTTTCTAAAGTTTTAACCTAATCGGTTAATGGTCCAAGTGGGAGAATGTTAATCTCACATTAAAGATGGACCAATAAACTTGGTTATTTGTTGGATTCCTAATTAAGGTTAACTGATATTAAGGGTGCCCATATTAAAGTCACATTTATATAGTTTATATAATCTTTTGAGATATAAGGGTACCATGATGGATGGTATTATTTCAAGGGTTTATTTGCAAATGTGCGACCCACTTTTCTCCTCCTGCAAAGAATTACAATCTCTTCTCTCATAATTTTGAGAACCCATCAGTAAAAGAAAAACTAAGAGTTTTGTGCAAGGAAAAGGAGATAGAGAAAAGAGGTTATTTGCATTAGGGTTTGCAGGATCAAAAAGGAAAGAATCAAAGTCTTCTTCAACCTTCATCTAATCTTCTCCAATGGCTTCAGGTATGGCGATAGATGGTAGAGATCCAAACGGTCATGTTGGCTGTATGTGGTCCATGCGTGGCATCCATGATCAGGTTTGTTTACACGATCAAGTTTTTTGTTCACCACCGATTTGTTTTGTTCCACATGCTCATGCGCGCACACATGTACACACACGCACCTGCGAATACACCAAGGAAATAAGTAATTAAAAGAAGAAAAAGAAAACAATAAAAAAAAATTTAAAAAAAAGGTAGTAGAGGAAATATATCATGGAGTATCCCCGTCTAATGGTAAACTTCAACTTGATTGAATATTATCTCCATTTTGTCTAATGTTGAACTTTAACTTGATTGAATATTAATCCCCATTTTATTTCTTCTTTACTGAAACTGCTCCATTTGTAACAAACTTAACATTTTCATTAATCCTAAAATGGTTAACTCTTGGAGCTGCTACATACTCCAATGTTCCACCTTAAATAAAAAGTTCCCTCACTTCTCTAGTTCCATCTCTAAGAGGTGGATATGCATTATAAAATTGCTACTGCAGCTTATTGGAGTTGAAATATAGATATAACCATAGTTTTCAAAGAAAATTATAAAATTGAAATGTTAAATGTCAAATCGGTTAAAGCTGGGTCCTTTTTGGTGAATTCTAGTATTATCAGCTAAAGGGTTTGCTGCCATCGATTTCATATGCTAACCTTTTTCGAATCGATGAAGCTGGGGCCCAAGAGACATGCATGTGACTAAGAAATTCTCTGGAAAAATTACTTGGTATCAGTCTGGCATGGGTTTGCGCTGAATTTCATATTGTTCCTTCTGTTCACAAGCCCAAAGGTACCTGTGCTCTCACTGTTGAGATTATAATGAGACATCTAAAAACTGATCAGCACACTTATTATATAACTCTGATATTTCACGTTCAAATTATTTCTTGTGCATCTGTAGCATGTTCGTGTTCACTAAGTGTCTTTTTAGGAGAATATTTATTGAACATTTGTTGTCTTAACTCTTATGTACAACTATCAAGCATTTAAATATATTGCGGTCCTGCATTCGTGCAGAAGTAGTTGGTGCTCCTGTTAGGTTATCTTCATTTTGCTAGGACAATTAGTGACGATGTGACAGTAGCCTTAACATCTATAACACTTAATGGAGGCACTAAATTTGGAAGAACTATGGTCGGAGGGTTTGCTACGACCATCACTTCGGTTATCTTTGAAGTTATTTTCTCGGGAGAAGGATTGGGTGCTAGATTTATTGAACTGGGAAGAAAAGGAAGTCCTAGTCACACTCGATTTTGAATTGAAACTCCTAGTATTGTAATTAGACATACGAGAATCTAGATCTTGAACTATGGTGTAGGGTTTCTCTAATTCGGTGACTCCTCTAGCTAACAATTCAATTCGCAAGTCTTCTCTAAGTCTGGCTCTGAACCTAAAAATGATTTGAGCTTGTCTTTCCTTACTGAAGGTACTACATCTAATGAGAATCTCATCTAATTTTGCAACGTACTCCTTTTCTGATTTATTGCCATGAGTGTATTGATGCTACTTTTCCATAAGACAGTCACTAAATGATGGTAACACATACTTACCTTTCAGCTCATCCTTCATCATATCTCGCGTTTCAATAGGTCGTTGAAGTTGGGATGCACGTATGTTCTCTAAATTAGTCCAGTACTTGACCGGTCAATTTCATTGCAGCGAACTTAATTTTCCTGGGCTCAGTGAGATTGTATCATGTAAAGTACTTATTTAGTTGTAGTGTCTAATTTAAGAAAAGTTGTGGGTCATGACGTCCATCAAAAGTAGGAACAGATATTCTTTAGATATTGATCATCGGGACTAGGTGGGTTATCAGTGTTATCACGACAGCTGTTTCGCGATGAGGATGAATTTTCTCCAGCAGTGGAGGACTCTCGACAAGATATTTCTTTACTTGCTCTTTAGTTTCGTGTAGATCAGCTCGAGTCTGAGCCATGTCATGGGTCAATGCTTCAAGTTTAGCCTTAAGATCAGCTATGGTAGATTGGGAGGCCATGGAATCAGTGTTGGGTTCACTAACTTCTTCACACAAGTATGAAGTACCACTTCGGGTTGGCATGCAATGTATGAGTCCTAATATGAATGCTAATTTATACTTTTTTTATTTTATTTTGGATTTTGAAATTTTTATTTGGTTTTCAAAAAATCTGTTTTCTAAAATTGTCGGGTCAGTCAAACCCCAAATTTACCAGTTCAATTGGCCAGGTCGGCGCAACTCAGGTAGGCACTTGACATTCCTTAATTACAGAATCACGTTGAGTACCCTTTCTTGGTTAGACATCAATCGTACGGAATTTCAGAGAAAGACTTACCTTTCAAGGTTTTCTAATTTACACTAACTTTTTTTGTTTTGAATAAAATCTAACTAGAAAAAAGAAGCAAATAAATGTGACTAATATGTAAATCTTACATAATTATGCTCTGATACAAAGATGATGTGAAACGTGTATGGGGAGGAAGCACCAGATAAATTAACTCAAAGATACGCTTCACCAACAAGAAAGATCATTGGTAGAAATTAAATTACAACAGATAATATTAGGTTATGCTATCTTGATCATGCAAATGCTCATCTATTTCAATATTTAAAGAACTAATTAGAAATTTTTGTTATGCAGAAAAGTGTACCAGGCCTGGCCCGATCAGTTCCCAACGGTTATTATAGCTGTTGGGCCAGGAGAAGGGGTTTCTGCAAAATATTTTTTGCAAAAATACCCCAGATCAGCCCCAATGGCCATTATAGTTGTTGGGGGTTTTTGCAATTTTTTTTGCAAATACCCCCCAACGTGTATATAGCTTTTTGTTGGTTTTTTTGTAAAAAAATATTCTTCTCCTCTATAATACTTCATTTCCCCACTCTATTTCATCACAACAAAAATCTCTTAAATCTCCAAAAAAATTCTAAAATTCTAAAGTTCTCAAGCTCTACAAGCTCTCTCTCTCAACAAGCTCTGCAAGCTCTCTCACTACAAGCTATCCCTTTCTACAAGCTCTATAAGCTCTGAAGGCCACAAGTTTTACAAGCTCTCAAGGCTCAAGTCCTCAAGCTCTCAAGCTCTGCAGCTCTTAATTCGGTATCTATATCTTGTAAAATTAGAAACTAGCAAAAAAAAAAGCAGATGTCAATTCTTCATCAGCTAGATTAGTCAAGCTTCTGGTTCTAGATTTTGTGGTAATTGTAATTTTAGTAATCATAAGTGAGAAGCCCTAAATTTTCCACTGGACGACACTCCAAAAATTTCATTCACACAATACACAGATTTTAATGCTTCTTCTGATATACCTAACAATGTTCCTCATATACCAATTAGTTCTCCTGAGGTATCAACTACCTCCACAAATCTTAAATCTGGAGTTTGAAAATATTTTGATAAACTAATTGTTGATGGAGGTAGGAGTGCTTAATGCAAGTTGTGTCCAGATGTTTCATATGCTTTTCTCAAAATGCGGGAACTGGCCAACTTGCCCGATATATTAAGAGTAAACAACCCGAACACCAACCACGACAAATCCATATTAGCACTTTGGGTGGCACAATAGGCACTTTTACTTATAATCATGCAACAGGTAAAATAAATTTAGTTAAATATCTTATTCGGTTTGAACAGCCATTTAGTATGGCTGAATACGATGCATTTATAAGATTATATTAGAACCACTCATAATCTATATTATGAGCCAGTCAATTGGAACACTATAAGATCAGAATATTTAGAGTATTTGAAGAACAAAAACAAATGTTAGCTACAGTTTTATCATCTTCGCCACATAAAATTGCACTCACTTCTGATTGTTAGGAAGCCCTTAACGGCTACCATTATATTGTTATCACTACGCATATTATTGATTCTGATTGGGTTTTAAATAAAAAATTATCAGTTTTAAAAAGTTTCCTCATCCTTATAATACTTTAAATCTTAGTAAGGTTATAATGCGTGTTGTTAGAGAATATAAAATTGATTCTAAAATTTTTACTATTTTATTTGATAATGCTAGCGAAAATACTACACCAATTGAGATTTAAAAAATTATTTAAAACCTGTTTTGAATGAAATTTTTTTCATATTCGATGCGTTTGTCATATTATTACTTTATGTATACAAGATGATTTGAAATTAATTAATGATTATATTCAAAAATTAAGAGATACTATTATATTTATTAGAAATAGCGGCCCAAGAAGACAAACTTTTAGATAAATTTGTTCAGACTTAGGATTTACTTGCTTAAAATTACCTCAAGATGTTAGAACTCGTTGGAACTCAACATATAATACGTTGAGTAAAGCGATTCCTTACAATGAGGCAATAAATAGGTTCAGTTCTGTAGAATTGCCTAACAACTTTATTTCTGATGAGGAATGAAAAATTTGTGAATGAATTTGTGAATTTTTGAAAAGATTTGAAAGAATAACAAAATTATTTTCTGATATTTATTATCTAACGGCAAGTTTAGTATTTTACGAGTTAACTGAAATAAGCAAAATATTTTTTCAGTATAGAAATAATGATTTTGTTAGAGATATTATTACTCTCATAGAGAAAAAATTTTAAAAATACTTTAAAGAATTTTCTTTTATTTTTTATTTTGCAGCTATTATGGACCTTTAAGATTAAATTTAATAGATATAAATTTTTACTTGAAATTTTTTTATGAAAGAATGGACTATGAGGATAGTCCTGCCCTAATATGAGAAGATATTGATTCTTCTATAAATAAGTTGTATGATTTTTATGAAAATACTTATGAAAATAAATAGTTTTCTTTTTCATCTCAAACTTCTTCAGCATCTAGTAGTAGAACTTCATTATTTTCAAGTTTTCTATCAGCTTGCAAAAATCTAAAACTTCTGATCTTTAAATGTACTTCATTATTATTTCTAATGTGTCGTAACTCTTGAGACTGATCCAGAATCAAGATTTGATAATTTTGACATTTTGGCAAGGTGGAAATCACATGCATCAACTTATCCTGCGCTTTCCATCATGACACGTGATTTACTAACTTTTCGGTATTTACAGTAGCATCAGAGCCTGTTTTTTAGACAGGTAGTCAAGTGCTGACTGATAGGAGGAATCGCCTGGCATCGGATGCAATCGAGATGATCTTTTGCGGGAAGGATTGACTGGATACAGAAAACAGAAGTTAAAATAAAACAATTGACGATTTCATCAAAATTCTCCATAAACTCCCCAGAAGATGAATGAAGACTTGTATTCTTTTCTTTATTAATGATAAAATGTATGAAAACTTGTATTTTTTTATTTATTGATGATAAATTTTAAAATTTTTAATTATACTTCAATTTTATTTGTATCTATTATCTATTTTATTTGATCATTAAAAAAAAATTACATTCTCATTTCACAACTTGTAATTTTCTTTGGCAATTTTTTCACAACTTGTATCAGTAATTTTTTAGATTTTTAAGAAAAATTTTAGAATTTTTTAAGATTTTTTTATTTTTTATTTTTTTAAATGGTCGGGCCAACCCGTCACGACCCGGTCTAAGTCGCCCGGATCATGGGCCGGTCCCGGGTTCAAGAATTGGAACCCGGGCTAGGCCGGGCCACGCCCCCTTGGGCAGGACGGGGACGGGCCCTGTTGGCCCACTGTGTGTAACACCCTGCTCCCCGGTGTACGTATCACCGTATCTGTACGCGATACGACGTACAAATTTGATTTGACCTCTGTAGTATTCCGATTGACCTGATTTTAGTTTCAAAAATCATTTCCTAATATTGTAGATTTTTCAGGATTTTCTGGAATTTTTCTGGATTATTTTGGAAAATATCCGTTGTCGGTGTCGACCGATACCGATAACCAGCCTTCCGATTTTTATTTCACAAACAGAGTAGAATTTGAGAATCTGCTTTCACCATGTGCCTTAGAATCGTGTTCTCTACGTTAGGTTATTTTTGGGGATTTTTCTGATTTTATCGAAAATCCGGCTAAACCGGTATCGCCCGTATCGGCGATACACTCCGGGATTTTTAATTTGCAAACCGGATTGCATTTCTTCAAACCGTCTTCATATTACGTCTCAGCGTAATATTTTCTATTTTTGTAATTTTTGGGCACCGTTCGGAGCTGGTCGAATATCGGGCCAATTTAATAATAATTTTCTTTTCTTTTCTTTTCTTTTCTTTCCTTCTTCTTCCAGCGAATTCGCCCACCTCCCTACTGTAGCAACCGACCTCTCTCTCTCCTCTTCTTTAAATTCTTTCTTCCCCTACATCTCTCTCAAAATTCTCTCTCTAACTCTCTCTCTTTCTCTACCCTCTCTCTCTCTTCCTTTCTTTCTCTCTCTCTCCCTATCTCTCACTCTCTCTCTCCCTGTGAACCTCCGGCCAAGTAATCGGCGGCGCGGGTGGCGGCAGGGGCACCAGAGCAACTCCGGCGCCGGAGGCCGGCCAAGCCTGGCCGGCAGCGCCGGGCGGCAGGCACGCGCCAGGCGGCGCGGGCGGCGGTGGGGGGGCGCCAGCCCCCACCCCTCACTCTCTTCTCCTCTCTGCTGGCTGCCCCGGCGGCCTGGGGCGCCGGAGCAGCGCCGGCGCCGGCGGGACAGCGGCGCCGGCGGCGGGCGCGCGCCGGCGGCAGGCGGCGAGCTCAGGCGGGCGGCAGCAGCAGCCATGGCTGCTGCTGCCGTTGGTTCCATTTGGGTAAAAACCCAGTGGGTTTGGGTGTGGAGTCAAACCCAAACCCGACCCGTTTACACTCCAAACCCGACCCGTTAAGGTACAATTACATTTTAACCCCTGTAATATTTTAAATTACTTTTAGGCCCCTGTAAAATTACAATTAACCCCCTGAATATTTTCAGTTATTACATATTTACCCCTTTTAATTTATTTTAGTGTTCGGGCGATATCGGGAGCATCCGGACTCCGATTCGGGCGATTCTGGATCCGTTGCGATCGTGGGAACGAGAGCTACAGTCCTGTAACCAGTTTGTGAGTGTTTTTATTTTATAAATTATCTTTTTAGTCTATTAATTAAACTCGATTGCTTTATTACTTACCGGTAAATCCTGATTGGTACACCATATTAAAACATTGTAATAAACACTGTACTTAAATATGTCGGATACGTAATAGACGTAGAGTATAACACTGGATACCTATTAGGTCATGTTCATGGACCACTGACATCCGGCACACTATGTCACCATATGTTTGGACACTATCATGTCATGTATCGTATCACAGTAACATTACCTGCATACGGTTCCACAGATACGTTATGACACAACACTGTCACTAGACATGTATTGTAACGCCCCGATCCCACGGATACGGGAACGTCACTGCGACGTATATACGTAGGTCAGAAAATGCCCCCACGTATATACGCTAAGCATTTAGTACAACAAGGATCAGAGTACACGACAAAGCGTGATATTCATACATATGCCAACTTAAAAGTACAAGTACAAGTTATCACAAGATATGATAAAATATTACACATTACATGTATCTTTTATCACAACCAAGTCCAAAAGTAAAAGATACAATATGAACACAAAATGCTCACGAGTAGGATGAAGATCCCGTGAGTCAAAGAGAGAGATCTGGCACAAGGACTGGAGCTAGTCAGCCTGCTTACTAAGAAAAGCTTGATCTTCTGTGGACGGTTCCACTTCGATCCAAGCTTCAGAACCTGAACATACAAATCCAAGGGAGTCAGGACCTCCCAACAACGAACAGACTACAGCCAAATGGCTAAGAGACATGAATAAGAAAGATAGAACAACATAATGAATATCAATTAGCAAGAAATGAAAGCATGAAGAGATAAAGTCAGAATACAATGAGTCCACAGTTAGAGTCTATTATTATTATTACTTGTCTTACTGTGATATCTAGCTATGTGACCCAGCGTCTCAGGGCACATAGATCCATATCCTAGTAAAGCAAGGTTGTTATTGGAAACCAGCGGGATTATCAACGAACTATGTTTACAGTGGGTCCCGTACATGCCCGGGACAACGGTCCAGGATTGTTCCGTTGCTTGGTGACGGAAACCAGCCGCTAGGCTAACAGGAGGGACTTATGTATGCCCTTTATCATGATGGTACCAGTAATGAGGGAGCAAGCACTCCCCTCGGTCCCCTGGAGGCCCTCAGGTCAGACCGGAAATATAGTTGCACAACATACCTAATACCACTGTAAACATGAACACATATTGATATCCACATGTTTTCCCCCGACCCAATGTAAGTTGGTCCATTTTATACAAAAGTCAAGTGTATCATACTTGGTGTTGAGAGATAGCATGATAAGTGGTGATATTCATTAATTAACAAGTTATGAAATGAGAATATGCAATAACAAGCCATGAAGTAACAAGAGGTAACATCCATCAAGTAACAGGTCATGAAGTACCATCCATGAAGTATAAATAAGAATAATATATCCCACATGTATCAAGGGTATGATCCAAATTCAGAAAAGAAATCAACTATAATAAACAGCCTAAATTAGTCGACTAGGTGGAATGGTTAGTCGACTAATAGTGGTCTCTAGTCGACTAACAGTCTGGACTAGTCGACTAAAACTGGGTTCCAGAGAGTTGGAATTCTGTTTCAGGAAAAGTTAGTCGACTAGGTGGAAAGAGTAGTCGACTAACGGTGAACTCAAGTCGACTAACAGATACGTAAGTCGACTAAATCTGTGATACAGAGAGTCGAGTTTCTGATTCAGGAAAAGTTAGTCGACTAATAATCAAGATAAGTCGACTAAAACTGTGTTTCAGAACAGGGGTCGTTTCAAATAAGGATTTCAAGTCGACTAACTCCTAGGTCAAGTCGACTAATCGTGGTCTGAAAACAGGGTACAGAACAGAATTTGATGATTGAATTTGAAGGCCAAAAGCATGATTTTGAAGGCACAAGTGTACATGAATTGTAAACACAAGTATACTAAAAAGTTTACAAGTCTTGGTGAGTAAAAATACTCACTCGAATGGTTAATTGGAGCTATACGCGTTCGAAAGGAGCGTTGCCGACAAACTTGATCCTCGGCGATAATAGACACGATCCCAATCCAAAAGTTGTAGTTGCTTGAGATGGAGATGATGACTTTGTGGTGTTTTTGGAGTTGGGGTTGAGGTTGAGATGAAGGAGGGATTTTGGTGAAGGCCAAATCTTTGTTGAAGTGAAGAAAAGAAATGAAAATGTAAAGGAAAAGTTTATATAAGATTTTGATTTTGTGAAGGAGGTGCAATTTATGTAGAAGAGAGGGGTTTTTTTTGCAAATAGGAGGGGATGAGGTGTCCCTCTTTTGGCCACTTGGCCGGCCATGGAAGAGAGAGAGAAAGAGGGGCATTAATGGTAGAAGTGTGTGGAGTTTGTTGGAATTTTGGAAAAGGTTGGAATTTTGGAAAATTGGAAAATCTTGTGGCTTGTGGAGGAAGGAAGAGAAATAAAGAAAAAGGAAAAAGAAAAGAATTTAAAAAGGAGAAGATATTTTCTTTGGCTTGGAAAATGAAAATATTGAAAAGACAATTTCCCGGGTTTAAGTCGAAGATGCGGAAAACATTTCGGAAAATACCGAAATCGTCCCGAAATCAAGTATCTTGGAACGACTCGTAAAATTTACCAAAAATCAATAATAATATTTTAAGACTCATGGTGAAATTCGTTTGGAGAAATAATTTATAGTTTTAAAACTAAAAATCCCGGAATCAGTTAGCTACCGACTCCGGTGGAATTTTCATAAAATCATAAAATTCCCAGAAAAAGTATTTAGGTAAGAAATACGATTCTAAGAAATAATGCCTAAAGGATTTTCTAGAATTTCCTAACTGTTTGTAAGATAAAAATCCGGGAATCGATCAGCGACACTGGTCGACACCGGTTTTGAAGATTTTCAATTAATTCAGGAAAATTCCAGAAAATTATATAAAATCTAAAATATTGGAAAATAATATTTGAAACTGAAATCGGTCAAATACAGGAAGTAAATCGAAAAAATACGATCGAAAAACTGAATACGCAACTAAGTACGTATTCCAGGAACGGGGTATTACAATCCATCCACCTTACAAAAAATTTCGTCCTCGAAATTTCAGGAAATGAAAGATAACGGTAGAGAAGGATAAGAAGAAAGAATTTTACCAATCAAGTTGTGAAGAGTTGCGGATAACGCTCACGGATAACATCCTCTCGTTCCCACGTGGCCTCTCCTGGCGCATGCCTGTTCCAAGACACCAACACTAATGGTATTGCCTTATTCTTCAATGTCTTGACACTTCTGTCCAAAATGGCCATCGGTTGCTCTTGGTATGACAAATCCGGTTGTAGTTCCAGTTCGGAGTGATCCAGGATATGACTATCATCCTTGACATACTTCCTCAACTGTGATACGTGGAATACATTGTGAACTCCGTCCAACGATGGCGGTAATGCCAATCGATAAGACACATCTCCCACACGGTCCAAAATCTCGAATGGGCCGATATATCTCGGACTAAGCTTTCCACGAGTACCGAACCGGATTACTCCTTTGGTGGGTGATATCTTCAAAAATACATGGTCTCCTGTCTTGAATTCCAATGGCCTTCTCTGAGTGTCAGCCCAACTTTTCTGCCGACTCTGAGCTGCCCTGAGGTGATCTCTGATGATTCTGACTTTATCTGTTGTCTGAATCAGGATCTCTGGCCCCAAAAGTCTCCTCTCACCGACTTCGTCCCAACATATCGGTGACCTACACTTCCTTCCATACAATGCTTCAAATGGTGCCATCTTGATACTTGCCTGATAGCTGTTATTATAAGAAAATTCAGCCAAATGAAGATGATCTTCCCATGATCCCTTGAATTCAATCATGCAAGCCCGCAACATGTCTTCAAGAATCTGGATAGTCCTTTCAGATTGTCCGTCTGTCTGAGGGTGATAGGAAGTACTGAATTTCAGACGAGTTCCTAGACTATCTTGGAGACTTTCCCAGAAATGTGATCTAAATCTTGTGTCTCTGTCTGATACAATACTAACTGGAACTCCATGTAGACGAACTATCTCCTTCATGTACTTGTCTGCCAAAACCTCTGTTGTCTGACCTACCCTGAACGGTATGAAGTGAGCTGATTTGGTGAGGCGATCAATGATTACCCATACAGCATTATTACCCTTAGGACTACGAGGTAATGCCGTAACAAAATCCATGGTGATGTGCTCCCACTTCCATTCGGGTATTGGTAAGGGTTGTAGAAGTCCAGCTGTCCTCTGATGTTCTATCTTTATCTGCTGGCAAACTAAGCACTTGGCTACATACTGGGCTATCTCCCTTTTCATAGCATTCCACCAAAACTGCTTCTTTATGTCTTGATACATTTTGTTTCCCCCTGGGTGTATGGAATAGGCTGAACTGTGAGCTTCTGCTAGAATCTTCTGTCGAACTTCTCCTTGGGGAACACAAAGTCTGCTACCAAAATACAAGGCATCATCCGGATGAATACTGATATCAGTCCTCAATCCAGCCTCTACTTGAGCTCGGAATTGCTGTAATCTGGGGTCTTCCTTTTGAGCTTCCTTGATCTCATCTATCAATGCTGACTGAATCTGTAAGGTCATGAACTGTCCTGCCTTATCAGTTCCTTGAACTATCATCAAGTCCAATCTTATGATGTCTTGGATCAACTCGTTCTGTTGAGTAAGTTGGACTAGTACTCTATTCTCTGGCTTCCTGCTCAGTGCATCTGGAACTGTATTGACCTTGCCCGGATGATATTGCAAGTCTATATCATAGTCCGCCATTAGCTCCAGCCACCGCCTCTGCCTCATGTTCAATTCCTTCTGTGTGAAAATATATTTGAGGCTCTTGTGATCCATGTATATTAACACCTTGTCTCCCAGAAGATAATGCCTCCAGATCTTTAAGGCAAATATTACAGCTGCTAGCTCCAAGTCATGAGTTGGGTAATTTCGCTCATGAGGCTTCAGTTGCCTGGATGCATAGGCTATAACATGATCATGTTGCATTAGTACACACCCCAGGCCTTTTCCGGACGCATCACTGAATATGACCATCCCTCCTCTACCTGAGGGAGTCCTCAAGATTGGAGCTGTAATGAGTCTTTGCTTCAATTGCTCAAATGCTGCAGTACATTCCTCTGTCCATATGTACCTTTCTCCTTTCCGGGTGAGCTTGGTTAACGGGGCTGCAATCTTAGAGAAATCTTGGACAAAGCGTCTGTAATATCCGGCTAGTCCAATAAAACTCTTAATCTCAGTCACCGTCTTGGGAATAGGCCAATCCTTCACTGCCTGGACTTTGCTGGGATCAACTGAAATTCCTTCTGCTGAAACCATGTGTCCAAGGAAGGCTATACTGTCCAACCAAAAGTCACACTTGCTCCTCTTAGCATGAAGCTGCTCCTGCTGGAGAGTCTGCAATACTATCCTCAAGTGTTCTGCATGCTCCCTGTTGTTCTTTGAATAGATCAAGATGTCATCTATAAAAACAACAACGAACAGGTCCAAATAGGGCGAGAACACTCTGTTCATCAAATCCATGAAAACTGCAGGGGCATTGGTGACTCCGAAAGGCATAACTAGAAACTCATAGTGGCCATAACGGGTCCTGAATGCCGTCTTCGGAATATCCTCCTTCTTCACCCTTAGCTGATGGTAACCCGATTGTAAATCTAATTTAGAGAATACTCGGGCTTCATGAAGCTGATCAAACAGATCATCAATCCTTGGTAAGGGATACTTGTTCTTGATGGTAACTTTGTTCAATTCTCTATAATCAATACAAAGCCTTTTACCACCATCCTTTTTGTTTGCCAATAGCACTGGAGCTCCCCATGGTGAAGTACTTGGTCGAATTAATCCCTTGTCAGAGTATTCTTGCAGCTGCTTCTTTAGAATCTCTAACTCCGTGGGTGCCATCCTGTACGGAGCCTTGGATATAGGAGCCGAGCCTGGAACAGTATCAATAGAGAATTCAATCATCCTGTCAGGCGGAAGTCCTGAGATTTCAGCAAACACTCCTGGGAATTCATCCCACACCGGTAATCTCTGCTGAATCTCCGAAGTAGTCATCCGAGTCTTTCTCTTAGTAGACTTCACTTCTCCACTAAATTGGAATTCAGGCTGAAGAGGAATTCTGAAATTAATCTTCTTCTCCCTACAGTCAATAACTGCATAATATTGGCTGAGCCAGGTCATGCCTAAGATTACGTCGTACCCTTTGGTGTCTAGTATGAGCATATCTATGGCCAAGGTCTTGTTACAAAGTTCTACTGGACAATCAGTGCAAACTCTAGTAGATATGACTACTCCATTCCCTGTACTAATCTCCCATTTGTGGTCTAAAGATCTAACAGGTATAGAATGCAATGCCACAAAATGATCTGAGATATAACAATGAGAAGCTCCTGAATCGAAGAGGGCTAAAACAGGTTTTGAATGTACCCTGATTTTACCTGTTATCACTTCCTCAGAAGTCTCAGCCTCTTCTTCCGTCAAGTTGTAAGCTTGTCCCCTTCCACGCCCTACAGCAGTCCTAGCTCCTCTTTGGACTGGGCGAATAGCTTGTTGTGGAGGAGGGGGTGGAGCTCTCCTGATCATCGGTCCTTGGTTCCTCTGTCCATGTGGCCCTGGAAGTGATCTCTGTCCATTTGGTCCCTGTAGTGCTGGCAAAGCTTGGCCGGCTATCCCCATTCTTCTGTGTGGACAGGCTTCTATGGAATGGTCTCGGGAACCACATACCAAGCATAATCCATTTGCCCTACGGCAATTCTGTCGAATGTGACCTGGTTTCTGACAATAGCTACAGAAGGATAATGGTTGGGCCGTCTGGTAAGGAGCTGGTCGGAATGGTTGCCTCATTGTCTGAAACTTTGCTGCTCTGTATGGGCCTCCTCTTCCTATTGGTGGAAATGGCCTCTTCATGGCCTGGTTCCTCATCTGGTTCACTTGCTTCTTCTCTAGCCCACGCTCCACTTCTCGAGCTATGGTGAGAACTTCTGAATAAGTCTTCAGCTGCTGGGGCATTAAGAAGACCTGGATGTCCATCTGCAAGCCCTGCTGAAATCTACTTGCCCGCTTCTCCTCATCAGTTACCATGTATGGAGCAAAGCGGCTAAGTCTGAGAAATTCCGCGGCATACTCGTCCACGGACCTATTCCATTGCTGAAGTCGGATAAACTGCTCTTCCATGTCCTTCTGAGCAGTGGCAGGGAAGAATCTGCTATAGAAACTCTTGGAGAATGTGTCCCAGGTGACAGGCTTCTCCAATCTTGCCTCCTCAGCTAGCCACCATGTTCTGGCTATATCCTTCAATTGAATCTTAGCAACCTCCACCTGATTCTCCTTTGGAACTCGAGCTGCATTCAACAAGTCTGAGGTATCTGTCAGCCATTGCTCAGCATCCAGGGGTTTCTCTTCACCCGTGAATATGGCTGGTTGCAGCCGTCTGAAGTCTGAAATATTTCCCGGCCTCTGTTCCTTTGGAGCTGTTAACTCTTGCCGAAGGAGTTCCGTCTGTTGTTGCTGATTCTCCATCATTGTCTGAATAACCCTCAGAATATCGACATTCTCTCCCGTGGGTCCATTTGATGCTTGCCCAAAGTTGTTACGACCCGACCTTCTCTCCATACTTAGTTGGTAAAAGATAACTGGAATTTGGAAAAATGGAAGGATTTTAGGATATAAGGAAGGAATCAAGAAGGAATCAAGAAGGACTAGATAACTTTGTACATTGTAGTTGGCAATAGCAAATTTCATTAATTTGCTGCTTGATTGTACTATAGGTGTGAGAGCCTAGGCTCTGATACCAACCTGTAACGCCCCGATCCCACGGATACGGGAACGTCACTGCGACGTATATACGTAGGTCAGAAAATGCCCCCACGTATATACGCTAAGCATTTAGTACAACAAGGATCAGAGTACACGACAAAGCGTGATATTCATACATATGCCAACTTAAAAGTACAAGTACAAGTTATCACAAGATATGATAAAATATTACACATTACATGTATCTTTTATCACAACCAAGTCCAAAAGTAAAGATACAATATGAACACAAAATGCTCACGAGTAGGATGAAGATCCCGTGAGTCAAAGAGAGAGATCTGGCACAAGGACTGGAGCTAGTCAGCCTGCTTACTAAGAAAAGCTTGATCTTCTGTGGACGGTTCCACTTCGATCCAAGCTTCAGAACCTGAACATACAAATCCAAGGAGTCAGGACCTCCCAACAACGAACAGACTACAGCCAAATGGCTAAGAGACATGAATAAGAAAGATAGAACAACATAATGAATATCAATTAGCAAGAAATGAAAGCATGAAGAGATAAAGTCAGAATACAATGAGTCCACAGTTAGAGTCTATTATTATTATTACTTGTCTTACTGTGATATCTAGCTATGTGACCCAGCGTCCCAGGGCACATAGATCCATATCCTAGTAAAGCAAGGTTGTTATTGAAAACCAGCGGGATTATCAACGAACTATGTTTACAGTGGGTCCCGTACATGCCCGGGACAACGGTCCAGGATTGTTCCGTTGCTTGGTGACGGAAACCAGCCGCTAGGCTAACAGGAGGGACTTATGTATGCCCTTTATCATGATGGTACCAGTAATGAGGGAGCAAGCACTCCCCTCGGTCCCCTGGAGGCGGAAATATAGTTGCACAACATACCAAATACCACTGTAAACATGAACACATATTGATATCCACATGTTTTCCCCCGACCCAATGTAAGTTGGTCCATTTTATACAAAAGTCAAGTGTATCATACTTGGTGTTGAGAGATAGCATGCTAAGTGGTGATATTCATTAATTAACAAGTTATGAAATGAGAATATGCAATAACAAGCCATGAAGTAACAAGAGGTAACATCCATCAAGTAACAGGTCATGAAGTACCATCCATGAAGCATAAATAAGAATAATATATCCCACATGTATCAAGGGTATGATCCAAATTCAGAAAAGAAATCAACTATAATAAACAGCCTAAATTAGTCGACTAGGTGGAATGGTTAGTCGACTAATAGTGGTCTCTAGTCGATTAACAGTCTGGACTAGTCGACTAAAACTGGGTTCCAGAGAGTTGGAATTCTGTTTCAGGAAAAGTTAGTCGACTAGGTGGAAAGAGTAGTCGACTAACGGTGAACTCAAGTCGACTAACAGATACGTAAGTCGACTAAATCTGTGATACAGAGAGTCGAGTTTCTGATTCAGGAAAAGTTAGTCGACTAATAATCAAGATAAGTCGACTAAAACTGTGTTTCAGAACAGGGGTCGTTTCAAATAAGGATTTCAAGTCGACTAACTCCTAGGTCAAGTCGACTAATCGTGGTCTGAAAACAGGGTACAGAACAGAATTTGATGATTGAATTTGAAGGCCAAAAGCATGATTTTGAAGGCACAAGTGTACATGAATTGTAAACACAAGTATACTAAAAGTTTACAAGTCTTGGTGAGTAAAAATACTCACTCGAATGGTTAATTGGAGCTATACGCGTTCGAAAGGAGCGTTGCCGACAAACTTGATCCTCGGCGATAATAGACACGATCCCAATCCAAAAGTTGTAGTTGCTTGAGATGGAGATGATGACTTTGTGGTGTTTTTGGAGTTGGGGTTGAGGTTGAGATGAAGGAGGGATTTTGGTGAAGGCCAAATCTTTGTTGAAGTGAAGAAAAGAAATGAAAATGTAAAGGAAAAGTTTATATAAGATTTTGATTTGTGAAGGAGGTGCAATTTATGTAGAAGAGAGGGGTTTTTTTTGCAAATAGGAGGGGATGAGGTGTCCCTCTTTTGGCCACTTGGCCGGCCATGGAAGAGAGAGAGAAAGAGGGGCATTAATGGTAGAAGTGTGTGGAGTTTGTTGGAATTTTGGAAAAGGTTGGAATTTTGGAAAATTGGAAAATCTTGTGGCTTGTGGAGGAAGGAAGAGAAATAAAGAAAAAGGAAAAAGAAAAGAATTTAAAAAGGAGAAGATATTTTCTTTGGCTTGGAAAATGAAAATATTGAAAAGACAATTTCCCGGGTTTAAGTCGAAGATGCGGAAACATTTCGGAAAATACCGAAATCGTCCCGAAATCAAGTATCTTGGAATGACTCGTAAAATTTACCAAAAATCAATAATAATATTTTAAGACTCATGGTGAAATTCGTTTGGAGAAATAATTTATAGTTTTAAAACTAAAAATCCCGGAATCAGTTAGCTACCGACTCCGGTGGAATTTTCATAAAATCATAAAATTCCCAGAAAAAGTATTTAGGTAAGAAATACGATTCTAAGAAATAATGCCTAAAGGATTTTCTAGAATTTCCTAACTGTTTGTAAGATAAAAATCCGGGAATCGATCAGCGACACTGGTCGACACCGGTTTTGAAGATTTTCAATTAATTCAGGAAAATTCCAGAAAATTATATAAAATCTAAAATATTGGAAAATAATATTTGAAACTGAAATCGGTCAAATACAGGAAGTAAATCGAAAAAATACGATCGAAAAACTGAATACGCAACTAAGTACGTATTCCAGGAACGGGGTATTACATGCATGCTAGATACTGTTACTATAATTCACAGGACATGATATTATATGATACACGGACTACCAGTATTACAGGTACTGTTACATGGATTATGGCCACACATTTATGTTCCACTAGTACAAGGATAAGTACCGCATGTCATATTATTATGATCATCCTTATACTGATACGATAGTTCACTGTACATGATATTAGACACTGCCCATAAGTATTACTTATACATGTTGCACCGATACTGTGACACGTCACATCAGTTACTCATATGCACTACTTCACAGACTACCGTCATCACATATATTGTGATCATCATTATATAGATTCTCTGCATATCACTGTTGCATGTGCATGTATGCTTTCTCTATGGATCCCTATTCATAGTACATGTACTATTGTTCCATGTTACCGTATTCATGTTATGTGATTGTTTCCTGTTATTGATATGGATATTCCCGATACTGGACTTGAGAGCTGTTGATATGCTATATGTGGACTTCCACATCTATTGATCCCGTTTCCCGTTATATTGTTCCCGTTATATTGATCCCGTTATATTGTTCCTGATTCCCGTTATATTGTTCTATGCTATCAACAGAGCTCTGGTCCAGTTATCATGTTACCCATATCATGTATTGTATTGGTTCTTGTTACCTTGTATACTTGACATATCATATCATAAAGAGAACTTGGGTATGGGGGAGACTTGACGGTTGACTAGATCATATCGGGTGGATGTTTGGATCCATTGTTTGTCCCACTGCAGGGGACGGGGTAGTGCTGGCTACCGTCTGTTACTCATGAGCATCCCGTTATTGTTTTAGCTCATTGAGATTCCTGTTACATGTTACAGCTCTAGCGGGCTGGCCCTGGTCTCAGCAGCCAGGGGTCTGTTTAAGGCCGTTATCCCGGGTATGCACGGGATACACCCACCCGATAAGAACTCCTCGACCATGAGTTTCCATCTAACATAATCAAACAGTATGCACAATAGTGACGTCGGGAACGCTTGTTATTTGGTTACTCTCTCGTTTGGATAATGGTACCCGTAGGCCATGTCCGGATGGGTTCGACTGGAGTGCGGGCTCCAGTATGAACCGCCAGTGGTATGGGACACTGGAAGAGAGTAATTAAAATACCAGGTGATACTGATCGCTACTATTGTATAAATGACATGACTAGACATGACCTGCCTGCTACATGTTTAGTTGTACTTGTTACTATTCCTGATCATTTATCTGCTATCATGTGACATGTATACATTGCTATTGTTCCTGTTTCCTGTTACACTTTCTTTAGTGCCCTACTACTCATGCTCATGTATACTTTGTTACATTACCTGGTATATGGTACACTGTATGTAGTGGCATACTATGCATGTTCTGTATTGCATATATTTTATTGTTGCAGACATATGCTCATCTGCATGTTCACTTCTATCATGTCACCACTATCATGTTCATGTCTAGTACGTTACCACTAGACAACATTAGTTATTACATAAACTGGACACGACTATAGATATGACCTGATAATAACCGGCTAGGTAGTGATAGTATTAAAAGTTGACCTGTTTATATCTTTGCACTGCTTCCATGTTTAACTCTGTCTACTGTTTATATATATCCTTGTTATATGGTATCACTATTCCAACAACATGTATTATCTATTATTATTGTGCATTGCCTCCTTCAGTTTTACCACTCACTAGGTCGCTTTCTGACGACCCTGGGTTTGCATGCCCAGATTGGAGATCCGAGTTACCATAGCTTCAGAGAGTGCCTTGGAGTCACATGGGAGATTCCGCATCAGGACTATTCATAGGTATTTTAGTGCTTTATTATCCTTGTTTTCATATCTGTTATAATCGCTGACCTCTTTCTGCAGGTATTCTTGTACTGCTTTCATGCTGGACCTCAGATCTATATGGAGGTATTGTACTGTACTGAGGCTTAACGTACGCGTGAGGTTGTTTTTACCTCGCGTATGTACGTCGCCATAACGTCTCCGTTTCCTTGGGATCGGGGCGTTACATAGTGGTATCAGAGCTTAGGTTCACACCTGGTGTGGGTAACCACCTGGGTCAATCCTTGGACTCTTACCAACAGTACAGGCAGAGGCAGATTAAAGTTTGGGGATTCCAGCAACGAGTACAAGAATACCATGACCTTGACAATTCATTCATTGACTCGTTTGTATTCCTTCCTTCCTTCTAGTTGTCAAGCAGAACATCCGATTTCCTTCTCGCTTTCCTTGCATCGTTCTGCTTCCTATCCGTTAGGAACTACCATACTTTTCCAACCCGAGGTCCTTATAGATAGCAGAGTGCGCAGCGGAAGTGTCGTGGACCCATAACTTTTAGGCTTTGGGGTTAGCAATATTGTTCTCACACCTGATTGAAATTGCGATGACGCAATTTTTTTTGTAAGGTGGGGAGAAATGTAACACCCTGCTCCCCGGTGTACGTATCACCGTATCTGTACGCGATACGACGTACAAATTTGATTTGACCTCTGTAGTATTCTGATTGACCTGATTTTAGTTTCAAAAATCATTTCCTAATATTGTAGATTTTTCAGGATTTTCTGGAATTTTTCTGGATTATTTTGGAAAATATCCGTTGTCGGTGTCGACCGATACCGATAACCAGCCTTCTGATTTTTATTTCACAAACAGAGTAGAATTTTGAGAATCTGCTTTCACCATGTGCCTTAGAATCGTGTTCTCTACGTTAGGTTATTTTGGGGATTTTTCTGATTTTATCGAAAATCCGGCTAAACCGGTATCGCCCGTATCGGCGATACACTCCGGGATTTTTAATTTGCAAACCGGATTGAATTTCTTCAAACTGTCTTCATATTACGTCTCAGTGTAATATTTTCTATTTTCTGTAATTTTTGGGCACCGTTCGGAGCTGGTCGAATATCGGGCCAATTTAATAATAATTTTCTTTTCTTTTCTTTTCTTTTCTTTTCTTTCCTTCTTCTTCCAGCGAATTCGCCCACCTCCCTACTGTAGCAACCGACCTCTCTCTCTCTCTCTCCTCTTCTTTAAATTCTTTCTTCCCCTACATCTCTCTCAAAATTCTCTCTCTAACTCTCTCTCTTTCTCTACCCTCTCTCTCTCTTCCTTTCTTTCTCTCTCTCTCCTATCTCTCACCTCTCTCTCCCTGTGAACCTCCGGCCAAGTAATCGGCGGCGCGGGTGGCGGCAGGGGCACCAGAGCAACTCCGGCGCCGGAGGCCGGCCACGCCTGGCCGGCAGCGCCGGGCGGCAGGTACGCGCCAGGCGGCGCGGGCGGTGGTGGGGAGGCGCCAGCCCCCACCCCTCACTCTCTTCTCCTCTCTGCTGGCTGCCCCGGCGGCCTGGGGCGCTGGAGCAGCGCCGGCGCCGGCGGGACAGCGGCGCCGACGGCGGGCGCGCGCCGGCGGCGGGTGGCGAGCTCAGGCGGGCGGCAGCAGCAGCCATGGCTGCTGCTGCCGTTGGTTCCATTTGGGTAAAAACCCAAGTGGGTTTGGGTGTGGAGTCAAACCCAAACCCGACCCGTTTACACTCCAAACCCGACCCGTTAAGGTACAATTACATTTTAACCCCTGTAATATTTTAAATTACTTTTAGGCCCCTGTAAAATTACAATTAACCCCCTGAATATTTTCAGTTATTACATATTTAACCCCTTTTAATTTATTTTAGTGTTCGGGCGATATCGGGAGCATCCGGACTCCGATTCGGGCGATTCTGGATCCGTTGCGATCGTGGGAACGAGAGCTACAGTCCTGTAACCAGTTTGTGAGTGTTTTTATTTTATAAATTATCTTTTTAGTCTATTAATTAAACTCAATTGCTTTATTACTTACCGGTAAATCCTGATTGGTACACCATATTAAAACATTGTAATAAACACTGTACTTAAATATGTCGGATACGTAATAGACGTAGAGTATAACACTGGATACCTATTAGGTCATGTTCATGGACCACTGACATCCGGCACACTATGTCACCATATGTTTGGACACTATCATGTCATGTATCGTATCACAGTAACGTTACCTGCATACGGTTCCACAGATACGTTATGACACAACACTGTCACTAGACATGCATGCTAGATACTGTTACTATAATTCACAGGACATGATATTATATGATACACGGACTACCAGTATTACAGGTACTGTTACATGGATTATGGCCACACATTTATGTTCCACTAGTACAAGGATAAGTACCGCATGTCATATTATTATGATCATCCTTACACTGATACGATAGTTCACTGTACATGATATTAGACACTGCCCATAAGTATTACTTATACATGTTGCACCGATACTGTGACACGTCACATCAGTTACTCATATGCACTACTTCACAGACTACCGTCATCACATATATTGTGATCATCATTATATAGATTCTCTGCATATCACTGTTGCATGTGCATGTATGCTTTCTCTATGGATCCCTGTTCATAGTACATGTACTATTGTTCCATGTTACCGTATTCATGTTATGTGATTGTTTCCTGTTATTGATATGGATATTCCCGATACTGGACTTGAGAGCTGTTGATATGCTATATGTGGACTTCCACATCTATTGATCCCGTTTCCCGTTATATTGTTCCCGTTATATTGATCCCGTTATATTGTTCCTGATTCCCGTTATATTGTTCTATGCTATCAACAGAGCTCTGGTCCAGTTATCATGTTACCCATATCATGTATTGTATTGGTTCTTGTTACCTTGTATACTTGACATATCATATCATAAAGAGAACTTGGGTATGGGGGAGACTTGACGGTTGACTAGATCATATCGGGTGGATGTTTGGATCCATTGTTTGTCCCACTGCAGGGGACGGGGTAGTGCTGGCTACCGTCTGTTACTCATGAGCATCCCGTTACTGTTTTAGCTCATTGAGATTCCTGTTACATGTTACAGCTCTAGCGGGCTGGCCCTGGTCTCAGCAGCCAGGGGTCTGTTTAAGGCCGTTATCCCGGGTATGCACGGGATACACCCACCCGATAAGAACTCCTCGACCATGAGTTTCCATCTAACATAATCAAACAGTATGCACAATAGTGACGTCGGGAACGCTTGTTATTTGGTTACTCTCTCGTTTGGATAATGGTACCCGTAGGCCATGTCCGGATGGGTTCGACTGGAGTGCGGGCTCCAGTATGAACCGCCAGTGGTATGGGACACTGGAAGAGAGTAATTAAAATACCAGGTGATACTGATCGCTACTATTGTATAAATGACATGACTAGACATGACCTGCCTGCTACATGTTTAGTTGTACTTGTTACTATTCCTGATCATTTATCTGCTATCATGTGACATGTATACATTGCTATTGTTCCTGTTTCCTGTTACACTTTCTTTAGTGCCCTACTACTCATGCTCATGTATACTTTGTTACATTACCTGGTATATGGTACACTGTATGTAGTGGCATACTATGCATGTTCTGTATTGCATATATTTTATTGTTGCAGACATATGCTCATCTGCATGTTCACTTCTATCACGTCACCACTATCATGTTCATGTCTAGTACGTTACCACTAGACAACATTAGTTATTACATAAACTGGACACGACTATAGATATGACCTGATAATAACCGGCTAGGTAGTGATAGTATTAAAAGTTGACCTGTTTATATCTTTGCACTGCTTCCATGTTTAACTCTGTTTACTGTTTATATATATCCTTGTTATATGGTATCACTATTCCAACAACATGTATTATCTATTATTATTGTGCATTGCCTCCTTCAGTTTTACCACTCACTAGGTCGCTTTCTGACGACCCTGGGTTTGCATGCCCAGATTGGAGATCCGAGTTACCATAGCTTCAGAGAGTGCCTTGGAGTCACATGGGAGATTCCGCATCAGGACTATTCATAGGTATTTTAGTGCTTTATTTCTGTTATCTTATTTATCCTTGTTTTCATATCTGTTATGATCGCTGACCTCTTTCTGCAGGTATTCTTGTACTGCTTTCATGCTGGACCTCAGATCTATATGGAGGTATTGTACTATACTGAGGCTTAACGTACGCGTGAGGTTGTTTTTACCTCGCGTATGTACGTCGCCATAACGTCTCCGTTTCCTTGGGATCGGGGCGTTACACTGTGCCCGGCCCGGGCCGGCAAGGCCCGACCCACTTGACACCCTTAGTCTGACCGAAGGTTACTGTATCTTCAGAATCATTGGTGCGAAGTCCTGCACGAGAGGGGACAATTTGATACCTAACACACAGTCTAAACAGTTTTTCTTTTTTCCCTGAGTTTTACCTTGATTATTTTATTCTGATCTTGTTTTCTAATAGCTAATTATTTATTAAAAAAGTGAGCCAGAGATCTATTATTTTTCCTGTTGACTTTTTCCTGTCTCCTCCTCCCTCCTTCGGGGGTCGGTTTCCACTGCAGCTGATATAATAGTGTATTGTGTGCGGGCACCAGTGTTTGGTTTGAGAGGCAGTGAGAGAAAAGAAAAGAAAAGAAAAGAAGTGGGAAAGTTGATATTTGTTGTTTGGTTAGAAAGAAAGGGGCTGTTTGGTTGCAAGGAAGTGGGCGAAAGTAAGGAAATAGGCAAGTATAATTGCTCACTTTCCTATCTATCCAAACACCAGAAAAGGAAAATAAGAAAACCTCTTTTCCTTTTATCTTTTCTCTTTTACACAATCATTGCCTCACTTCTAAAGTGCTACAGTTAATTTTGTGGTCATGTAAATCTCATTTGTAATAAATTATAGCACAAAACAGTTAATTTTTTGACCATGTAAATCTCACTTGCATTCTAATTATAGTCTATTTTTTATTTTTCTTAATTAATTTTTATTTTAATATTATTTTACGGTCAACTTTGTGGTCAACTTTTCCACTTCCACTTTCACGTTACCATCCAAACACCGAAAAAGACAAAATATTTTTCAAACCACACTTCCCAACAACATTCAAACACCAGAAATTTACTAACCAATTTCTAAGTTTCAAAGAGAATTATTACTACTTCCTCGATTCCTCACTTCCTCACTTCCACCCTTAATCAAACAGGCCCAAAATAAAAAAAGAACATGAAAGTGAAAGAAAAGGTCAGAAAATATCAATTAATTTTTTTCCCAGCAATTTTCTCTCCTCACTGCTCGCGAAAGAGAGAGAAAGGAAAAAGAGACGGAGCGGGGATAAAATCTTGAGCGAACGGATCTCTCTCGCGCAGCCGCCAACGGTCTGTAGATCTCGTCGGATCTCTCTCTCCCCCCCGGCCACTCGATCTCGCGGCTCGCCGCTACCTCTCTCGCTTCGCTACTCGATCTCATTGTTGCCTCTCTCTCGGCCATCAGCTCTATCTCTCTTGGCCCATTCGATCTCTCTGCGGCTTTCTCTCAGCCACTCGATTTTCTTCACGACCTCTCTCGGCTATTTGATCTCGTCATCGTCATCATCCTCTGCCAACAAATTGCTCGGCCACCTGACCTCATCCGTCATCGTTGAATACGGTGTGGGATGAGGTGATTTTTTATTCTTGTGTTGTATTCTCTTTGTGTTGGTCTCGTTGATTTGGTTTCTGATGTGTGTCTCTCTCTGATTTCTAATGCAGGTATAAGAGGGACTTTGATTGTGTAATTAGACGAGGAAGAGAATATTTCAGCTGAATGGCTCAATCGGAAAGATAAAAAATGAATGTAAGTATGATGAAGGAATTGCTAGGCAGTTTAATTGTGCAAAAGTTTTTTTGATGTTGTGTGCAACATATAGTAGTTGCTCATCACTGCTTGCACCAATTAGATAGATGATTGCCATTGCTGACATAAATTTATAATAATAGTATTTGTTTGATACTCCATCTTCTAATATTCCTTGTTGACTCTTTATAAGTTTTGTTTGTTAGTGTAGTTATGAATTATGAATATAAATTTTGCAGGATAGTTTTCTTCATAGATAATGTAATAGCATGAATTTTCATAATAAGACTTTATGTGCTTTACTGAGATGCTGGTTTCTTGTTTTATTTATGAGATTTGACATACCCATTTGCAACTAACTGTAAATGGACACTTGATGTATTACTGCACACACCCATTGTGCTAGTTCATCTCCGCTTAGGATAAAACTACTCTTTTAATTCTATTTCGGATATGGGCTTTGTGTTCATGGTGTGATTCCTAGTATTTATCCTGTCCAACAGATGTTGTTAGGGACTCCATGCACATTATGCCGGCATTGTCCTTTGTTAACTACCAGAACATAGTAATAGTAATTGCTTATATGCTTCAATGTAGTGAATATACTATCCTATTTGTAAAACACAATTGCAGAAGTTACTTAAGATTAGCGACTAATATTTCTAATTACATTATAATTTATAATAACAATCCTACCTTTAGTTTGACACAATAAATAGAATTCCCCTTCATGTTCTTTGTCTATATTCTTCTTTTGTTTTCTATATTTTGAATTTTGTACTAAATCAAACAAGAATATTGCAGTGTAATTATAACTTATTTCAAGTTACCGGTAAGATTTAAGTTCTCTTTTTATGTCGAACCTGGCTCTGATACCAAGAAAATCATGTCACGCCCTGAAATACGCAAAAACGGAGTCGCGACGAAGGTCGGCGATGTTTGTACGCGAGAAAAATACCCCACGCACATACACTAAGCCTAAATAACCTGAAAAGTTAAAAACTACGATAAGTCAGTATCACTGCAATATAACATATAAATATCTAGCATAATGATAGCAGATGAATAAAGGAAAGAAATGATAACTGGATATGATATAGATAGAATCAGAAAATAACATGAGTAAAAGAGTAAGAATACCTATAATCAAGAAAAGAGAGACTCTAGCTCCTCGTAACACATGTAATCATCTCCAATACCTGATCAACAATAATGGCCAAAATCTGGATATGCAAATTTAGGGAGTCAGAACTCCTAGTGAATGTATAAGAATAAACTGGAAAGTGCATGTGCATATAACATGTGAGCAGATAAAAAAATATATACGAGAATAAGAAATGACATGAATAAAATAAATAAACAGTAATATGGATAGGACAAGTAGAGTATGTGTCCAGTCAGGTATTTAATCAGGTGTCTATCACGATTTATATATTAAGCAGGTAGAGTCTAGTATCCAATCAGGTCAGATGTATTATCGGGTGTCCAACATTCATACATGTATCGGGTAAAGACAAACAGTTACAATACATTATGAGCAGTTTATTATTATTATGCCAGCGAACACCAATTGCCACCTGTAATAGACGCATCTCATATTACGCCTATCACATATGACAATCGAGATCCTAAGTTATTGAAATTAATCGGTTGGAGACATTGTTCATACTTTAGGTGGGTCTCGTACATACCCGGGACCACGGCCCAGACTCCTGGCGCTGAACCAGGCCATACCGCTAGGTAGTCAAGAACATGTATAACAGGAATAAGAACAGGAAGGGGTGCCAGTCACCCCACGGGAACCCTGCAGTGGAGCTCTCTTTCGGCTATGCAACCTATATCCTTGATCCACTCAAAATACAGACAATGTCTCCTCCATCAATCTCCCCAATCCCAGTGTAAGTTGTTTAATATCATGTCATTAGTTTATGAGGATTATTTAATGTGCATATTATTTAAATTATTGAGATAACTCGGTGGGCAATAATGTCAACATGTGTAATCAGGATACCGGGATAACGGGATATATAATGTCAGTGAATAGGATACTGATATAATAGGACATGTAACAAGTATAACATGATGGTGTTGTTACCGTATACAATATTTTCTCAGCAATTATGGTAACATGAACAATATAGTTATCAGGTAGATGTCATGTATAATCAATCAAGTTCTTCAGGTAAATCATAGTATTCAGAATAAGTAATGACCTGCTGGCATGAATAGAATAAACCGGGCAAAATATATAATCAATTCAGATCCTCAAAGTCATTGATATATCCAAGTCCCGATATATAAAATACATACTCATCTATATCGTATAATCATCACTATCCAATCTTAATTAAAACCATCATACACTCTTACTTTCATTAAGTCAAACACAAGATCCAGAAATTCAAGTATCTAGTCAATTATGTATATACATGCCACCAGATCAGGTCAAACCAATTTACGTCTACTCCTCAACCCAAGATCAACTCCAACTCAATCAAGTCTACTAACAATTTCAAGTCCGATATCTTCTTCTTTTAATAAAGAATCTCCAAACTAATCAATCATTAATATCTAACCAAACTCTTACATGTTTTACCATCAATAAGAATAATCAAATCTACTGATAATGTCACTCAGATATCAACTCGTATAACTACCATCATGAACCAGTCAAATCCAAGATCTAAATCTGATTATAGTCTAAGTTATATTACTAATAGTTTCAATTCTAATCAAGATCATAACTAGGGAGTGAGACATCCTCAAGTTACGTGAAATCTAAAAAGTCTTTGTACTCAACCTCGATATCAATAAACATCATTACTCAGATAATTTATCAGTGAATATCCAAATATAATTGTAACGCCCCGATCCGGAGGGTAAGGAGACGTTACTGCGACGTATATACGAAGGTCGGAAATACCCTAACATATATACGCTAAGCATCAATACAGGCAGGGGTCAGAGTACGGAAGCACAGTGATAATATACAATCCAGCAATAATAACACCAGTACACAGCTATCACAAGGCATGATATAATATCTGAAGAATATAAGACACTAAGAAGCATAAAAGCAAGATGCACAATATGAAATACTGGAAAGTACTCACGAGTGGCAAGATGAAAATCTCGCGAGCCAATCAAGAAGAGGCGGGAAAGAAGAGGATCCAAATAGGCAACTGCTAGCCACGCTCCCGCTGCGCTACTCTGATCAAGTACAGCAAGGCTAAGGTCCAGACTCCAAGATCTGGACATGAGAATCCAGGGTTGTTAGCAACCCCAGCGAGTACAAAGAATAAAGCCAGATGGCGTGCATAACAGACACACGTGTACATGATCAAGTGATGTGGTTCAGGCATACAGGTACAGGAAATGACAAGTAATATAAAGAAAATGACAGTAAATCTGAGATCAAGTAAATGCATGTATATCAATAAGTCTGTATCGGGAAACATGCATGGAAAACGGTATAGAGAGTATATGTACACATAATCATGCGACAAGATGTGGCAACATGTGATAAATACACTAAATACGCGATAAATAAGTATGGACAATTTTAGTTGTATGAGCTCAGATTATGGATTCATGGGGTGATACGTCAAGGGGATAATCCAAATAAGGAAACCCTCATCTATATACCACATATCCGATGTCACCATCATCTGAATTCATACAACTTGAGTTGCCCTCAGGATAACAGAACTAAAGTGTGTCTGGGGTAACCATGGTGTCACAGAGGTCATGTGTCATAAAATAGGGTGTCAACTCAAAGCATAAAACTGTAACTGGAGAATATACAGGTGTTGCATTTTAATTGATCCAATAATAATAATCAGTACCGTTTGATATTTTAATCGCCTCCCTACCAGCGCCTCACATCACCGATAGTCCATACTAGAGTTCGCACTCTGTAGAACTTACCCGGGTCTGATATGTGAGTACCAGGACCCGAACAAAGGAGAGACCAAATATCACACGTTCCTAATATTATTACTGTTTCTTATATTTTTATGTTATTCTCGTCCCTTTCCCACCGGCGTCCCACAACACCGACAGTTCACGCTGGAGCCCGCACTTCCAGTAGAACTCATCCGAACTCCGATACGCGGGTACCATTATTCGAATAGGGGGGAAACCAAATAACACATGGTCCAGGAGTTATCATTGTACATGTATGTGTGTGTTAATGGCACTGAGGATGCTTATCACACTAACACCAGGCGGTACAGGCAGGAGGGAGAAAGTAGCCCTTCAGATTCAAGAGGTGGCCCCCACAGATTCAAGAGGTGGCCCCCACCACGTGTGTGGTGTGGCACTTTGCTCCATGTGGCACTTTGCTCTGAGGGTTGATACAGGAGGTAGCCCCACAGATTCAAGAGGTGGCCCCCACAGATTCAAGAGGTGGCCCCCACCACGTGTGTGGTGTGGCACTTTGCTCTGTGTGGCACTTTGCTCTGTGGGGAATGGATTCTAGAGGTGGCCCCCACGGATTCAAGAGGTGGCCCCCACCATGTGTATGGTGTGGCACTTTGCTCCGTGTGGCACTTAGTTCCATTCAGGAACCGCCGGACGCTAGCACGATTGTGGGATACATCCTCGTCATCCCGACACCAGGCATGTTCTGCCGGACGCCGGTATGACTGTGCTATTAACCTGGGTATGAGTACAGGAGATACATGAGTACAGGAGATGCATGAGTCAGGAGTTACAGGAATACCAGATGTCTGGTAATAATAATCATGCATATGCCAGGTAATACAGGAGTTAGGTGCCAAGTATCAGGTATTATATATCAAGTGGCAAATATAGCATGTCAAATACCGGTGTCATATATCAAGTATCAAATATAGCATGGCAAGTACCGATATCCGGTGTCATGTGTCAAATATAGCATGGCAAGTACTGGTCTCAAGTATCATATGTCAAATATAGCATGGCAAGTACCGGTGTCATATATCAGGTGTTAAATATAGCATGACAAATAGGTATCTGATATCAAGTAATAAGTATAGCATGGTAAGTATCGGTGTCAGATATCATGGGTCAAATATAGCATGGCAAGTACCGATGTCCGGTATCATGGGTCAAATATAGCATGGCAAATACTGGTGTCAAGTATCAGGGTCAGGTATAGCATGGCAAGTATCGGGGTCAGATACCAAGTGTCAAGCATAGCATGGCAAGGATTGGTCTCCAGTATCATATGTCAAATATAGCATGGCAAGTACCGGTGTCAGATATGACATGGCAAATATCGGTGTCAAATATAGCAGGGCAAATATCGGTGTCAAATATCAGTGTCGGTGTTATACATATCAACTCCCATATCATGTATAAAAGCAGGATAACAATTGTTATACATGGAACATGGAATATCAAAAGGACTATACTTGCATAATGATAAAATTGATGCATGCTAAAAATAAATATACTCGCCTCAATACCGGAAAAACCGTGAGAAATCCCGAAACACCAGAAATCCGTGTACAAGACCAATCCATATGTTAAAATATATAATTATAAATATTTATATGGATATTAGAGAGGGAATGAGAGAGGAGAGAGAGAGAGGAGAGAGAAAGTTGTAGGAAGGAGAGAGAGAAAGAGAAAGAGAGAAAATATGGTGTATTTTGAAATTAATTTGGAATTAAAAGGAGGAGGGTGTTGATGTAAATAGAGGGAAGTAGTTTGAGGAAAGAGGTGGGGGTATTTTAGGAAAGAGATAAAGTTTGTTTTTATTTAGGGAAATGAAGAGAAAGAGATTAAAGAAAGAAAGAAAGAAAAAGAAAGAAAGAAAGGAGGAGGGAAGTGGGGTGGCCGGCCGGCCTGGCGGCGGCGGCGGCGGGGAGGCCACGCGCGCGCTGGTGGGGAGAGGGAGGGAGGTGGGTTGGTTGTTGTTGTTGTTGTTGTTTTGATGGAGGTGATGGGTGGTGGTGGTGGTGGTTTTGGTGGTGGTGGTGGTGTTTGGTGGTGTTGGGGAGAAAGAGGAGGTGGTGATGGGTTAGTTGGAGGGGAGAATTTGGTGGTGGAGAGGAGGAATTTTGGAGAAGATGAAGGTGGGTGGTGATGGGTTTTGGGTGAAATTGAAGGTGGTGGTGGTGATTTGGGGTGTTGGGAAGTTGGAGAAGTGTTGTGGGGTGATGGGGGTGCGGTGGCGGCGGCTTGGGCGGCGCCGGAGGTGGCAGTGGTGACGGTGGAGGCGGCGGTGGTGTGGATGCGTGAGTGGTGTTGGTGGGTTGAAGATGAAGTGGGTTTGTTTATTTGGATTTTTGTTTGAAAATGAAGGTTTGAATGGGTATTGATTTAATAGAGAAGGAGATGGTGAAATAATGGTGGTGGTTGCTCACAGTGCTCAGCCATGCCCTGCTCTCCCTTGCCCTGCTGCGTTGAAGAGATGGGAGTGGGTGAAGGAGAAAGAAAAAAAAGAAGAAGAAAAGGACGAAAGTCAAAATAGAAAAAAGAAATTAATAAAATAAAAAATAAAATAAAATAAAATAGTTTAAAAATTTTCATTATTAAGTAATTTATGTATTATAATTTCTGAAAGTATAAGTAGTGGGGTAGGGAAGGAAAAAGCACGGAAAGTTAAGACCGGTAATAAATATTATTATTTTAATAAGTCAAAAATTTGACTGTTTCAGAATCCTTCCGAAAAATTCTCAAAAATAGAAAATAATATTTTAAGATGCTCGGTGAAATCAGATTCGAGAAATTCAATGTAGATTTCAAATCAAAAATCCTGGAATCTTCCGGCGGTACCGGTCGACACCAAAACCGGTGGATTTTCGATAAATTCTGAAAAATCTCGAAAAATGAATTTAGATAGAAAATGATATTCTAAGATGTAAAGTGAAAGACGTTTTTGAAAATTCAATCCCATTTGAAAACTAAAAATACGGGAATCAGTCAGCGATACCGACCGACACCAGTTTTGGAGATTTTGCAAATAATTCTGAAAAATTCCAAAAAATCATGAAAAATTAAAATATTGGAAAACGATGTTTAAAACTGAAATCGATCAAATCGGATTAGCAGAAAGGCCAAATCGAGCGAAGCACTAGGTTCGGGCCCCCGGTTCAGACTAGGGCTGACTCCGAGTCCACGAATCCAAATCCAATACAAAACAATCACACCAATAATCATAAAATAAAAATAAATACAAGATAAATCAAAGAAATATGTTAGAAAAATCAGAATACGTATCTACATACGTATTCCAGGAACGGGGTGTTACAATAATGCTTGCAACTAATAATTTAAAATCAGCATTATGTAATAGATCAAAATCAAGTTAAGATATTCTACCATATGATCAGAATCCGACTATTATTGATCTCATCTAAATATAAATCAAGATCCCATGTAAATCTCATGTTGAACTCTAGGTCCATATATAAATCAAGCATCAAGATAAATCAATCTTAAGGTAACATCTTATTTAATCTGTCCTCATTGTCCAAATGAATTCCCATTTGAAATATCATCAAAAATAAATATCCGATAACTACCTCAAATAAATATACTATTGATCTATAAATATGAACCTTTAACCTCAATCACGAACCAATCAACCTCAAGATCAATCAATTTATATTCTAAGATTTCTCACAACTAGATCAATTACAAGATCAAATCTGGTCTAAGGTATACTACAACTAATCATGAATCAACAGTGGTAGACGACTACACATGAAATAACGTAGATCAACTAAATAAATAGTGTTAGCACTCAATGATGTTTTATGAAGGAATATTGGTAAACATACTGGTATAATATATCAGATGGTTATGTGAAATAATACAAGTAACCGATAATAACAATAAAGAAATGATGAAAGAGCAAACACTCCCAAATATCATCTCAGTAAATTTTAGTAACATAATTACACAACAATATAAAATCATTTATCATAAAATTCTTGTTTAACTGGAGGAGGAAAAGAACACTCACGACAAAATTAAATAAAATTAAACAAAGAAAAGAAACACTCACCTGAACTCGATTCCAAGTTCAGAGCACTGAAATCATAAGGCCCTGATAAATCTACATGGTTCATTTCAATAGAAATTGTTAGAATTTTTAAAAAGATATTTTACTTAGGAGTTATAAGGGGTTTTAATCTTGATTAATTAATTTGCGGGTTAGAAATATGATCCTCTGGGTCTAATGAATTTAGTAGGTTTAGTTTAAACTAATTTTTTAATTTTTGTTTGATTTTTAATAGGCTTTAAACCATTAAAATATTAACGGGTATAAATTTATCATTAAGAAAAATGACTTTAAAATGGGTAGTTTGAGTTAATTTATGTTGGTATTAGTCTTAAATTTTTATCATGGAAAGTAAAATTATTGTAGACTATTATTTATATTTTTCTACATTTTTTGATATTTTAGCTAATTATTTTTATTGTGCAAATTTTCTTCTCTCTCTTTCTTCTTTTTTTTTTTCTTTTTTTCTATATATATGTTTAACGGCCCAGACCCAGGCCAGGCCAGGCCCAGGCCTGGTCCGGAATCTCTTTTTTCTCTTTTTTTTAACAGGCCCCAAAGGCCCTTTTTCTGTTAGGCGCAGCCGGGCTGGGCCAGGTCTGGGCTGGCTAAATTTTTTTTTTTTACGAGTGGGCTGGCCTAGCCCACTGTGCAGCCTGGGCTGCTTGTGCCCAGGCCGGGTGCGACTCTGCACCCGGGTCTGTGCAGGCCTGCTCTCAGCCATGGCCGAGAGCAGGGAACGGGTTTTTTTGGAAATCCTTTGTAAAAACTTCGAAAAAAATATGTAAATTAAAATTATAAATTGGTAGATCTTCACATGTATTTTAGTTGGATTTTAAATTGGGTTTTGATGTATATAAAAAAAATATTCATGGAGATCATGGTATAAACATAATTTTTAATAAACTATTTATATCAAATAAATTTTGAGAAAATAAATTACTTGGATTTTGATCTCCCCTAACATGTTCCTCCATCTCTGCACTTCAAGATCCCTTTATTCATGTTCTGCTTGAGGAGAAAAGAAAGGAGGTGGGAAGAGTTGAGTCATGATTTTTTTCTTTGGAGGTAGAAAAAGAGAAGAAGTTTAGGGTTTTTATAGGTTATTAAGGATTTAAAAATCAGAATTTCAGTTGGGTTTAAATTGCTTGATTTAGTAGCTAGGATTAGGATGATTTTTGTTAGGATTTAGATTAGGATTAGGATTGGGTTTTGGGTTAATGACTTAAGGATCTCATGGTAATGGGTGATGGGCTAGGAAAAGGAAAAGATAAGAATAATAGTAACAATAATAATAATAAATACTAATTATTAAAAAGAGATAATAGTGATAATAATAATAAAATTATCAACATTAAAAATATTATCTAATAATACTTAGTTAAAATACTACCATTAATAATAATAACAAAAATAATATAATAGTAATAATAACAATATCAATATTAACAATAATAGCAACTACAATAATAATAATAGTAACATAGTAATGGGAAAAATACTAGCTAGTAATTAAAATGATAATACTTAATAATGCTAAATATAAATATAAGGCCAAAATACTATTTACTATCTTAAAATAATTTGTACTATAAATTAAGTTAATAAATAATAATAAAATAATTAGTAAAATAAAATAAATATTTTAAAAAAAATATAGTATTTTAGACCAGGGATATTACATTCTACCCAAATTCAGAGCAGATCATTACAGCACCAAAAGATGGTTCGATGAGAATATGGAATATCAATGGTATGTTATATGGGGGAGCTTGTAAATTTGCATGAGTTTCTATCTTCTATTATTGGAAGAGATTACTGCACAGTGATGACAACAACTTAAGTTTTGCTATCACTAAGACACTCAAGTTAATTTGCCAATGCCAGTCACCAGAAAATTTCTTCTTTGCCTATCTGGGGGGAGAATATATTTCTGAAAAATATGCAGTTATGTGTATGTATGTCATATTATAATTATTTTGTCTGAAACTCATATGTTATTATTGCAAGGGAGGAGTTAAAGCTGGATTGAGTCCATATTTCTGTGATTAGAGTTATATATAATTTTGGAATGTCCCAACGCCTCTTCACAACTTTCAATTGGTATACAGTTTTCATACAGTTTTCAGTTTTGTTCCTGCCTTTTGCCTCTTTCTTGTTTGTGGCCTTATTTCTAGGCCCCTATCTCAAATATTCTGTTGAACTATGATTCAGGTATTAGCAAACATGGGAAGTCTAGTTCTCTAGATTTCATTGCATGTATGCCATGCATAGGTCATTCTATCTTCATTTTTTTCTGTTCGCTTTACGTATCCAAGTTTCTTGTTAATTTATACCTGTGATTTCTTCTTGCAAGTTCGCTACCACCTTGACGAGGACCCAAAGACCTTGAAAGTATTCCCGATGCCTCTCAAAGATGCAAAAGGCTCAATTTACACTATGACTGTATGAGTCTCTCACCTGATGGGAAAATTTGGTAATAACTTGTGGTTCTACATTGCAATGGCTATATGCGGAAACTGGAAAGGTTTTGGATACAGCTGACAAATCACATAAGGTTTGTAAGCTTACTTTTCAACTTAAGTCACTGCTGTTCAAGACAAGTTCTTTCTTATTAGAATGTGTTTCATGAATTTAGTTATCCATGTGGCCCGCACATGCATGTTCTCTTTTGGGTGTTTTATTGTCTTTGTTTTTTGGCATGTTTATTATTATTATTATATCTTTATCTTTTTGCTCTCTCTCTCTCTCTCTCTCTCTCTCTCTCTCTCTCTCTCTCTGTGTGTGTGTGTGTGTGTGTGTGTGTGTGTGTGTGTTGCTGGGTGTGTTGCGTGGGTGGGTGGGTGGTTGCATTGGGTTGGTGGGGGAAGGATGAACTCTGGATACCTGTGTCAGGTCACTTGAAGGTTGGTAAACATTTACTTCAGCCATAGGGATTTGTAACCATAGATGATCTAGATAGATTTGCTGACAGTTTGCATTTTATGCCGTACTTCAGATTACTAGAAATTTATAGATCTCATTTGATGGAAAAGAGAAATAGATGCACTCTAATTGTGCTGCCTGATATGCAATATTTCTGGATAAACATAAACTTATAGATATTATTTCTAATTTTTTAGAAATTAGAAATAGTTAATTGGGTTTTCAAGTGGTCTGTCTAAATTCTGCTGTTCCATGTTTGAGCCATGAATCCGGACAGTAGGCTGGGCATTTTTATATCTTGGAGCAATTATGAAGTTTCTAAAGAGACTGGAGGCTGGCAGTGGACTGGAGGGTGGCAGTGGAAGGTGATTATATCATGGGCACGGCAGTGAACTATAAATTTAGGTACTGAGGATAAGCAGATTGGGATGCAGGAAATAGCAGATTGTGACTCAGGAATGAGTTGATCTTTAGGCTTCAATATGATACCCACTCCTCGTCACCCCTGGAAAAGGAAAAGAAAGGAAAAGAAAAAGACCTCTGACTTGAAGTGATTCATGTCAGCATCGGATGTCCTGAGGGAACTTCATAAAATTATCAGGAACTATTTTCAAGTCTGGTCCATTTCATTTTAACCAGAGCATTTATGCCTTACCTATGGGTCTACGGTGCACACTCTTTACCCGTGGTCTAAGCCATTAACGTCATTGGGTGAACCTGCATAATGACTCTTTAATGTAACTCTGCACAGGCCTATGCTTTCTGTAAATGGTTGCTCGCTGACAATTTATTGATTATATGTTCAACTATGTGGAATTAGAAGAAAGATCAATTTAGCATATGAAGGAAGCATTTCTTTGCTTTCACGCCTACATCATATGGTAACACGATGCAATTGAACTATCTTGCGATGTGAAATACATGAACTCTTATGAAACATACCTCATATGAGGAATTACGATGCCAAAACAAGGAGAAAGAATTGTGTTGTTTTTTTCTCGGTTTTTGTTTCATGTGCGCGCGCGTGTGGTGGATTTTTGGGGGAGGGGGTGTTTGTGTTTTGGAAGGGTGGTTGACTTAACCAAAAGCTTGCACGTTTTGTTATGGGGAAACTGTGCATGTAACCCAAATGTTTATTTACCTTCACTAAGAAAATGCACATGCTAAGCATGTGAAAATCCAAACATTTTTTCACATCATCACATGCAACCAAAGAAATTAAAGGTAATAAGTAAAGAACTTCAAAGGTTATTAGATTACTATAGGGTTATGTTTTAATATTAGTTAAAATAGTCTTTTCTGTCATTTTGTAGTTTTCTATTCCTATTAGGACAATTATTTTTTCTATGTTGTATAATAAGGGCAGTACCCCAATTGGGGTCTTACCGTCTTCTCTCTTTATCTCAACGCGGTATCAGAGTCTTGATATCAATAAAATAAATTTCTAGTTCTTTATTTTCTTTTCTTTTCTTCTTCGTCTCCTCCGCCTACCCATCCTTTCTCCTCTTTCTTTTCTCCTCTTTCTTCTCTTCTCCTACTGAACCCGTCGCCACCACATCCAACAACACCTCTGCCATCACCTTTGACTTCCCCAAACCCTCCTGATGGTTTATGCTTGATCGAGAAATAGTGGGTATTTGAGAATGTTTATTAAACAAATACTAGATTTGGCTTTATTCTAAAAAAGGATATGGCTTAAATAATCTTCTGAATCAAAGTTGATCAACCACTTCGTGAATAATTAACAGATTATTTGATCAAGTTCCAACCCTGAACTCAGGGAGTTGTGGCTTTCAATGCCCAGACCTGCACAATTATAAACATAAAGAAATAACTTGATACGAATAAGCGACTGAAAAAGTTAACGTATCCTAACACATGCCCAATATGAATCCAAGAAATTCTGATCGTGTCTGAGTACTGTTTTCAACTGAATTATGCACCGGATTTTGTACAAAATTTACCTAATATGAATCTTGTGCGCGTTCATATTGGGTACATACGTGATACAACATATCGTACGGCAATTGTTTGGGAGAATCCGTGCATCATAGATCATCATATGTTTATCAGGGCATAAATAATCATTCCAGCATGAGAGAGAGAGAGAGAGAGAGAGAGAGAGAGAGAGAGAGAGAGAGAGAGAGAGAGTGGCAGTACATTGAATTGAAGATAAGATGAATGACACAAATGTTTGAGATTGGCTTGGACATGCAACAGAGACGACAAGTGCATTAGTTATCCCGAGTGATATGAACATATTTGATGGGCCGACAAGGACCAGGGTTTGACCTAAATGGACATGTATTAGGTAGTAAAAAGAATTGATAGCTATTTATTTAAACACATTAGCGGCGCAAGGCTGAATGGAGAAAAAAGATTCATGTAGCCATCCCCAGGTTTTTGGGATTGAGATTCTGTAGTTTGTGTATTTTACCTAATTAAAGTTGACTCCTCCCTCTCTTAGCTATGGTTGAGTCATTACTTTGTTGTTGCTTTTGCTTTGTTGCTTGATGGTTATTAGTTGCCCCGAGCTCTACGTTCAGATTGTTAGGTTTTAAGAGAAAATTTTAAAAAAATATATTGACTGTTCTGCCCTCTTTGCATTGTTTAAGTCATTGCTTATTTTCTTGATTGTCTTTGCTTGCCTAATGGTTGTTAGAGGACCTATGTCTTCGATTCGTCCTAGTCATAAACTCATACGCTCCAATTATCGGTTTCTTCTTCTCCTCCTTTGTGCTTCTTTTTGTTTCTTCCCCCAACAAATTATAGTATTATCTATATTTCTACAGCCACAACTCTTTTGATTGGATTACTAATTTGGTGACTCATGTTCAACTCATATCCCAAACTGAATATAACCATTCATATAAAAGTCTTTATCACATTTTTATGGTTAATGTTACCAAAGCTACCATAAGCTTTCTACGTTTTCCAATAATATTACCATTAACTTCTAATTCTCAAATAACCCCCTTAAGAATTCTTTAAGTTTAAAAAATTACCTTCCATGAGCTGGCCGTTTAGGGGATTAGCACGTGCTAATCATGTGACAAAAATGTGATGAAAATGCCCTTGGTTTTGCACGTGTAGACCATGTGTTTGTCTTAATAATTCATTACTTTGTTAATCATGTTCTAGTCACATGGATTATTTTTTGGATGCTTTTACCCCCCACGCAACAGGTTCAAGAGAGGGAGAGAATTGGAGGTGGCCAGGTGGGGGCGGGTGAGATGGGAGGATGGAGGATATTGTTAGTATTTTGAAGGTATTTCAAAATTAAGAAAAGTTCTTTTAATCCCACATTGAATAGGAAAAGAACTCTTTAGTGTTTATATATGGAGTCTCTTCATGATGGGTTGTGTGGGCTAGAAACTAGGGGGTGCTCGCGCGCACACAAGTCCATTGAGGCCCAGTAAAGGAAATTGGGTTACCTGGTCCGGAAAACCTTAATGCGCATGTGCGCCCGCATCGCACACACAGGGGGTGCAAATCCGGATTTCAGAGCCTCGCGGTGTGCCCGAATAGGTTAAGTTTTGCCAATTTTATTTTTGGATTAAAATAATTTTTTTAAATCCTGTCATAATATTTGGGCCAGAGATAACTGTTGAGATTCGTATCTTTCCATGTCCTGTCATGTCAGAGTTAGCTGTTGAGAGCTCTCTGCTTAAGTTCTGCAGTGACACTTTCCAAGGCAATTTTATTTTTCTGCACAAGGAAAGATTTCTTCCTCTGTCCAGAGACTGGTTCTCTGTCTAAGGATTGTTTTATCTTCCCAAAGATTTTCTAATGATGATAACTCTCTTTATAAAGAATCTATTCCTTGCTCTCGAGAACACAACTCAACCATCTTCTTCCTCTCTGATATTTCTTAAACTCTTCAGCTCTTCCCTGCATCTCTGGAGGAAACAAAATCGAGCTGTTCGAGGGCCTGTGCATTGCGAGTGCACGCTTGCAGGGCCAGCGATCTTTGAATCCTGGAGGGTAGACCGCCATCAACTTGCTGCACCGAGATAATCTCTCAGAGGGCGTGATCTACTCTTAAGGACAGTGCTCCGCACGCCTCGATCAAAATAGAGAAGTTCCTTCCTTCTTGAAAGTTTAATTTAAATAGCTTAACAGTATTTCGTACATTATTTTTCCAACAATCTTAAGAGTAGATATGGATACTGTTATGGTCTGCGACTAATGTTAAATATCTGCCTGACATCTCTAGAATTGAACCATTTAATGGAACCCACTATAAAAGATGACAAGCAAAAGTTATGTCCACACTTGATGTAACTGGTTATGCCTTTGCTATAACTGATCTTAAACCAGAGAAAAATAAAGAAAGAGAGAAAATTGAAAGGGCCAAGGAGCTTACTTTCAAGGCAAATCTAATTGAAAGCAAGCCTTCTAAATCAAAGAAACATTTTCATAAGCCAAACTTTAAATCATATCAGAACCCTAAGATGAAAAGAAACCCTAACTCTACTTTCAAGAAGAAAGGAAACTGTTTTGTGTGTGGCAAACCCGGATAATACTCAACGCACTGTAGGTTCCGGAAGACTGGTGAGGCTCCATCCAAACCACAAGTTAGCCTGGTTGAGAGTGACATTATTGCTGTTGTAATCTCTGAAGTTAACATGTTTGCACATAATAAGAATTGAGTAATTGATTTTGGGGCAACCCGACATAAATGTGCCGATAGAGGAGCTTTCTCTTCTTACTCCTCTGTTGATGATGGTGAACAAGTGTTTTGAGGCCTTTACCCGTTGTGGGTAAGGGAAAGGTGCTTCTCAAGCTCACTTTAGGGAAGATCCTTTCTCTTACAGATGTGCTCCATGTTCCTAAGACTATTCGTTGGAACCTCATTTCTGTTTCCTTCTTGGGAAAACTGGAGTTAAGGTCTGCTTTGAATCTGATAAAATTGTAATGACTAGGAATGGACAATTTGTTGGTAAAGGGTACTGTAGTCAGGGTTTATTTATGCTGAATGTACTTGAAATCATGAATGAAAATGCATCTACTTCTTCTGCTTACATGATTGACTCTTGTGATCTTTGGCATGGTAGGTTAGGACATGTTGATTTTTCTTACATTAAGAAAATGAAAGATATAGGTCTCTTGCATAATGTAACTATATCTGATCATGACAAATGTGAAATATGTGTTGAATCTAAATCCACTAAGAAATCATGCAAAAATGTACAAAGAGAATCTGAATTGCTTGAGCTTATTCATAGTGATCTTGGTGACTTTAAAAATACTTAACTAGAGGTGGTAAAAGATTCTATATCACCTTTATTGATGACTGTTCTAGATATACAGTAGTCTATCTGTTAAGATCTAAAGATGAAGCCTTTAGAATGTTTCTGAAATATAAAGCAGAAGTTGAAAATCAACTAAATAAGAAAATCAAGAGATTAAGATCGGATAGAGGTGGTGAATATGAACTTAAACAATTTAATGAATTTTGTGAACAACATGGCATAATTCATGAGACTACCCCTCCATATTCACCTGAATCTAATAGTGTTGCTGAAAGAAAAAATAGAAGACTCAAAAATATGATGAATGCTATGCTTATAAATTCTGGTGTACCTCTAAACCTGTGGGGGAGGCTATACTCTCTACCACTGTTCTAAAAATCGGATTAATCGGCTGATTAATCGGTCGATTAATCTTATTCAGTGGCAGCCCGCTTAATATTACATTAATCGCTCTGATTATGCGCTCGAGCGATTAATCAAGTCCAAAATGATTAATCTCTGATTAATCCTCGATTAATGCCCGATTAATTCGACTAATCCCCGATTAATCATTTAGGTATTTCATATTTTTTTATTTAAAAAACTTATCACTTGTGTGTGTTGGATCGCTAAGTAGTTTATATTGTGATGATGATTTGATAATGATCTTTTATTAAATATTAGATGAATTGCTATTTATTAAATAGTAGATGAATTATGATATTTTATTATTATATATTTTGCATAAAGTGATACTTATGTTTTATTTTTTTGATTATTTTTCAAATTACTTATTTAGCAATCTTTCTTCATCAATTCTTTAAAGCGCATTTGATAAATTGACTAATTTTTTATTTATCTTATTTTGTAAGTAAGTTCTTTGATTTATATTTATGTTACAAAATTTGAAATTTTGGATTGCTAATGTGAAGAGATAACTTCTTTTACTTCTTTTTTACTATTTATTCATATTGTCTTGTTCATCATATCATGGTTTATAACTTCACATCTAGATATTGTCTTGTATAATATTTAGGGATTTTTAATAATTAACTGTAAATATTCACATGTAGTTGTGTATAAATATAATATATATATTAAAATTTTCAAAACAATTAATCCCCGATTAATCCGATTAATCATTATTCAGTGTTGGACCGCACGAATAATGAAACTGATTTTTAGAACACTGCTCTCTACTTGTCATATTCAAAATAGAATACCCTACAAGAAAACCAGCATAACCCCATATGAAATCTGGAAAGGACATGCACCAAACTTAAACTATTTAAAAGTGCGGGGGTGCCTAGCTAAAGTTCTTCTACCTGAACCCAAAAGAAAGAAACTAGGACCTAAAATATTTGACTGCATATTTATTGGTTATGCCCATCATAGTGCTTCATATAAGTTTCTTATGATTAGAAGTGATAATAATGTTATGGAGGTTAACACTATTGTTGAAACTAAAAATGCAGAATTCTTTGAGCATATTTTACCATTGAAAACTCATGTTGATAAACCTTTTCATGCTTCATCATCTAATCATGCACAAGAATCGATGATAATGAAGAGACTGAACTAAGGAGAAGTAAAAGAGTTAGAAAAGAAACTGACTTTGGTAAAGATTTCTTCACATTTCTTGTTGGTAATGACCCTCTCACTTATAAAGAGGCTATCTTTTCTCCGGATGCTCCATTCTGAAAAGAGGCTATTAATAATGAATAAAATTCATATTATCAAATCATGCTGGGAACTTGTTGATTTGCCACCAGGTGCAAAATCAATTGGTTGCAAATGGATATTTAAAAGAAAACTGAAACCTGATGAGTCTTTGGATAAATTTAAAGTTAGATTGGTTGCTAAAGGATACACTCAAAAGAAAGACTTTGATTATTTTGATACATTTGCTCCTGTGACTAGAATTGCATCTATTAAAGTGTTGTTTGCTTTAGCATCTATTCATAAGCTTGTGATACATCAAATGGATGTTAAAACTGTATTCTTAAACGGAGAACTGGAAGAAGAAATATATATGGACCAACCTGAAGGTTGTCTGACAACAGAAAATGAGCACAAAGTCTGCAAACTTGTAAAATCTGTATATGGTTTAAAATAAGCACCCAAATGATGACATGATAAATTTGATAGTGTTTTTGTTTCCTATAGTTATCAGATTAATGAGGCTGATAAATGTATCTATACTAAATTTGAGGATAATATTGGTGTTATCATATATTATATGTTGATGATATGCTTATATTTGGTACAAGCTTAGAAATTATAAATGACATCAAATCATTTTTGTCCTCTAATTTTGATATGAAAGACATGGATGAAGTTGATGTGATCTTAAGAATTAAAATTACTAGAGATTCTGATCGTATCATGCTTTTACAAAGACACTATATAGAAAAAATGTTGAAAAGATTTGATCATTTTGACTGCACTCCTGTTTTCACACCTTATGATGGCAGCATTCACTTAAGAAAGAATAAAGAAGGAAGTGTGTCACAATCTGAGTATGCACAAATCATTGGTAGTTTAATGCACTTGATGAATTATACACGACCTGACATTGCTTATGCCGTACGACGACTTAGTCGTTACACTCACTGTCCTAATAAGGACCATTGGACAACATTATATCGAGTGCTAAAGTATCTAAAAGGAACTATTAATTATAGTTTGACATATTGTGGCTTTTCTTCTGTTTTAGAGGGATATTCAGATGCTAACTGGATCTCTGATTCTGATGAGTTAAAGTTTACAAGTGGATATGTGATCACACTTGGTGGGGGTGCTGTGTCTTGGAAATCATCCAAACAAACCGTCACAACTCGCTCCACTATGGAGTCTGAATTTGTTGCCTTAGAGAAGGCAAGTACTGAGGCTGAGTGGCTTAGGAATCTTTTGATTGATATGTCAATTTGGAAGAGACCAGCTCCGTCTGTGTCATTCATTGTGATAACCAAGCTACTATTGTTAGAGCTAAGAATAAAATATACAATGGAAAGAGTAGGTATATACACCTAAAACATAAAATTGTAAAGCAGCTGCTAGATGATGTGATCATATCTCTTAACTATGTGAGGTCAGAGCTTAATATAAGTGATCCATTTACCAAACCACTAGGGAGAAAAATAGTGGAGAATACATCGAGGGGAATGGGACTCATGTCTATAACAAAGAGTCAAAAATGATAGTAACCTAACCTATGTGATTGATGAAATCATAAAGTAGGTTCATATGAGTAATAACGAATCATTTGTTGACTTGGTGATGCACTATTATTATTTTATTATTGTGAAGTCTCTTCCTATGATGTAGATAGTGCAAATTGCAATCTGTAAAGGATGAGCATTAGCTCTTAATGGATTACCATAGCTCTTATTGGGTGGTGTGTTTAATTGCAATGCACACTTGATGGATCCACCTATATGAGTGTGGAAGTGGGACCGCTTCCTATGAGAATGTAGACGTATTTTCTAGAGCGCTCATGAATATCCAGGTAGGGCGCATGGCCGATTCGCGCCAACCCGTTTTGAACAGCTCGATTCTATGAATGATATGTGGGTAGTAGGTCAATGATTCATAATTAGGAAGATTGGTTCATAGAAACTTTATGTTTCACCAACTTCCTGTGGGACACACCTACATATCCTAGGTAATGGTTCATAGACCAAAAGTCACCATTATTGATGCATTGAGTTCTCATGTTTCCTCCTCCTCTCTCGTTCCTATTATCCTTCCTTTTAAATTTGAAATATCGGGGGATTGTTAGTATTTTGAGGGTATTTCAAAATTAAGCAAAGTTCTTTAAGTCCCACATTGGATAGGAAAAGAACTCTTAGTGTTTATATATGGAGTCTCTATCATGATGGATTAGAAACCAGGGGGTGCTCGCGCGCACACAAGCCCGTTGAGGCCCAGTGAAGGAAATTGGGTTACCGGGTCTGGAAAACCTTAATGCGCATGTGTGCCCGCATCGCACGCGCAGGGGGGGTGCAAATCTAGGTTTCAGAGCCTCGTGGGTGTGCCCGAATGGTTTAAGTTTTGCCAATTTTATTTTTGGATTTAAATAAAATCTTTTCAAATCCTGTCATAATATTTGGGTCAGAGATAGCTGTTGAGATTCGTATCTTTCCATGTCCTGTCATGTCAGAGTTAGCCGTTGAGAGCTATCTGCCCAAGTTCTGCAGTGATACTTTTCAAGGCAATTTTATTTTTCTGCACAAGGAAAGATTTCTTCCTCTGTCAAGAGACTGGTTTTCTGTCTAAGGATTGTTTTATCTTCTCAAAGATTTTCTAATGATGATAAACTCTCTTTATAAAGAATCTATTCCTTGCTCTCGAGAACACAACTCAACAATCTTCTTCCTCTCTGATATTTCTTAAACTCTTCAGTTCTTCCCTGCATCTCTGGAGGATACAAAATCGAGCTGTTCGATGGCCTGTGCATTACGAGTGCATGCTTGCAGGGCCAGTGATCGTTGAATCCTGGAGGGTAAGCCGCCATCAACCTACTGCACCGAGATTATCTCTCAGAGGGGCGCGATTTATTCTTAAGGACAGTGCTCCGCACGCCTCGATCAAATAGAGAAGTTCCTTCCTTCTTGAAAGTTTAATTTAAATAGCTTAGCAGTATTTCGTACATTATTTTTCCAACAGATATGAGGCTGGTGGGTGGATGAGATAGGAGACGGGGATGGGTGGATGAGATAGGAGGGAGGAGATGGGGTGGTGGGGTATGAGATATCGGAGGAGGGAGGAGGTCCCGATGTGGGTAGAATTGATATGAGGGAGGAGATGGTGTCACAGCCCAAAACCTCCACTCACCTAAAGGTTAAGGATACTCGACCACCAATAATAACTCAGTTGGCACATTTATAAATAATCAAATCAAAATAATATTAGCAGACATTCTTCTGTCGAAAACTTCAAACTTTCAAATAACTCGTAATGATTCCTGCCAAATCTAAAAATTACCAAAATTGACAATAAAGGTTTAATATCAAATCTCCATAATCCAAATCCAATAACAACTCTAGAAATTTCTCAACAAATAAAAAGAAGAATCAATATCCAACTCCTCCAACAATTAACAAAGTTTCTTAAAGTGCTACAAGTTCACCTTAAGGTTGAAACTTCAATTAAAAGCTTCTCTACTACCTCGAACATTAACATAATTGATAACTCCAAGAAATGCGGATGCAGACGCTCCAAAAGCTTTCCCACGAATCCACAAATGAGTGCTCGCCTGCCAATCTTTAGATAATTTGGAATGAGCTACACAACTTTGCAAATGGTTTCGAAAGTACAAATTCAATACACACACACACGCACTCACATCATATTTTGATACAAAAAAATAGAAATTAAGCATTACAGTGTTCATCCAAAATGACAAGCAAAAGGTCGTACCAGTTAATGAGTAGCAAACTGAAACAACTTACGTCAAGAAGGTATGTTAACTAGACACATATCATATTTGAACTCAGGGTAACAAATCAAAAATATGAACTCTTATTGGAGGAAACTATTTGAATTCTATATAACACATAAATATTCATGGGATGAATTTGTTTTTATTTATTTATTAATTTAGTTTTGTGTCAATAAAACATAACCACAACTAGCTCAAATTACCCAAAATAGTCAAAATACAAGTCCATATGATCATTGCTACAAAGGCCAAAATATGGTGCACCATTTATCCAAATATTCACACATAGGATGTCAAAATACATCTTTCTCAATTATCCAAATCTTGTACTAGAGTGCCAAAATGTCGCTGCTGTGATCAAAATTCATTGCATGTTCACATGCCAAAACAATGTAATTAATTAGGCCTTTAATTTCAAGGGTCACATAATTATCAAATTGCTTGCACAAAAAGTATCTAATCATATTTCATAAGTAAACAAAAATTATGATGTATTATGCCACACAAAGAAAAGCAAACACAATATAGATAGAAGAAATAATAAATAACTGAGAAGATAGGTCATGATGTACACCATTATTTATTACAAGTTACTAATACTATTTCACGAATACAAGTTAAGCAAAAATGTAACAAGCTCACACATGTTCACGAATATAGGTTAGGCAAAATGTAGCAAAATGTAACAAGTTCACGAATATAAGAATTCAACAACCAACCAAGACAAACCAAGATCATTCATAATTTATAGAGATCTAATGTCCCCGCAATAATAAGTTTTTTAAAAAAATTAAATCCTCAAAACATTACATTAAATTAAGCCTAGTTGTAATACAATTTCAAATTAGAGAATATTTTCCCAAACTTTCCGAATCTATATCTCAATTCTGAATTCATAATATAAAAATCTTGAGTTTTTTTATTTTTCTTAATTTCTGAATTTATAATCTAAAAAATCCGAATTTCTGAATTAATAAATCTGAATATCTCAATTTCTGAATTTTGTGCACAAGGCTTAATCCTCGAATAGAAATTTTATAGATTCCTTGAAAATTCTTAAAATCAAAACCCTAGAATTTTTAAACCATAAGCATCAATCACCTAGTTTTTTTTATTGAAAAAGATCTACTGTAATTAGGGTTTAAAGAGAATTATACGAATAGCAGCAATAGCCAAATAATTTACCTTTGATCTCCTAAGGCTGCTTCTTTCTCTTCCTCCTTTTTCTCACTCCCTCTCTTTCTTCTCTTTTCTTTTTTTACTGCATGAAAAGAGAAGGCAAAGAAAGAACGATTGAAGTGTACGTGAGAAAAATAAACTCAACAAAGCAAATAAACCATATGTATTTAACAAATAAATTCCTCATATTATAATAATAAACAATTTTTTTACTATTCTATTTACAAACAACTCTAACAAAATATAATTATTCGCGCACCTTTGGAATATATATATATATATATATATATATATATATATATATATATATAAAATAAATGGTAAATATTTGAGTCATTACAAATGGGGTGGGGGCAGAATTGATGGATGGAGGTCGCGATGGCGGCGGAATTGATGGAAGAGATGGAGGTGGTGGGGGTGTGATGGGAGGAGGTTGCATATGTAATGTGTTTTCTTCTTCTTTTTAATGGGTTACAAGATTGAAGAAGAAAGCTGGGAGAAGAATGACATGTGGGGCGCACATGTTTTGAGCTAGTGCGAAGGTAGTTTTGTGGGAAATTTTTTGGGGGGGGGAGAGTTTTTTGGCTAAAGGGGAGGAGCATTAGATTCATTTTTACATCTGCTTTACATGGCGTTGGGGTGTGAATTAGGAAATTGACTCTTTTAGGGGATTCTTTGGAAATTTATAAGTTAATGATAGTATTTTGGAAAAACGTTAAAAGTCACGGTAATTTTGGTAATTTAGCGGTTAATTGTAGCTGTTCATTTTAAGTAAAGATTCTAATCTGACCTATATCTTATAAATGAAAATAGAAGAACTCATTATTTATTATGGAGAGAAAGTAGAACTTGTCTTCTAATCTCCTCTCATCTTAAAAGAATCAAAAGTTCATTTTAAGTAAAGATTCTAATTTAATCTCTATCTCATAAAAGAAACTTCAAATAAACATACTTATCATATATATAGGAGATAACTTACATTTCTTTAGGAGAGGAATTAGGATTAGTGTCTTCTCTCTGCCCTCTCCCAAATCCGCATCTTCTCTCTGCACATCTCATACAAAAAGGGGAAAAGAATAATAGTGGTATAAAAAATCCTTCATTCTCCCCCTTAAGTTTATTAGTCTCTATATTCCCACTCCACACTAGAAATAAAGTATAAAACAAAGAGTCACTTCCTTTCTATTCAAAATTAGATATCCAAATTTCTCTTATAGAGATGTTAAGAGTAAAAGACATACATACTATACAGAAGAATAGAGAGAAAATTTGGCAACATACAAAAAAAGAGAGGAGGAAACTATGTTGTCTGTTTTTTGTTCTTTATTTTTTTTTCCTTTTTCTTCTTAGAAATATACTACTCTCTTCATTATTTGAAATCCTCCAATCAGTCATGCATAAGTTTTACAGAAAACATTAAAGTTATTAATAGGATAATAATTTATTTTTCAAACCAAAGAAATCTTATAAATAAAGATAATCCAAATCAAAGCAAATGTGAAATAAATCTACTTTTATAAACTAAAATTTAACTAAAGCTGCAATAGGAATAAGGATTTTTTTAATCAAAAATACAAACCGATTCTAGAGAAAATTTAATTTAAATTTCATCTTTTTCTAAAACAACCTTCATGAATTTTATTTTATATACGAACTTGACTTTTGCTGAACGTTGCATGACACATGCCAGAAATTTAGTTAACTATAGTGCAAGGTACTCTATGCCATGATCCTACTTCATGGAAGCCTAAATTCCAGTTATCATTTCTTTTCATGTTGATATGCAATAAGACAACAACCCTATGATGCATGGACACGTATGCACAATTCTTTTCATGTTGATATGCAATAAGACAACAACCTATGATGCATGGACATGAATGCACGAGCCGGAAACACAACACGGACACAATAAAACGACAAGTCATTAAAATGTAGGATATAGGGACACAGTGCTATGATTGTGTGTAGGTATCTATATATAATACACATCAAAACTCGTAGTTCTACTAAAAGTAAAATAAAAAACAAAATAAAATCTAAGTATTTTTTTTACACCAATAGTTTCTAAGAAGTAGCAAAAAAGAAAAAAAAAAAGGAAAAAAATTAATTAGGGCCTCGTCTTGTTCATGTGGCGTTTAGGTTATTATGTTAAAGAGACTTTCTTTTCCATATTTCTTTAAGCGACATATGCTCATAGGTGTCTAATATGCGATCCTTAGATTTTATTTAAAGCTGACATGGTGCTAATACGTGATTTTATAGATTTTAAAATTTTAGTATCCGATACGTGTCGTGCAAGTGTCGGTATGTAACACGGACACAACACTCACTCTTGAAGTGTTTGGGAGAGAGTTTAACTGAGTTTTTGGGTTTGGTACATAATACATTAATCATTTCTTACATTTAGCTCTGTGAATGACCACTCGGATAATAATACCCTTTTTTAACTGCCTTCACCAATGTGTATTTAGTCCTCATTGCTCCATTAATTATAAAAATAATCGTAACTGTAAGAGTATCTATGCTAATGTTCCCTTTTCTGAATTTATGATCCTCTCTAATGCAATATTAAAAACAAATATAATATGTTTGATGAAAATGATTCTCTTCTTCACTGATTGCCAGAACTAATTTTCAAGTTCTGTAAACATAGATGTATCACACACTGACGACTGCATTTCTCTTCTTATTTTTGTCTCTTATTTTTAATTATTTTATTTTTGCTCATACATATTTTAGCAGTTTAAGTAAAATGTTATTCATACTTCATCTGGGTACAGGCAATTGAAACACTGGAATGCATGGTTGCATGGTTGGAAATTGCCACCACAAACATAGTATTATTATTTCACCTTGTTGCACTTGGCTTATTTAACCTTCTCATTATCATGCAGGTGAAATTACTGGCATTGCGTGGTCTCCTCATTCCATACCAATGGGTAGTTATCTTTACAGCTTCCATGAAATTTATAAATATGTCTACTTTCTAGCTGCTATCCGATTTGTTACATTGCAGTAGGATACCACCAGCTTCTGAATTCTGGTAAATTACTATATTCTCCAGTTTTTCACTCAAAGTGATCCAAATGCAGCACATAACCTCAAGTCTAACGGAACACGGCAACCTTACATGCAACAAAGTCATGAACAAAGGATGTGTAGTTTCGTCGTTCTATGTTGATTTACCATGTCAATGACTGCTCCATTTTATCTTTTACAGGGGTGCACCACAAGCAATGATTTAGCCACAGCTGGTGATGACAAAAAAGTTAAACTGTGGTTAGCGCCCGAACCACATTCATCATGAAGGTGATCAAGCGCGAAGTTCCTAGAAAAAATTTTCAACAGGGTTTTCCAAAGAAGAGTTATATAGAGCTTCTCCTGGATTCTAACCAAGATCTTTTACGGTTTAATGATTCAGCAGCACGAGAAGTTTAATAGTGATAGTAAAGGGAAATGTCAAATTCTTTAATTGTCAATCATGTCCGTCAAATTTTGATTAATCAGCTATAATTTTAATCTGGCAGTAATCTTGTATTTTGACACTCTGATAAAAGCTTGGTTGGCATAGCGATAGAGGTTTACAATGTACATTCAGAGCATATTTGACATTGTAATGCGGAAATCATGGTCTTATCTTCTTTATTAGCTGGATGTGTTTAATTATTAGATGTTCCTTTATTTTTTGGTTGTTATTATCATTCATTCCTCCATTAGTTCATTTCGAATCTCAAGGCGTTTTATCATTTGAGTGAATGATAAAATGATGAATTGATTTGTTGAAAGGACTCTCAAGAATGTCACGGCACTTGAGTTTTGCTCATTCTCTTCCCATTTCTCTCCATGGTTGCTTCTCTCCCAGGAGACTTGAGAGGTGTTAACACTGGAAGACTAGGGATTAAGCTAAATGTTCCTCTCTGGCAAATAAGTAGTTATTAAAGAATGTTGCCTTAGGGTTTAGACGGCAACTTTAGCAATGATGGGGGGTGGGCCCAGTGTGAAAACAACAACTAAGTCATTTGTCTCAAGTATTTGGGGTAGGCTACATGAATCAAAAGAGAACTTTGTCGGATTGGGTATATGAATCAGCTTTCTTCACTCATTCCTATCAAGCAGTATGCTTTCACTAGGACCTTTAGCCTCTATATCTTGTCGTATTATCTCCATTCATGTTTTCTTCGGTTTCCCTTACGCTCTTTTAACTTGCCTTAATTTGATACGCTCTACTAGCCGGAGTGGCGCGTAGGTGTACGTCGCACATGATCAAACCATCGTAGGTGGTTTTCTCTCATATTTTCTTTTATAGAGGCTACGCGCGTCCGGCCCAGTGTGAGATTGTCGCATTTACTCCGTAAGAAGCCCAAGTATTTTGGGTTTGGTCATTATGAACTTCAATTGAAGTGTATTTTAACGGTGAAGTGAATGGGTTTCAATTCTAAATACTGGGGAGAGAGAAGATGGGTGCACTCCACGGTATTTTGGGTTGGGTCATGATGAACCTCAATTTGCCACTTGGCACTAATGAATGAAGTTGTCATAGTGTGGGCCTATAAGAGAGGAATATGAGTAAGACTTTTTATACCCACCCTCTACCACACTCACTGGCATGTGCAAAACAAACAATCAATTTTTCACTCTTTCTGATGTCCAACACGAGGGGTGACTCTCTCTCTCTCATACTTTATTTGGTAAAAGCACATGCGGGTATTAAAATTATTTTTTGAAAAATACATGATTGATTAACAATTGAACTCTAACTCTCCATTCAGCAATTGGAGCATAGAGGTACGAGTTAGTCAGAGCAGGGATTTTGATTTTGCTTAGTTGTTTGGTAAGTAAAGCGTAAGTCTATGAGTCAGAAGTATTTGTATGAAATTGTACAGATGAATAAGGATAGAGTATAACTTTCGTAATTCTACCTCTTAAGCAACTACTACTCAAAGTGGCAGTTTCAAGTGGTAGTTTTATGTAATTTTTAGACTAAGCACATAGTTTGCTAACTTGAACTTATAAAAAAGAAAAGTTGTAGTTTTATGTAATCTTGAGATGACACTTGGGTCATGATTACTTACTAATTTTTGCAACTTCAGACTACTTGGTAAAAATTAATCCTGTTAACTACAAATACCAAATATGATACATCTTAGAATGTGCTTGATGTTGCTCGCTCCAGGTAACAACTAATGAGAAGCCCAAATAACGAATAGAGATACACCAGAGAAGTACGCAAAAGACAAGAACAATTAAACAAGAGAGAAAGCCAAACACAATATTTAACAAGGTTCGGCAATTTGTCAACGTCCTCGGAGCAAGGGGGAGAGAGATCTTATTAATTAAACAATCAATTATAGGTTTTTGTCGAGACATACAATTCATGGGGGCTATACCCCTTAATTTATAACCAGAGAGTCCTAGAGTTTTAGGAAAGCTCAATTGGATTCGACTCCGGATCAGAAACGGAGTTCGAATCCCAATAGGAATCAGCAGATCCGCCTGTCGGTCGACCGACCCTTCCTTCGGTCGACCGGTCGTCGACCGAACCCAATAGAAACTCTGTTCATGCCAGTCGGTTGACCGCTTGGTTTCGTTCCTTTCATCGGTCGACCGGCGCGGTCGACCGAACTGCTGATGTGCACGTTGTACATACTGGTCGACCGGGCGGTCAACAGGCCTCTACTCTGGCTGCATATGGACTGCGTTCTCGTACTTTTTGGACTCCGGTCTCTACACTATCTCTTCCAGTGAGTTAAAAAAACTCTTCCATCAAGCTTTTATCTCCTCTCTCCCTATAATTCTTCACTTCGGTGAAGATTTCTCAAATCTGAGCCGCACTCAACACAGTACATGTCGACTCGAAAGGGGCTGCACCTATGTGGCTGCCTACGTCCCCTGCCCAAGTAATCAAGCCATCCTAGTTCATCCAATCGAGCTCCCCGAGCTCAAGCAACTAAAAGGATATGGAGTATCTCTTTACAATGTGTAAATTTCAATCCTGAAATTACCTTGGTAAGCATATCGGCAGGATTCTCTTTTGTGTAAACCTTTAGTAACTCAATGTCACCTTCATTAAGAATCTCCCAAATAAAGTGAAACCTGACGTCAATATGCTTCGTGCTTGCATGATATACCTGATTCTTTACCAAATAGATAGCACTCATACTATCACAATTGATCTTCAACAGATCCTGATCAATCCCCAAGTCATCGAGCAACCCTTGAAGTCATATTGCCTCTTTCATAGCCTATGTCATGGCCATATACTCAACCTATGTAGTAGACAATGCAATAGAAGACTATAGAATGGTGCTTGGGATAATGTAAACACACATCCCATTGTAGACCTACATTTGTCGAAGTCTCCTGCATAATCAGAATTAACATATCCGACACACTCTTGTTTACCCGTAGAATCCTTCTTGTATACTAAACCAACGTTTATGGTACCCTTGATGTACCATAGAACCGACTTTACTACCTCCCAATGACCCCTATCAAGATCATGCATGTATCTGCTAATCATCGGACAGCTTGTGACAAATCAGCCCTTGTACACACCATTGTATACATTAAATTACCAACTGCGCTAGCATACGGTACGCGAGTTATGTACATACGTTCTTCAACAGTAGTAGGAGAAATAGTGGCTTTTAACTTTAAATGAGGAGCCAATGATGTACTTAGAGATTTCGTATCACCATTGATGTTGAATCTCTGAAGTACCTTCTACAAATACCCCTTTTGTGTCAAGCTAATCTTACCACTCCTTCTGTCTCGCTCAATCTCCATGCTTAGCACCTTCTTCGCTTCACCAAGATCCTTCATATCAAACTCAAAAGACAAGTCTTTCTTCAATTTATCTATTGCGGATCTGTTCTTAGAAGTGATGAGCATGTCGTCTACATAAAACACTACATAGATATACTCCCCGCCGGGTAGCTTATTGTAATACACACGTGGGTCATAATAGTTACGTGTGTGCCTTTTTTCTCTTACGAAGCTATCGAAACACTTGTACCACTGCCTAGGAGACTGCTTTAATTCACACAACGATTTCTTCAACTTGCATATTATATTTTCTTTTCTTGCAGTTTTGAACCCCATCTATTGAGACATATATATCTCTCCTCTTCAAGATCGTTATGGAGAAAGGCGATCTTCACATCGAGCTGATCAAGATCCAATTCATATTGTGCTACTAGCGCTAGCAAAATACGAATCGACGAGCGCTTTACAACATGTGAGAATACCTCATTGTAGTCAATGCCTTGTCGCTGTGCGTAGCCTTTAGCTACTAATCTGGCTTTATAGCGTATAGTATCATCTTTGAGAGATCCCTTTTTCTTTACATATACCCACTTAAAGCCAATTGCCTTCTTTCCCTTGGGAAACTCTGTCAGTTCTCAAGTGTCGTTCTTGTATAGAGAACTCATCTCTTTCACCATGGCATCCTTTCACATATTGAACACTAAACTGATTTCAGCTTCCCTATATGTAGACGATATTGCCTCTTTAACGATTAGGAGAGTATAGGTAATAATCATATCTGTAATGAGCCAACTAGGCTTGCGTAGATTTCTTCTAGTTTTTTCAACTGCAATGGATTTGTAGACATCACCCATAACCTGTTCTTAATCCTCATCATCATTAGTATCCTGATCGGCTACATGATCACTACCCTGTATCACCGTGGGCATGATCTCCAATGATACTGATCTTTTAGAGATGGTAAAGTAGCACCACTCTCCACCTGCTGCAATATCCCTTCGGTCTTCTCAATCTCTACCTGCTGAGAGATTGTAAGCTTCAACATTGAAGGCTCATCAAACGTAACATCTCTGCTGAGGACATCCTTAGGATCCCAAATCTTATAGCCTTTTACTCCTTTCTTGGATCATACGAATAAGGTCTAACTTGTCTTCCTAACATGGTAATAGGCCGGACACCTAAATACTTTTAGCGAATCATAATCATGAGCAACTTTTTCTAATCAAACTTTCAGAGGAGTTTTACCCCCTATCGCAGATGAAGCAACCTGTTAACGAGATAGTAAGCATATGCCAAAGTCTCAGCCCAAAAATAATTTGATAATCCGGCATTGAATAACATACATCAGACCTTCTCTAGTAAGGTCATGTTCATCCTTTCGGCTACCCCGTTTTGTTGCGGTATTTCTCTTACTGTAAAGTGCCTTTCTATGCCCTCATCACAACATAGTTTGATGAAAGGATCACTCTTATACTCACCTCCGTTATCTGATCGGAGCACCTTGATCTTTCTTCTGTACTTTTCTCCATATTCTTCTTCTACTCCACAAAGAATTTTAGGACTTCCCCTTTGTGCTTCATGATATATACCCAACATCGCCTAGAATAATCATCTATAAAAGTCACAAAGTAGTGCTCCAATAGATGCCGTCTTGGTAGGTCGTCAAATATCGGTATGAACATAATCCAGAATCCCCTTGGTGCAGTGAGTCATTGTGCTGAATTTTACCTTGGTCTTCTTTCCGATAATGTAATGTTCACAAAACTCTAATTTGCACGTTCTGGCACCTTTCAACAGACCTTGCTTTGAGCATGTAAAGATTTTTCTCCTATATGTTTGAGCCTCCTATGCCACAGCCTGGTAGAATTATCATCTGAATTTGTAAAAGTCGCTACTGGACTTGTAATTGTACTACCCTTCAAGTAGTAAAGATTATTTCGGCGGACGCTCTTCAAAACCACCATTGAGTCTCTATTCATCTTGAGAATACTATCTCTTATAAATACCTCAAGACCCAATGTTTTCAAAGCACAATTGAGATAAGATTCCTTTTAACTTGAGGTATATACCTCATTTCCTTCAATTCCATACCATCCCATCAAACATCTTAATCTAAACTGTACCTATTCCGTCCATGTTATATAGGTGATCATCACCCATGATAACAGAACATCCATCTAGCTTCTCAAAGCTAGAAAATCAATCCTTGTTTGGGCATACATGATAGGTAGCTCTAGTATCACTCAGAGTCTCCTAAGTAACCAACAGTAGGAGTAGTAACGGAGAAAAAAATACCGATGAGTCTGAGTCCGATTCACCTGCCTGTGAAGTACTGGCTTGAGTACTGACCACCTGTACGAGATTTACCTCAGTCTTTGACTCCTTCTTATCCTTGGCCTTTGGATGATCAATCTTCCAGTGCCCTAACTCTTTACAGAAGGTGCACTGGTTCTTCTTCAGATATCTGGAATCTGACATGGACTTTGATCTTTCACAATCACCTTTGCCCTTCCAATTGGAACTCCTGCCTCTTATCGCCAATGCCTCTGCTGATGTACCCTCAGAATAAGACAGCTTATCCTGCCTCCTTACTTCATAATTTACAAGAGCAGCCGACATATCATTGTAGTTAATATTTGTTTACCATTGATCAAAGTTAAAGTAAATGTCTCATACTCTTCGTCAGGAAGAGAATTCAATAGAATCAACACCTTATCCTCTTTTTTGATCTTCACATCCACGTTAATTAAGTCTGTAAGAAGTTTGGTATAGTTAATCATGTGTTCATCAATGGAGAGTCCTCTCTTCAACTGGAAGCGATAAAACCTCCTCTTAACGCGACTCGATGCTTTTTGTCAGATATTTCTTCTCTAGGATCTCCCACAAACTGCCTTGCTGATGTTTCATATAACACATAATACTTGATATTTTGTGTCAAATAAGATCTTATCAGACCACACGTCGTTCGATTCATCTTGTCCCAATCCTATTCAGAATTAGCCTGGGCTTTTTCTCCAACGTAGAGTATTTGAGGTTTGACACCGTCAATGCGTCCATTACCCACATCTCCACATTCTAAAGTTATTTTGTCATCAAACTTCACCACATCTGTAACAGCCCATTTTTTTTTTTCCTAATTATATTTAAGCATCAGTTAGATAAAAAAAAAAAAAAGATAACCATAGAATTAATATTCATCTTTATGAGTTAATTTAATTTTTGATTTATGGCATAAATTGGTATATATATATAGGAAAAAATATATAAGTATTTATGCCAAAATAATTATGATATTAGAAGTATATGGGGTGTATCTTTAATATTGCAAATTTTTAGTATACCTTAATGTATCCCAATTAATACATACCTAATTAAATACTAGGTATTTGTATTTTGAAATTTTTATTAAAATTGAGTGAGTGGATGTGTTAGGCATGCATGAGTGGGTGAGGTGTAAGGCTAGGATCAATTTGATCCTAGCCTTGGCCAAGTGGCAAGGTTAGAAGGGAAGTGTGTTTGCAATAATCAGTTTTGAAGGGCCTTTTTGCATTAAGATCTAACCTTACGTTGAGATCTGAGAGAGAAGTTTCTTCTTCTCTGTAAAAAAAAATTCTGAAGCCCTAAAATCCCCACAAATTCTTCCCTTTTACCCTAATCTCTCAAATCTCTCTCACCACCCAACTCACTCTCTTTCTCTCTCTCTTGCACCCCCCAGCCGAAGCCAGGGGGCGCCACCACCGGCCGGCGCCATCACCGGCCGCGCAGCCGCGCGGTGAGGGCGGCGCCAGGCCGCGCACGGCCTGGTGGGGGGGGAGGGGGATACCCGATTTAGCCAGAGGAAGTGAGGAAATTCAGTTTTGGGATAATTTCATAAGGTAAAACTCAAGCCCTAATTCTAAATTTGTTCCAACTATTTGTTTTTCAGAGATTAAAAATTGGGTAAGGTAAGAGTAACACTCAATTAGTTATTCTCATGATGATGAGTAATTCATAAACTAAAAATTTGCCTTGTTGTGTTACTAGGGTTTGAGTGAAGGAATTGATCAAAATCGCGGTGGGAATCCTCATATCTTGGTGAGTAAATTTACATACTCACTTAAAAGACTAAATTCACGAATTTAATTCATGTAATTGTTGTATGTGACTAAGAGAGATTTTAGGGAAAATATAATAGATGAGGGTAGAGTAGCATGTAAATTAAATTACATAGAATTGGTGCCACAAATAAATTTTTATTAGAAGGTAGTTGTATAAATTATTGTGTTATGTGTTCGTAACAAGTTAAGTTAAGTTAAGTAGTATAAGTAATGTGAGTGGTGATGGGTGTGTACTAGAAGGTAAGGGTACTTTAGTAGTTATGTTACAAGCTATGTATGTGAAATGCTTAAGTCATTAATTATAATACCTTGGCAATCCCACATGAATTACCTTGTGCTACTTACTATAGTAATACACATATAATAGCATGATTAAATATTTTGACGACATGTGAACATGTCGATTTTGTGATTTTGCCATAATATGTTGATTATGTAACCTACGCCATAGTATATTTTTGTCTTGCAATATATGTGGGGTCACTTGTAGAATTTATATGTTGTTATGATTGAATATCTATGTATGTCTTCTAAAGGAGGAAGGGACCGGCGGGAGCCGGTAGGAGGGGGGAAGACGGTGAGTGATGTAGTACATGTTTGTTGCAACTAAAGGAGGAAGGGGCCGGGCGGGAGCCGGTAGGTGGAAGAAGAGACGGGGTTTCATGGGAATCACACTTTAATATTATATGAACATGTATGCTTATTTCTTATACTACATAAATGAGTCATTATTGTACTCCAAGGAGGAAAGGGCCGGGCGGGAGCCGGTAGGTGGAAGAAGACGGGGTTTGGAAATGGTAACCTATAATTAGGATGATGTGTGATTGTGCTCTAGTAAGTAGCAAGATATTATGTTAGCGATAATTGTTTGGAAAGTAATAATTTATAGTCAAGGTTTGGGAAAGGTAAGAATATGTGTCTAGAGACTTTCTTGAAAAGGATCAAGTATTAATCTTGCTTTAGAACACTATGGGAAGGAACTTTATTCATAAGGTAAGCCTAACAACTAAGACTTGTAAATATTCAATTGAATCGGGTGGCTTTTCCATTTATGTATGGTTTCTTTGGACTCCACAAAATATGTTGTGGAAATATATCATGTTGTTCTCCTTTATAAAGTGTTTATGAAATTTACTCGCTGAGCCGTCGAGCTCATTCCTTTCATTTTCTCCTCTTTCAGGTCTGGATAAAGGTAAGGGCATAATGTAGCACGGATTAGTCATGAGCAGGATGTCATATGTTTCATAAACACTTACTTTGTTCATTATGTACTTGTAACTATGTTTTATGTTAGCATTACCTCGTTGAAGGTGCTATAATGTTACTATCATATGTAATTTTTGTAATAGTTTTAATTAGACTTGGGTACTTGGAAGGTTGGTGAAGTAGGTATTGTGATCATGTTGGTAGAATTATGTGGGTTATGGATGCTTGATGGCTATGCAGGATGAATGCATGGCATAAGTATATTTGGAGATCTTCTTTATTTTTGTGATAAGTAGGTCATGTGACCGAAATGCTTTGTGGATATAAGTAGGCCTTGGAGCCGAAATTCATATTCTGTATGTGGAAAAAGTTAAAATATTAGAGGAGATGCTGCCGAAATTTTTGTATTTTGGAATATATGAAGGGATTGGGAATAAATACGTGTTTTAGTTCTAATCTTGCTTATTAGAAGCTGGGACCGTTACAGTTGGTATCAGAGCGTGGTTTAGGCAAGGTTAGCCTAGATAGAGGTAGCATACAGGAATGGCTAGATAGACATGTAAAATCTGTATGTATGTTTGGGTATAATAGAAAGGGATATAGGAGGGCTAGTAGAATCTTAGGGTATTTGACCCCGAAGGTATGATATTTAACTGTTTCTACGTTTGAATTTGGGTACCCGCATACCTTAATTCAAATGGATCCTGCAAAAAGGGTGCGGGCCCTTCTGTATGGAATTTCAGTGGTATGGGACATTGGAAAAGAGAGCAATTAAAATATCATACAAGACAGGGTTAAAACCTTTGGCAGGGTAGTTCTACCCAAAGGAAATTTTGAAGATCGGCATGGTTAAAGAAGTGATAATTGTTATCATGCATTGTTATATAGTCATGCAATCTATTATTTTAGGGAGAATTGGAAGACAAATTGTCTAATGCAAAACTTTTACTTCTACAGATGGGGGATTCTGAGATGACGGGATCGTCATCCGACAATCCGGAGTCGGAAAGTTGAGTTGGATTGCAGACCAGATGGATTGGGATTTTGAGTCAGATGAGACCAATCCAGCTATCATTATGAGAAGTCCCCCAGACAATGATGATACGGCGGTTCGCTTAGAACAAGATAATAAAGACAAAATCAGTGAGGCAGAAAGTGCCATAGGGAATGCACCAACAACCGTGGATATGGATATACTGCCTAGTGATGAGATGAATCCTGAAGGAAGGTTCTTCTTTGGAGGTATTTGGTGGGATCCAGCTGGGCAGAAGACATGGATCTCTATGACGATAATGAGAATTGGAGATGTGATTATGATACTATCCAAGAAGAAGAAGAAGAGGATCCTGAAGAAATAGATCCAGAAGAGGATGATCCTATGGAATTAAATCAAGAAGAAGATCCCGAAGAAGAGGAAAACCATGAGGAAGATGAATCTGGGGGAGACAACGGGGAGGAAAGCTCCTCGGGTTCTAATAGAACCCCATGATAGGAGTCTAGAAGGGTGGCATTTTTGTTTTTGTTGTTTTTGTTTTTGAAGAAAATGAATGTGGACTTACATGAATGTATATTTTTTTTTGTAAAGAAAGGTTGTCAATAATGTATCCCTTTATGACGACATCTGTATGTTTTGAAAGAATGTAGTCAGGTTAATGTAAATGTTGCCATGTAAACCTTTTGTGCATAAATGAAATCAGTGTTTTGTTTGAACTATTCTATTATTATTATTGAGTTGTCATTGATTAAGTTCAACTATTCTTCTAGGTATTAAATGGACTTAAATTTTCCTCCATCCGAGGCCAACTCGGAGGGCGACGTCCCATTGCACAGTGCAATCGGGAGCGTCCATCCCCCAACAAGTCAAGAACTCCTAAATGAACAAACTAATGCTACTCGGAGAATTCCGGACAGAATACCAGATTGGTTGTTGCAACTGGCAAATGCTAACAACCCTCGAAGAGCCCTGGAACAATTTCAAAAGTTAAACCCAAGCATTTAGGAGGAGTGGATCCGATACAAGCAGAGGAATGGCTCCGTCAAATGAGAAAATACTTGATGTTATGGAGTGCACGAAAAATCAACGGGTATCTTTCACCTCCTTCATGTTCCAAGGAGAAGCTGAACGCTGGTGGGAGATGATCAAAGGAGGAGCTAGGACCATGGGGAAAGAAATTTCTTGGAACTTCTTAGTTAAGAAGTTAATGAAAAATATATACCGGGAGTGGTGAAGGACAGACTCGCAATGGAGTTCCAAGACCTAAAGCAGGACCAGTTAACTGTGAGTCAATATGAGGCCAAATTCACCCAACTGTCCAGATATGCGGAGAAATTGGTGTCTGAAGAGGAAGATAGAGCAAAAAGATTTGTTAGGGGTTTGAGGCCAGAAATCAGGAGTAAAGTGATCCCTTCCAATTACAGATCTATAGCCAAGCAGTAGAGAAGGCCCTGGAAATTGAAAGCGACATGCAAGAGAGCCAGGAGACTAGGACCAGGGAACAGCCTTTTATGAAGCGTCCCCGGTATGCTAATGCGCCAAACTTTGGAGCTCATTCGGTAAGGTCCGACAGAGGTACCGGATCTTCCTTTATGCCAGCCCAAGGGACCCGAGGGAACTCGTGGCCCAAGAAGAGGGGATTTCCTCATTCAGAATTACCAATGCCATCTCCACATTCCAACTTTGTGGGAAGCCAATGGTGTCCCAGGTGCAATAGAAATCACACCGGCAGTTGCTCTGTTGGTAAGCAATGTTTTGCTTGTGGTAAAATGGGTCATATGAGGAGAGACTGCCCAACCCTGCATGGATATCCAGGAGCCAGTAGGGGAACAGGGAGACCGGCCATGGGTATTGCCCCAACAGCAGGAGGACAAGCTACAGCCTTCTGGCAACCTGTCAACAGGACTCGCTCAGCCACGACGCAAGCATCGGTACAACAACCCAGAGCTCAGGGTAGAATAAACGCAATAACTCCACAAGAAGCTAGGGCGTCCAATACAGTGGTGGAAGGTACCGTCTATGTATCTAAAAATATTGCTCGAGTATTATTTGACCCTGGTGCTACCCATTCATTTATTTCTTCATCCTTTGCTACAATGATTAATAAGAACTCTGAACCTATGAACTATCAACTAGTGGTGTCAACCCCAGTAGGCGCGAGTATGACCACTAGTGAATATTACAAGGAGTGTGAAATCATTATAGGAGAAATGAAAACACATGCAGACTTGATTAAATTAGGAGAGATGGAATTTGACATCATCCTGGGAATGGATTGGTTGTCAACATATCGAGCTCATGTAGATTGTCACCAGAAGAGAATAATATTTAAGTTAGAAGGAGCTCCAGAAAGAGTTTATGCAGGGATGAAGAGTAAGATTTGTACTCCAATCATTTCCGCTGTGAAGGCCACTAAGCTATTAAGGCAAGGATGTCAAGGATTTCTGGCAACTGTTATAAGTGAAGACAAGATAATGAAAGTTGAAAACATTGAAGTTGTGAATGAATATCCTGATGTATTTCCGGAGGATCTACCCGGTTTGCCCCCGGATAGGGAGGTAGATTTTTCCATTAATCTTCTACCAGGGACAAGTCCCATATCCAAGGCACCCTATAGGATGGCCCCCGCAGAAATGAAAGAATTGAAGGATCAGCTGCAAAAGCTACTAAGTCTGGGATTTATTCGGCCGAGTGTATCACCTTAGGATGCTCCTGTATTATTTGTTAAGAAGAAAGATGGGAGCATGAGGCTGTGTATAGACTACCGGGAGTTGAACAAGGTCACTATCAAGAACCGGTATCCACTGCCAAGGATTGATGATCTTTTTGACCAACTTCAGGGTGCCAGTATGTTTTCCAAAATAGATCTGAGATCTGGATACCATCAATTAAAAATTAAACCGGAAGATGTTTCTAAGACAGCCTTTAGGACTAGATATGGACACTATGAGTTCTTAGTGATGCCATTTGGTTTGACCAATGCCCCAGCAGCATTCATGGACCTGATGAATAGGATCTTCCAACCATATCTAGATCAATTTGTGGTGGTTTTTATAGATGACATTCTAATCTACTCTAAAAGCAAAGAAGAGCATGAAAGTCATTTAAGAGTAGTTTTGCAATTATTGAGAGAGAACCAACTTTATGCAAAACTTAAAAAGTGTGAATTCTGGCTGGATAAAGTTGGATTTTTGGGTCACATCATAAGTAAGGAAGGAATATCAGTGGATCCTGCTAAGATCGAAGCAATTAAGGAATGGCCTCGACCTACCAATGTCACTGAGGTGCGGAGTTTTCTGGGATTGGCTGGGTATTACCGGAGGTTTGTAGAGGGATTCTCCAAAATTGCGGCATCCTTGTCACAATTAACCAAGAAGGGACTCAAATTCCATTGGGGAGATAATCAGGAAAGGAGTTTCCAGGAGTTAAAGGATAAACTAACATCAGCCCCAGTCCTAGCCATGCCCACTGGAACTGAAGGCTATGTTATTTACAGTGATGCATCAAAGTCAGGGCTAGGGTGTGTGTTGATGCAACATGGTAGGGTAATTGCATATGCTTCTAGACAACTAAGGAACCATGAGAAGAATTATCCTACACATGATCTTGAGCTAGCCGCAGTCATCTTTGCCTTGAAGATATGGCGACACTACCTGTATGGGGTCTCATGTGATATATATACAAATCATAAGAGTCTAAAGTACATCTTTACTCAAAAGGAGCTGAATATGCGACAAAGAAGATGGTTGGAGTTAATGAAAGACTACGACTTGGCTATTCATTACCACCCCGGAAAGGCCAATGTTGTAGCAGATGCCCTTAGTCGAAAGTCGGGAGGATCCGTAGCAGTGTTATTAACACAACGGGATGATTTATTAAAAGACATAGAGCGACTGCAATTGGAAATCTTAGTGAAGGAAACTCGAGAAGGAATGGTACAAGTCAGTCAAGTTAACATTGATTTTGACCTCCACAAAGAGATAAAGGAAGCTCAGCTAAAAAATGATCAAGTAATTAGAATTGTGGAAGAAGTGCAAAGGGGTGAAGCTCAAGATTATTACATTGTTAAGGACTTGTTAAGAAAAGGAGGCCGAATCTATATACCTTCAGATTTTAAGATCAAAGAGCGAATTATGACCGAAGCACATTGTACTCCTTACACTGCACATCCGGGAGCAACCAAGATGTATCAAGATCTAAGATCAAATTTTTGGTGGGAAGGAATGAAGAAGGATATAGCTAAATTTGTACAAAGATGTCTGGTATGCCAACAAGTCAAAGCTGAACACAAGAAGCCCCCGGGACTCCTTATGCCATTGCAAATTCCTGAATGGAAGTGGAGCAACATTACTATGGATTTTGTTACAGGACTTCCCAAATCCCCTCAAGGGTATGATGCCATATGGGTGATAGTAGACCGACTCACAAATTCTGCCCATTTCTTACCCATTCGAATAAACTATTCAATGGACAGATTAGCCCAAATCTACCTCCGAGAAATAATCAGAATTCACGGAGTACCTGAGACTATTGTGTCAGATCGGGACCCCCGATTCCAGTCAAGACTATGGATCAGCCTATCCCAGACTTTGGGCACTAAACTACATCCAAGTACAGCTGCTCATCCGCAAACCGACGGACAATCAGAAAGAACTATACAAATACTTGAAGATATGCTGAGAGCATGTGTATTGGATTTCGGGGGTAATTGGGAAAAATACTTACCATTGGCAGAATTTGCATACAACAATAGTTACCAATCTACTATTGAAATGCCGCCATTTGAAGCCTTGTATGGCAGGAAGTGTAGATCTCCGATTTGTTGGGAGGAGATAGGAGACCGAACATTATTCGGAGCAGATATAGTAGTAGATACAACAGAGAAAATCCGAATAATCAAGAAGAGGATGAAGGCGGCCCAAAGCAGACAGAAGACATATGCAGATCGACGCCGAAGACCCTTGGAATTTGCTGTGGGCGACAAAGTTTTCTTGAAGATATCACCAATGAAGGGAGTGATACGGGTGGGTAAACGGAATAAGTTAGACCCCCGTTTCATCGGTCCTTTTGAGATATTGGAAAGAATTGGACCTCTGGCCTACAGGTTAGCATTATCACCAGAAATGGAGAAGATGCATAATGTATTTCATGTATCACAATTAAGGAAATACATACCAGATCTCAGTCATGTTCTTAGTTACTCTCCATTACAACTCCAAGAAGATTTATCATATACGGTGGAGCCGGTGCAAATCTTGGACTGTAAAGAGAAGGTTTTGCGGAACAAAACCATTCCGTTAGTAAAGGTATTATGGAGAAGCCAGGAAATCGAAGAGACTACCTGGGAGCCAGAGGAGGATATGCAATCTACCTACCCACAACTTTTCAAAGGTACGTCGAGCTTCGGGGCCGAAGCTTCCTAAGGGGGGTAGAAATGTAACAGCCCATTTTTATTTAATTCCTAATTATTTTAAGCATCAGTTAGATAAAAAAAATAAAAAAATAAGATAACCATAGAATTAATATTCCATCTTTATGAGTTAATTTAATTTTTGATTTATGGCATAAATTGGTATATATATATAGGAAAAAATATATAAGTATTTATGCCAAAATAATTATGATATTAGAAGTATATGGAGTGTATCTTTAATATTGCAAATTTTTAGTATACCTTAATGTATTCACAATTAATACATACCTAATTAAATACTAGGTATTTGTATTTTGAAATTTTTTATTAAAATTTGAGTGAGTGGATGTGTTAGGTATACATGAGTGGGTGAGGTGTAAGGCTAGGATCAATTTGATCCTAGCCTTGGCCAAGTGGCAAGGTTAGAAGGGAAGTGTGTTTGCAATAATCAGGTTTTGAAGGGCCTTTTTGCATTAAGATCTCAACCTTACGTTGAGATCTGAGAGAGAAGTTTCTTCTTCTCTGTAAAAAAAAAATTCTGAAGTCCTAAAATCCCCACAAATTCTTCCCTTTTACCCTAATCTCTCAAATCTCTCTCACCACCCAACTCACTCTCTTTCTCTCTCTCTTGCACCCCCCAGCCGAAGCCAGGGGGCGCCACCACCGGCCGGTGCCATCACCGGCGGCGCAGCCGCGCGGGAGGGCGGCGCAGCCACGCGGGAGGGCGGCGCCAGGCCGCGCACGGCCTGGTGGGGGGGGAGGGGGATACCCGATTTAGCCAGAGGAAGTGAGGAAATTCAATTTTGGGATAATTTCATAAGGTAAAACTCAAGCCCTAATTCTAAATTTGTTCCAACTATTTGTTTTTCAGAGATTAAAAATTGGGTAAGGTAAGAGTAACACTCAATTAGTTATTCTCATGATGATGAGTAATTCATAAACTAAAAATTTGCCTTGTTGTGTTACTAGGGTTTGAGTGAAGGAATTGATCAAAATCGCGGTGGGAATCCTCATATCTTGGTGAGTAAATTTACATACTCACTTAAAAGACTAAATTCACGAATTTAATTCATATAATTGTTGTATGTGACTAAGAGAGATTTTAGGAAAATATAATAGATGAGGGTAGAGTAGCATGTAAATTAAATTACATGGAATTGGTGCCACAAATAAATTTTTATTAGAAGGTAGTTGTATAAATTATTGTGTTATGTGTTCGTAACAAGTTAAGTTAAGTTAAGTAGTATAAGTAATGTGAGTGGTGATGGGTGTGTATTAGAAGGTAAGGGTACTTTAGTAGTTATGTTACAAGCTATGTATGTGAAATGCTTAAGTCATTAATTATAATACCTTGGCAATCCCACATGAATTACTTTGTGCTACTTACTATAGTAATACAAATATAATAGCATGATTAAATATTTTGACGACATGTGAACATGTCGATTTTGTGATTTTGCCATAATATGTTGATTATGTAACCTACGCCATAGTATATTTTTGTCTTGCAATATATGTGTGGGTCACTTGTAGAATTTATATGTTGTTATGATTGAATATCTATGTATGTCTTCTAAGAGGAGGAAGGGACCGGCGGGAGCCGGTAGGAGGGGGAAGACGGTGAGTGATGTAGTGCATGTTTGTTGCTACTAAAGGAGGAAGGGGCCGGGCGGAAGCCGGTAGGTGGAAGAAGACGGGGTTTCATGGGAATCACACTTTAATATTATATGAACATGTATGCTTATTTCTTATACTACATAAATGAGTCATTATTGTACTCCAAGGAGGAAGGGGCCGGGCGGGAGCCGGTAGGTGGAAGAAGACGGGGTTTGGAAATGGTAACCTATAATTAGGATGATGTGTGATTGTGCTCTAGTAAGTAGCAAGATATTATGTTAGCGATAATTGTTTGGAAAGTAATAATTTATAGTCAAGGTTTGGGAAAGGTAAGAATATGTGTCTAGAGACTTTCTTGAAAAGGATCAAGTATTAATCTTGCTTTAGAACACTATGGGAAGGAACTTTATTCATAAGGTAAGCCTAACAACTAAGACTTGTAAATATTCAATTGAATCGGGTGGCTTTTCTATTTATGTATGGTTTCTTTGGACTCCACAAAATATGTTGTGGAAATATATCATGTTGTTCTCCTTTATAAAGTGTTTATGAAATTTACTCGCTGAGCCGTCGAGCTCATTCCTTTCATTTTCTCCTCTTTCCGGTCTGGATAAAGGTAAGGGCATAATGTAGCACGGATTAGTCATGAGCAGGATGTCATATGTTTCATAAACACTTACTTTGTTCATTATGTACATGTAACTATGTTTTATGTTAGCATTACCTCGTTGAAGGTGCTATAATGTTACTATCATATGTAATTTTTGTAATAGTTTTAATTAGACTTGGGTACTTGGAAGGTTGGTGAAGTAGGTATTGTGATCATGTTGGTAGAATTATGTGGGTTATGGATGTCTTGATGGCTATGCAAGATGAATGCATGGCATAAGTATATTTGGAGATCTTCTTTATTTTTGTGATAAGTAGGTCATGTGACCGAAATGCTTTGTGGATATAAGTAGGCCTTGGAGCCGAAATTCAAATTCTGTATGTGGAAAAAGTTAAAATATTAGAGGAGATGCTGCCGAAATTTTTGTATTTTGGAATATATGAAGGGATTGGAATAAATACGTGTTTTAGTTCTAATCTTGCTTATTAGAAGCTGGGACCGTTACAACATCAATCTTCAATGGATGTGAATTCATGATTTTCACCGCAGATGTACTATCTCCATCCATCTTTTCAATAAATTCCTCAAAATAATACAAAAAACAAATGGAGTTAGATCAAAAACTAGATAAAGATAGACTCTTTACCTCAAAGTGAAACCATAGGAGAGTTTCAGAAACGATCTACTCTACCAAATTTGATTCCTTGAGCGATCCAAATGTTGTTTTTAGATCAACACACGATCCCACAAGTAGTCCCAACGCTGCTCCAAAATCGACACGCGATCTCTGCCAAACAGCCACCAATGCTCTTAGAATCAATATACGATCTCACGATAAATCTGGGATGCTCTATACAACTTGTTGCGATCGCCAAGCAACAACCAATGAGAAACCCCAAATAACGGAGAGAGATACACCAGAGAAGTACCCATAAGAATAATTAAATAAGAAAGAAAGCTAAACACAATATTTAACGAGATTCGGTAATTTGCCTACGTCCTCAGGGCATGGGGGAGAGAGATCTTTTTGATTCAACAATCAATTACAGATTTTTTTTTGAGAGATACAATTCATGGGGGCTATACCCCTTAATTTATAATCAGAGAGTCCTAAGGTTTTAGGAAACATCAATTGGATTCGATTCCGGATCAGAAACGGAGTTCGAATCCTAATAGCAATCAACAGATCTGTTTGTCGGTCGACCAACCCTTCCTTTGGTCAATCGGTAGGTAGACCGAACCTAACAGAAACTCTGTTCGTACCAGTCGGTCGACCGTTCGGTCGACAGTTACTCTCATCGGTTGATCGCGTGGTCGACCGAACTGCTGTTGTGCACGCTGTGCATGCCGGTCGACTGGGCAGTCAGTCGGCCTCTGTTCTGGCTGCATATGGACTGAGTTCTCGCTCCTTTTGGACTCTGATCTCTGCACTATCTTTTCTGGTGAGTTAAAAAAAACTCTTCTATCAAGCTTTTATATCCTCTCTCCCTGCACTTGAACCCATCGTCATGTGGAGGTCGAAAAAGCAAGCTAAATGCATCATATGAGCAAAAAGAAAATCTTGAGCTCACCATGTCATGTAACACTCGAGTTATTAAACTCTGGACTAATTATTAGAAATTGTGTTAAAGAGATTATTAGAAATTTGTATGATTTTTTTTATTCTATACTGATAATGAGAATTGGTGATTGGTATCTTACCGGAAAATTCTTTTATAATTATTTATTAATTTGTTTTAAGTAAAATAATATCTGAAAATTATGTAATGTGTTTACCTCATGAAATATTTGTTTGAATACCAAGTATTGGTATCTAATTTTAATTGTAATTATATTTTAATTGTTATAGAAAGGAGGGAGAAAGAGAAAAAGAAAAAATAAAATAAAATAAAATAATAATATGGGAGGTATGGGAGGCATGGGTGGTATGGGAAGTATGGGGAGTAGGTGGGAGTAGGTTGGGGAGAGAGAAATAAAAATCTCTCTCAGTCTCTCTCTCTCTCTCTCTCATTTTCCTCTCTCCCTCTCTCTCACCCTCTCTGGGGTGGTGACCGACGGCACGTCGGAGGCCAGCCAGGCGTCGGCGGCGCCGGAGGCAGACCAGGCGCGGCGACCGTGGGGGAGCACTAGGCCCCCACCCATCTTTCTCTCTTTCTCCCTTACTTCTCTCTCTTTGTGTGGGGCCCTCTAGCAGCCAGGGGCGCCGGAGCGGCGCCGGTGGCCGGCGAAGCGGCCGCGCTGGCGTGGCAGCAGGCGCCGCGAGGGCAGCAGCAACAGCGCGCGACTACTGCTGCTGCATTTTAGGGAAGAAAACCCAATCGGGTTTGGGTTTCGGGTCCAACCCAAACCTGACCCATTGAGAACCCAACTCGATAAGGTAAAATTTCATTTTTAGCTCATATGAGATTATAAATTTTTTTTGGGCCCTGAAAAATTAAAACAGCCCCTAAATATTTTCAGTTATTACATATCTAATCTTTTATATTGGTTTTGATTTTCGAACGATATCTTGGCCATCCGAAGTCAGATTTGAATGATTCTTGAGCTGTTGTGATCGTGTAAACAAGAGGTACACATTCTCTATATCCGCATGTGGTATTAGGCATTTAAGAATCTATCGAATGTCGGTGAGTGGAAGTCCTAACTTAAGTTTTATTTTCCCAATTTAGAAATAATTATTATTGAGAAATTATTGATAATATTGATCCAATGGAGCTAAGATGCTGTTATTACGATGATTGTGATAAATATTATAAAAGTGAATGACTGTTGTGGAACCGAAATCCAATAGGATATCCCGAATAATGAATTGCGGGCATGATATATGTGTGTGCGCGTGTGCGCGCGCGCGCGAACATAATATGGGTATGATATCAAGTTGTGTCTTGCCATTTATAATTCGTATATAGATTTGACCATTAATCACCCATAAGTGCATCAATATGAATGAATATAGACAAATACCACATAAGTTATGTGTTTGTGAAATTCTAAGTATTATGTATATGTTGCGAGTGTTTATTAGAATTAAGAACCGAATATTTAAGTACTGGGCTTTGATAGAAATTGTTAAGTATAAATCTTCAGTTAATACCATCTATCTGTCTGTGATGAATATTGAAGTTACTTAACCTGAAAATCGTTAAGTGGGTAAAGTCTATCTCTGATTTCATTAAACACTATAATTGCATGTGTATTGACCATTAAAATAATAATGATGTTAGTGATATCCAAGCTGTCATGAAATTTGTAATTATGGATAATAATAATAATTGGATGGTGGTTGGTTAACACCAGTGTACCCGGTGAGTAGACTAAACAATGACAATGAAAAATTGATTACAGATCATGGATGTTACTAATTAATAAGAAACAATTAGAAATCAGTTAAGATAAAAGATTACTTGAGACACATCAACCATAACTGGATAATTATAGAATCAGTTATACTGATGCTGGTGTAAGCAGAAATCTGAGGTTGATATTATAATTGAGCTAAGCAAATGAAATTTAGGGTTTTTATCTTCGAGCAACTTGTCATAACTGTGATATAGAAAACTATGTTAAATGAGATGCACATAATTGATGTAATATGATAAAAATAGTGTACTAGTTAAATTATTAAAGGTTTTGTTAAAATTGATAACTCGGATGGGATCAGGACATTTCAGTTAATTAGCAACTGTGAACGTAAACCAATGATGATGGAACTGATCAAAATAATTAATAATGAACTGAATTAGAGCAACTGAATTCCTAGCATTACCAGACATGCTTGATAAATAAATTGAATATCAAAAACTTATTGTTAAGCTATGTACACGGAATACTCAAATATTATGTAGTATGTTGAGTATTGATCTTGCGAATACTATTTTCGTATTTGTTGTGTTTCATGATATATATATATATATATATATATATATATATATATATATATATTATATATATATATATATATATATATATATATATATATATATATATATATATATATTCATAACGTGATTTGGTGTATCAATTTGCATACGTGAGCCATCAAAGGTCAGCTGATGGCCTACATATTTATATATATATATCGATTTAGTTGTTAATCGATAGCAACTGAAAGCAATTTGATAGATAAATAACTAAGATTCATTGAACCTGATGAGAGGTAGAAAAATAGAACCTTTGAACCAAAACTCATAAGTAGATAGTGTACTTTTTAGCGATTAATGATTATTAATGAAAAATTACTGAATAAGATCAAGTCTAATGATTATCAGATAATGGGTGACCGATGATGGTGTATAAGTATCAAGTGAGTAATTAAACTGGTGAAAACTAGTTAGAGTCAGTATTGAGTAAATCTGACAACTAAATATTAAGTATATCGATTATGATGGATAATTCGATATCAACAAAACAAATACCAATGGTATTGAACTAGTATTTTGGTATGCCTACTCTATACACCGGAGACTTTTGGGTATTCTTGTAATTGATTTATCAGAATATCGGAATCCTTTATTAGGCTTGAAAGTCACATCTTTATAGTGACACTGATTATATCTAACGGTAAGAGTTAGATAATTACCTTAACAATTAAAAGTTTATGATACAAACGAAAGATTGAGCGTCATATCCATGGGATTAGTAATCTAGTATTGGCAAGTGATATGTGTACGTGTATGCATGTATATATGTGTGTGGTTTGATTTATATATGAACGTAGATGATGATTTGGCTAATAAATGACTGTGTGGTTTGAAACTAGAAGATAGAAGTAAGCAACAACAAAACATGCTGTATAGAAGTCAGTAGCATTTACGTCGGTATTGGTAGAACCTAGGGTAAATTTGGGCTGTACCAAACAATAGTACTAAAATCAGTCCTTTCTTGAAATAAAGGATATTTATAATATTAAAAGTATAATAATTTATTGATATCAGAGTTGTCATATAACTATCACTTGTATCAGAAGTGATGAGAAAATTCTAAATTACATCAAGTTGTAACCAATATGCAGACTGTCTGAGGGTAAAAGAGACAAATGATGATGAATCCCAGATGTTAACTAAATGATAAAAGGTGAATAAGTATTATGATTAGAAAAAATGAATACTGGTATTACGAATCATGAACCTGACCGGTATGATATTGGGAATTATTAATGTAACGGTCCCCGGATTTCATAATATTTCATATACATAAACATTATATTGATCCACAGATTATCATAACCATCTCCAAAATCCTTGAAAATTTTGTCAGCACTTCCTCTGTAATACAGAGTCTACTTGATACATTGACACATACAGTTCTATATTTCTCATCAACCAGATATGTATATATAATATCCCATGCAGTAGTATATCACAATTTCGGTTTGACATCGCCTACTTAAAATCTCACACATTTATCATGTGGATACAACACAAGATGACCAATCAAACACTTACTTAAGAATATTTTCTTGGTATCACCATCTAACACAAGCCAACTCAAAATAATACCCATAAGAACTTATGCACAAGTCTACATATATACATCATCGAACTAATCACATATATACAACTATTCATTCTAACTATCACATCAACTCTATGTACATGCATATAACTAAACTACTCAACTACAAGTCAATATAGAAGCTTGGTAGGCCCACATAATGAATGTTGTGCACCCCTTTCGGTGCTCTACTCTTACCTTTAGCTGCTATTTATCCCTGGCTTGCCCTGAAAAACATGAAGCTATGGGGGGTGAGCTCGACGGCTCAGTGAGTGGAGTCAATCTTATTCATAATTGTAGCATGACATTAACGATGTATAGTATTCATGATACATTAAAATAAGATGAATGTGGTACATGAAGTGTGTGATAATGAATAATTCTACTTGATTATGTATTTACTTTCAGCTATTGTTGATAAATGCACACATGACCAGTATCTTGTGTCTCCAATACCATATACAATAACACATCAACATACCCTTAGTGTCACACACTCACACACACATATACATCACACATAGCCATTTATTCGCAATTATTTATAAGATACAAATATATGTATATCATAGCACCGTCTTCGCACTTCGCCCGTGCAATACGGGTCCCTTCCTCCCAATATGATAGATATGGCACCGTCTTCGCACTCCGCCCGTACAATACGGGTCCCTTCCTCCCAATATGATATATATACATCACCGTCATTCGCACTCCGCCCGTACACTACGGGTCCCTTTCTTTCAATAGGGTATATATACACATACATCTATATACACACAATATCGGCACATTCAATTTCATAAGACTCATATATTAGGCACATCATTTCATATATGGAATGATACTCACAATTAGTACTTACTCGTTACCTTGTATTCTTATGCAATATCCGCACAATTGTCTTAACCAAGCATATCACCCATATATATATATATATATATATATATATATATATATATATATATATATATATATATATATATATATATATATATATATATATATATATATGTACAAAATCAAGTAACATACACCAATCATATTCATGTCAATCATAATGAATTCTATTCCGTAACATGCATGTCAATGCCATTGTACACCATACTCCAAAATGCAAGCCACATAGGCAAATAGGTAAAATGCTATATTAAACAAGTTATTATCTATATTTGCAATTAGGTATAATGCAATCCAATTCATTAAAAAGCCCCACTCACCTTCAAGTTGAGCGTTCTACAAGGGGTTCGTACCGAGCATCGCCTCGTGTTTCCTTTCCGAATAACCACATCGGACACCGACATGCCAATCCCCCAATTTGATCGTAGCAAACAACATCACATATATAACTCTTAAATGGATATCAAGTGGATTACAATTACAATGTTCTCGTAGAAGAGACTTATTTTACAATTACTTATTACTAGCTTCTTACCCTTGAGAACATACCAATATTATTATCATGGCTATTACATGGTTTCTAACACAATGAAATGTTTCTAATTAATACTTTTCATGGAGTCCATTACCCCACCCCAAATCTTACTAGTAGAGCAATATCACATAATCATAGTCTAATAAGATATTCTTGCTCCCAATATTTATCTAATTAATAATCTTACCCAACAAGTTCTCACCTTTATTCGGAGAGTTCTTCGCAAATCTTTTAGCTTCCACATGATCCCGAATAATGATCCTATTCAAGAGATCATCAAGATACCTTTTAGTACTAGATTCACCAATATCCTTGAAGGTTAACACTATTTATATACAATTTTTCTTCTAAAATTCAGATCAGAAATTTATCAAAGGCTAAGATAAACTTACCTCAAAAATTCAGATCTAGGGCTGAATTTCACCTCCCCAAAACATGGATTTTTCCATAGGGGAAGCTCCCTTTTCCCCCTTCCCTCAACCTCCCCTTGTTGGGAGCCGCGGCCGGCGGCCCGCGCGCCGCGGCCGGCGCTGGCCGCGGCCAGGCCGAGCTGGCCGCCCCCTCCCCTCCCCCAAAGCTCCTCCATGACTCCTCTCTTGAGGGAAAAAAAAAAAGAATGGGAAGTGGAGAGGATAGCTAAGAATTCATTTAGAGGGGAAGATGGATTCTAGGGTTTCTAAGATGGGAGTTTGAGAGGTTGAAGAAGATGGGAGATGAGAAATTTGGGCTGAAAACTAGAGATCTCACTTCAGCCCTAATTACAAGTTTGCTACACTCCCATCTCTTTCCAAGTGGCTATTGCACAAATTAAGGGCATCCTAGCCCTTCATCAATCCTTTACATGCTCACCTACCCCCTCCACTAACATGTATTTTGATTAAACAATGGGTATGGTTAGTGGGGTATGTATATACCATGTATAAGACTATTTTCATGTATTTGAATATGTGACACATTGTACATACATAGTTATTCCTTACATTAATCCTAGATATATTTACATCTCACATACTTGTGATAATTTATTGACACCAATTTCTCACTTGATCATCAGGAAAATTAATTATATAGATATATATAAATCAAAATTTGCATTCTGCAACACTAATTCATGATTAAAGTACGCTGAACATTATAGTTATCGATTCCAATTATCCGGCATTAACTCATGGCTAAGGATTAAAATATTCTTTAGGAAAAGAAATAAATAACAAAAATCGGGATGTTACAATTAAGTTGAATACATCATGCGTATGTTTGGTACCTCTTAAATATAATAAGAATTTCTCGAAACTAACGAATTAGGAAATGAAATCGCATGAACTTGACTGTGTGACACATCGGTATGTATGTGAATGCCTTTGTGATAAGAAATGTACATAAGTATGTAGATGATGTCATGTATTGTATTGGAGGAAGAGAATCGGAGGTGACCGAAGGAGAGTATTGCTGTTATTTATTGTATTGGAGGAAGGGACCAGGTTAACCGGAGGTGATCGAAAGAGAATATTGCTGTTATTTATTGTATTAGAGGAAGGGACCGGGTTTAACCGGGGGTGACAGAAGGGGAGTATTGTTGTTATTTATTACTTCGGAGGAAGGGACCAGATTTAACTGGAGGTGATCGAAGGGGAGTATTGATATTATTTTATTAAAGTATGCTTGAATGTATGTTTATGATGTCCGGTATATGGATATGATTGTTTATGATATCCGAATTATGAATGTTAATAGGTATGGCACCTAATAAATGCATATTGATTGTTTATAATATCTGGTATATGGATATGATTGTTTATGATATCCGAATTATGAATGTTAATAGGTATGGCACCAGTATATGCATATGTTTGTGTATGATATCTGGTATATAGATATGATTGTTTATGATATTCGAATTATGGATGTTAATATGTATGGTACCTAGTGTATGCATATAGTTGTTTATGACATTGGGTAAATAGATTGTTGTGACATCCAATATATGGATGTGAGTGTCTCGTATTTCTTCATGTATGAACACATAGTTATAATTGGATACTATCATGAGTAGTGTGTGATGTCATATGTATATTAGGGTAGGTGCAATATTGAACTGTAACTAATTTAGTGAGTAGCATTAGGCTCTCCAAGAGTTGTGCTGTGACCATGACTATATATGAAATATGAAAATGTTACAAAATGAAAACAGGAGAGGTGATTATAGAGACTAACAAGTAGGTCAAGTATTGCTAAATCATTGATATTATATGTTAATGAAATATTGGTCACGTGTACGCAGAAGAATACATATAGAAAGTGTCAGATAATAGAAAGAATCTATGATTCCTAATGTAAACAACCGATTTCTAATTAATATCTTTCCACCTTCTACTTATCAAGCTCAGCGGTTGAAGGATTTATTTCAATTGTTATCCTCAAAATAATAATAATGATATCAAAATAAAAAAATTTGTTATGAATGATTTACTTTCCTAATTAAAATATAGTAAATAGGGAGTACATAGAATTATGTGTATGATGTACCTAATGCTTGTATAAATAAGGGTATGTCACATGGGTATTTCTAAAATCATGATTTTATTAATTAAGAACCTAGCATATACTAATAATAATACATGGAGATAGTGGAATGAGGTAGGTGTGCATATAGGGTGAGATCTAGGGTTAGAATCTTCTTGATGGAAGCATGGACAAGTGGCATCTTGAGTAGGGTCCTCACCTTGTAATTTACACCAAGGAAAGAGCTTTTTACCCATTTTACCCTCCCATCCTTTACGTTCAGATCTAAGAAATTCCTCTTCTCTGTATCTTCTTCTTCCAGAAGCCCTAGATTTCTCAGACCTTCTTCCCTAATTTTGAAGAGTTCTCCTTCCTACTCTCCACCCTATCTCTCTCTCTCTCCTCCCTTCTTTGCATCCCCGGCCGGAGCCAGGGAAAGGGAGGCGCGTAGCCATGCGCGCAGCACGCGCAGCAGCAGCAGCGCACATGCGCGCGCTGCTGGCAAGGCCGCGCTGGGAAGGTGGGGGGGCGCGTGTAGGCCGGAGGGGGGAGGAAAGGCGTGGATTCGGGCTTGATCTTGTGGTGTGGTGCTAACCCTAGATCTGAACTCTTTGGCTCCAAAACTCCTAATTTCAGAGGATAACTTAAGCTGAAAGTGAACAAGGTAATTGTCTATGTCTCCTCTTATTGTTGATAGAATATGTGATCTAAATCCTCTATGTTTCAATTGTTAGGGTTGTTGTGTAGGAGTGCGATCAACGGAGACGAGGGAAGAGATTGATCTACAAGTGAGTAGACTACTACACTCACCAATTTTTATTATAGACATGGGCTAATTTCAAGTACATAATGTATGAAAGTTATGAAGGATTGAAGAAAATTTGGGGACAACGTTCACGTAGTATTGGAGTAATCTAGTAATCATGGGACTAGTGTCATATTCTTTCCCTCTTTCTCCCTAGATGGTTAAGTTAAAGATTCACATGGTAGAAGCTAGTGATAATTAGATCTACATAATCTTTCATGGTAACGTACATGGAACTCATATTTAGGGGTGGTTAATTCTTAAATACTTTCCGATATTGACCTTATTGAGAGCACAAATATATGTTGTTACTACACTACATCTAATGTATGCGAAATCCTTACTTATCATTCATGGGTAAGAAGAAAGTAAAGTGGAACCCTTATATAAGTAAAAGACAATCAATTATGGATGTGGTAATGATCCTACAAGACATGAATCTTTGTAAATCATTAGGTTTATACATATTCACACATGTTGTAATTAATAAGAAATTTTGTATTTAATTTCATACGATACAAATATCATGTGTCTAATAGTATGATTATTATGTGATTTATACTATGCTTGTTTGCTCGGAGGAACGAATCGGGCAGGAGCCGGTAGTAGGGAGAAGACGGTGGTCATGTTTCGTTGTACGTATATACATGTGTAATTCATAAGGAGGAAGAGGCGGGCGGGAGTCGGTAGGAAGGGGAAGACGGTGGTCATGTTTCATATATATATATATATATATATATATATATATATATATATATATATAATATATATATATATATATATATATATATATATATAATCTTTTTGTATTCACAAGGAAGAAGGGGCTGGGCAGGAGCCGGTAGGAGGGGAAAACGGAGAATTTAAACTTTATGCTTATGAGTATATGTATGTATGTACCCCATTAATAAAGGATATAGTGTATTGTCTGAATGTGATATTATTTGATAAGGAATTTAGGCGAGAGTAAAGGTATACACGTAGGACTACACGTGTAGGGAATTAAGTGATGAACTTGAACTTGTTGTGCACTCGGAAAGAATATTTCGAGTTAATAAAAAATGTTTGGTAGTTGAGACTTTTAGCTAATAAAATATGCAGAATATAGGGATGGGTAGGAGAGGGCCACATGGTAGGAGTAGCAGTCTTAATATTCATGTAAGACCTCCTCGGACCCCTTAAAGTATGGTTGTAATAGAATTTCATATTACTATTTTTTAGTTACTTGTATAGTTTACTCACTGAGCCGTTGAGCTCACCCCCCTTTTCTTTCCACCTATTTCAGGTTTGGATAAAGGAAGGAGACTGCTTTACCTTGGAGGATTTAGTAATGGGACAAACGGCATGCTATTCATACTGTTTTTGTTAACTCTCTTCATATGTATGCTTTCCTTTAAGTACTTTTCTAACTTGTTATGTTATGCTATACTTATTGTATGTAACTCGTCCGTTGTAATATTTTGAGACTTAAATCTCTGCGCTGTGATTTACAGGGTTATGAGTTGTATCGAATACTTTACTTTAGTGACTTAGTTTATTACCAGATTCATTTCATGTATACAAATCTATATACTATACACGACGGTACATCAATCACAATATTAATCCAGATAGTACATATATTACAAAATATACTTATATGTTGTATATCATATCACCATTCAAGTACTGCATGGATTAACCCTTGCACTTTCACCCATCATATAATATTTCATTATCTCTTATAATAAAGCAGAGTTTCACAGTCATGCATAAAGGACAAGTATACAACACTATTCAATTTGAATAAGCACGTCTTACTTCATGACACACGATCCATCTCATACCCCGTCTTCACACCTACCAGCTCCCGCTGGCCCCTTCTTTCGTTTAACACACACAATTTCATACCCCGGCTTCACACCTATTAGCTCCTGCTGGCCCCTTTCTTTGTCTAACACACATAATATCATACCCCATTTTCACACCTACCAGCTCCCGCTGGCCCCTTCCTTCATTATATATATATACACACATATACAAAGCATCAACACCGTCTTCCCCCTCTCACCGGCTCCCGCTAGCCCCTTCCTTCGCGTGCATAAGAATAACACGATATGCATACACATTACATACACATTAACTATCAAGGTAACACACACAGTGCCAGTTGTGTTGTGATATACTTTTTTCAATCACCAATCATGTGATTGATGTGTCACACATGATCAAGTTCGTGTAACTAACAAGTATAAGCACGCATTCAAACATACATACTACTTATATTTCTCATTCATTTAACGACGCATCAGTTACATTCTCGATACTCGTTCTTTAGTTATAAGATTAGTTCTTTTAACTAGTTATGATTCTTTATTCACATGTTAGATATTTGGTGCATGAAATTGACTACACTACTTATCCGCGATTAGAGTCTTGGCATGCCTTAAAAATAACAAAAGTCTACTATTCATCCATCATAGCAACAAATAAGCAATCAACAAGTTATCAATTGTATATATGGTTATACGATATAAAACAAAAGTATATGTACAAGTACTATACACACACCCACGTCCATACTTCTTAATGATGTAACCGACTACTTAACCCAATTCTTATGTGTCTCATATATATATATATATATATATATATATATATATATATATATATATATATATATATATATATATATATATATATATATATATATATATATATATATATTCTTCGGATTAGTGTCACGCTACTCATTGATACTTTATTCAACTATCAATCTTACTATAAATTTTATGATTGTTAACTGACGCGTTCATTTATGATTATCATTCTTATACAATCATCATTATACTTCGCTAGCTATATTATATTTGAAATACTAATTTAACTACACAATTATTATACCAATTAGTTGTCTTCTCTAGTTGAAGTTTAGTTTTATCTAAATTTACTGTAGTTATATATATATATATATATATATATATATATATATATATATATATATATATATATATATATATATATATATATATATATATATATATATATATATATATATATATATATATATATATATATATATATATATATATATATATATATATATATTGTTCACGTGTCATACAAGGATTTAGTACCTGACATGTTAGGAATAGTTCATAGGACTCACTTTACAGTATCCATCATAGTTTTGTTACATGTACATATAATCAATTTAAGTTCATGCCACCAAGAGGCAAATTTATCAAATTTCTCCTTATCACGGAGGAGCCCACGAGAAGAGAAAAGGTGATAAGATTTGAAATAAGGAATCCTATACTAAAGAAAGGGAGTCATCTTTATTTATAAGCATGATATATTATACCAGAAATGTTGGTAGATGGATACATGCACTAATTCCTGAAATGTAACTAGACAACGGACCATTACCACAACCCAAAGTAGGGAGTGTCAAACTACTTATAATTTAATATGAATAAGGTCAAAGACTTAAAGAGAAGTGTTATATTAATTTTACTTCAATACAGCCCTAATTTTATTTGCTGCAACTGGTGATTTAGAATAAAAGATCAGAAGGAGTGCTCCAAATCATATATCTCAAGTATCCGAATTGGATGGATCATATTTTGAATATCCAATTTCGCAAATTAAATTCTAATTTACTACTGATCATTATTTCAATATCTAGATCCTTTCAAGCATTTCTGATACTCGAGTAAGAAACTGCTTTCAATTAAGAGCAACGTGTGCAACTATCACACATGATTTATATATATATATATATATATATATATATATATATATATATATATATATATATATATATATATATATATATATATATATATATATATATATATATATAAACCTTAATACTATATAGAAAGACTCATGAAGTTTCAAGACGATAAAAGATAATAGATGATCTTTGATAATTGTGATGTGGGAAAATTGATTTCAAGGCTAAGTAAGCTGCAAAGTTTTTTTTTTCCTAATTTCTATCAAGAGGGAATGAGTTTTTCATTGGTACATCATATATCCTAATTAAGTATAAAGAATATCACTAGTGGATCACAACGAATCATATGGTTAATTTATGGATCAACAAGGCAAGTAAGACTTTTGCGCTCTTATTTGTCAATTGGCGAAATGAATGAAAGTCTACTGCCATATATAACTTATTTGCTTTGTCTATTTTCTTTCCTTCATACAAGTATCAGTAGGTTCTTAGTCATCTGGGTATCATGTAAGTTAATTAGAAGGTAACTATAACAAGAGAACTTCTATACATCAAAAGATTCTATCTTTTCAATCAATATTTCTTGAATGAAAGAAATCAACATGGAGAGGAAAAAAACGCCTGCTTCAATTTAACATCTAAGTGAGAAGAATCAAAGACTGATATGAGGAGAGGGGAGCACTTTCAATAACTTAGTGGGGGACTAATTTAGAATAACAATGAACTCAGTTGAGAACTAAACTAGAGAGTATTGATTCAGTGAATAGCACAAAAAAAGAATCATGTAAATTATTTAAAGAAGCACCCATGTTCTCGAACATACTTCTAATTTCTTAATTAAGGAATAAAATTTGAAATTTAAATTCATCATTGAATCCTACATAATCACAAGTCACCAAGAGGTGTCTTTATGAGGACTTGCTAAAGAAAAGATGGAAATGTCTTGTTTAAAACAATATTTCTACTGATCTATCTTTCGAACAATTACTGATATTTTATTATAAATTTTATTTCAGATATTTAAATAAAAAATGAAAAATTTTGTTAGAAACTAGACTTAATTACCTTTCTAATGATATATTATATGATAGGTTTAATTTGAGAAAAATATTCTAAATAATCGGAAACTCCTTGACCAGGTAAAAATTCTGTAACACAGTAGTCTTGACCAACTAATCGTATTTTGGCGATAACTTTCAATACAGACCTTCAATAGGATACAGTATGAACCGTTAGAAATCTAACTTGATTATCTTTCTAACGACATATAATATGATACCTATTACTCATAATACCTTGGCGAACTACCTCCGAATTTACAAATTATAGAAACTGGATAGATTTGCACACATTTCTAGTGTCCCCAAATTTTGTGTTATTTTCAAATTTCTTTAATCCCTTCACCAAATTGAATCACAACTAATAATTCTCTTATTTGATTACTCTATCCAGAATAAAATGAGTTAGGTCATGAAGTTATTTTATTTTATTTTGTTTTTTTTTTGTCAAGGAAATATTAAAAAAAATCAAAATAGACAAAGGGGTTCCCATCCTCTTTCTCATAATCAAATAACATAAACACAATAAATTTATAAAATTTTCATTTGAGATCAATCAATATACTGAGAGATCTAAGGACATACCATCAAAAATTTGTAAGAAATAAAGGAGAAATAAAAACTTTTGGAACTCCCTCACCTTGCTCCGCTGGCCGGCCGCGGCCCATGGCCGACCGCCTTTGGCCGGCCGACCCTTCGGGTCGCCCCGATCTGCGAGAGAGAGAGAGAGAGAGAGAGAGAGAGAGAGAGAGAGAAGGATTAAGAATGGAGATGATTTCTAAGGGTTTTGGAATTTTTTGGATGAGAATGAGAGAGGGTTTTGGGAGAAATTTTTCTCTAGGGTTCACCAATTTGGGAGAGATGAAGGTAACATAGTTTTCAGCCTGAGAAAGGAAAGAGAGAGATGAAAAAAATTTCATCCCCTCATTTACACATAACCCCCTTCCCAAAGAAAATTTGCACTATGAATTTCTCTCCCTTCCTCTTATGGAGCCACATGTCCCTACTCATGCCACATGTCTCCATTATTTTCAAGTAAAATCTTAATCATCCATCTGCCCACCTCATGCATAACTACCCTCTTCTACTAACTATTAAAAATATATTATTATAGTATTTGTCTTGGTATTTACTTATATTATCTTGTATTTAAACAATGTACCAACACATTCATGTAATGTAAATATTTATACACACACATATATTCCATATCCATATATATACATGCCAAAATATTCATCCACCTATATTTGAAATTATTAAATATTTATTTCATTTCGAATTTCCCCCATAATAAAAATTAAAATAAATAAAATATAAATAAAAATTCTATTTTACACAAAACACGTTCAATCATCATCTTAAATAATTCTATCTGGTCATGTTAATCAAATATTAGGATATTAAACTTGGATTTTAAATGATCGGGGTGTTACAAGACAAAAATTGAAAATATAGTAGTCATAAGAGAATATCCTACTGTATTCTCGAAAGATCTATCAGGATTACCCCCAGATAGGGAAGTAGAGTTTTTTGTTCATCTTCTACCAGGGACGAGTCCCATATCAAAGGCTCCTTATAGAATGTCACCCGCAGAAATGAAATAATTGAAGAGCCAACTGCAAGAGTTATTAAGCCTCAGATTTATTCGGCTGAGTGTATCACCTTTGGACGCTCCCGTGCTATTTGTAAAGAAGAAGGACTGGAGCATGAGACTGTGCATAGATTATCGTGAACTAAACAAAGTCACTATTAAAAATCGATATCCACTCCCGAGGATTGATGACCTTTTTGACCAACTTCAAGGTGCCAGCATATTCTCCAAAATAGATCTAAGATCTGAATATCATCAATTAAAGATTAAACCAGAAGATGTTTCCAAGACGACTTTTCGGACCAGATATGGCCATTATGAGTTTTTAATGATGCCGTTTGGATTGACCAATGCCCCAGCAGCATTTATGGACTTGATGAATAGGATCTTTCAGCCATACCTAGACAATTCGTGGTGGTGTTTATTGATGACATACTAATTTACTCAAGAAGCACAGAAGAACATGAAAGGCACTTAAGGATAATATTACAACTATTGAGGGAGAAACAACTTTATGCAAAATTTAAGAAGTGTGAGTTTTGACTGAAAAAAGTTAGATTCCTAAGTCACATCATAAATAAGGAAGGAATATCAGTAAATCCTGCAAAGATTGAGGCGATTAAGGATTGGCCTCAACCTATCAATCTCACAGAAGTGCGAAGCTTCCTAAGGTTGGCTGGGTATTATCGGAGATTTATAAAAGGATTCTCCAGAATAGCAGTACCATTATCACAGTTAATCATGAAAGGCCTCAAATTCTATTGGGGAGATAGTCAGGAGATAAGTTTTCAAGAATTGAAGGATAAACTAACATCGGCTCCAATCTTAGCCATGCCCACTAGGACTGAAGGTTATGTTATATACAGTGATGCGTCGAAGTCGGGACTGGGGTGTGTATTGATGCAATATGAAAAAGTAATTGCATATGCTTCCAGGCAGCTTAGGAACCATGAGAGAAACTACCCAACCCATGATCTTGAGCTGGCTGCAGTTATATTTGCCTTGAAAATATGGCGACACTACCTTTATGGGGTATCATGTGATATATATACAAATCATAAGAGCCTAAAATACATCTTTACCAAAAAGGAATTGAATATGCATCAAAGAAGATAGTTGGAGTTAATGAAAGACTATGAATTAACTATTCATTATCACCCCGAAAAGGCCAATGTGGTGGCTGATGCTCTTAGTAGGAAGTCTGGAGGATCCTTAGCAGTATTGTTAACCCAGCAAACTGGTCTGTTAAAAGAGATAGAGAAGATGCAACTAGAGGTTCTAATAAAAGAACCTAGGTGGGGGATTGGTCAAGTAAATCAAGTCAGCATTGACTTCGACCTCTATGAAGAAATCAAAGAAGCACAACTAAAGGATGATCAGGTAGCTAAGAATATAGAAAGGGTACAAAGAGGTGAAACTCAAGATTTTATCATTGAAAGAGACTTACTGAGAAAGGGGAGCCGAATATATATACCTCCAAATTTTGGACTCAAGGAACAAATTATGACTGAAGCTCATTGCACCCCTTATACAGCACGTCCTGGAACAACTAAAATGTATCAGGATCTACGAACAAATTTTTGGTGGGAAGGAATGAAGAAAGACATAGCTAAATTTGTACAAAGATGTCTGATATGCCAACAAGTCAAGGCTGAACACAAGAAGCCTCCGGGACTCCTCATGCCCTTGCAAGTCCCCGAATGGAAGTGGAGCAATATTACTATAGATTTTGTGACAGGACTCCCTAAAATCTCCTCAAGGATATGATGTCATATGGGGATAGTCGACCGACTCACAAAGTCTGCTCATTCCTACCCATTCGAGTAAACTATTCGATGGATAAGATAGCCCAAATCTACCTCTGAGAGATAATCAGGATTCATGGAGTAACTAAGACAATTGTGACGGATCGAGACCCTCGGTTCTAGTCAAGGTTCTGGGTCAGTCTATCTCAAGCTTTGGGCATTAAACTACATTCAAGTACAGCGGCACACCCGCAAACTGACGGGCAGTCAGAAAGGACTATACAAATATTAGAAGATATGTTAAGAGCATGCGTATTGGATTTCGGAGGTAATTAGAAAAAATACCTACCACTATTAGAGTTTGCATATAATAATAGTCACCAGTCAACTATAAGGATGCTGCCATTTGAAGCCTTGTATGGTAGAAAATATAGATCTCTAATTTGTTGGAAGGAGATAGGAGAATGAAGATTGTTCGAAACTGATATAGTTCAAGAAACAATAGAGAAAATTCAGATAATAAGGAAGAGAATGACGGCGGCCCAAAATAGACAAAAGACACGCAGATTAGCGCCGGAGACCCTTGGAGTTTGCAGAAGGTGACAAAATTTTCCTGAGAATATCTCTAATGAAAGGAGTGTTACGCATTGGCTAACGAAATAAGTTGGACCCCAATTTTATCGGACCTTTTGAAATATTGGAAAGAATTGGACCACTGGCCTACCGGTTAGCCCTGCCACCAGAGATTGAGAAAATACATAATGTATTTCATGTGTCACAATTAAGGAAATACATACTAGATCCCAGTCATGTCCTCAGCTACTCACCACTGCAGCTCCAAGAGGACTTGTCATATACGATGGAGCCGGTACAAGTTCTAGATCGTAAACAGAAACAATTATGGAACAAAGCGATTCCTTTGGTAAAGGTATTGTGGAGGAGCCAAGAGATCGAAGAAACTACCTGAAAACCAGAGGAGGAAATGAAGAAAACCTACTCACAGCTTTTTCAAGATACGTTGAGCTTCGGGGTCGAAGCTCGCTTAAGGGGGTAGAAATGTAAACAACCGATTTCTAATTAATATCTTTCCACCTTCTAATTATCAAGATCTTCGGTTGAAGGATTTATTTCAATTGTTATCCTCAAAATAATAATAATAATATCAAAATTAAAAAAAAAATTTGTTATGAATGATTTACTTTCTTAATTAAAATATGGTAAATAGGGAGTACATAAAATTATGTATATGGTGTACCTAATGCTTGTATAAATAAGGATATGTCACATGAGTATTTCTAAAAACATGATTTAATTAATTAAGAACCTAGTGTATACTAATAATAATATATGGAGATAGTGGAATGGGGTAGATGTGCATGTAGGGTGAGATCTAGGGTTAGGATCTTCTTGATGGAAGCATGGACAAGTGGCATCTTGAGGAGAGTCCTCACCTTGTAATTTACACCAAGGATAGAGCTTTTTACCCATTTTATCCTCCCCATCCTTTACGTTCAGATCTGAGAAATTCCTCTTCTCTGTATCTTCTTCTTCTAGAAGCCCTAGATTTCTTAGACCTTCTTCCCTAATTCTGAAAAGTTCTCCCTCCTACTCTCCACCCTATCTCTCTCTCCTCCCTTCTTTGCATCCCCAGCTGGAGCCAGGGAAAGGGAGGCGCGCAGCCACGCGCGCAGCCCACGCGCAGCAGCAGCAGCGCGCGTGCGCGCGGCCTGAGAAGGTGGGGGGCGCGCGCATAGGCCGGAGGGGGAGGAAAGGCGTGGGTTCGAGCTTGATCTTGGGGTGTAGTGCTAACCCTAGATCTAAACTCTTTGACTCCAAAACTCCTAATTTCAGAGGATAACTCAAACTGAAAATGAACAAGGTAATTGTCTATGTCTCCTCTTAATGTTGATAAAATATGTGATCTAAATCCTCTATGTTTCAATTGTTAGGGTTGTTGTGTGGGAGTGCGATTAACGGAGACTAGGGAAGAGATGATCTACAAGTGAGTAGACTACTACACTCACCAATTTTTATTATAGACATGGGCTAATTTCAAGTACATAATGTATGAAAGTTATGAAGGATTGAGGGAAATTTAGGGACAACGTTCACGTAGTATTAGAGTAATCTAGTAATCATGGGACTAGTGTTATATTCTTTTCCTCTTTCTCCCTAAATGGTTAAGTTAAAGATTCACATGGTAGAAGCTAGTAATAATTAGATCTACATAATCTTTCATGGTAACATACATGGAACTCATATTTAGGAGTGGTTAATTCTTAAGTACTTTCCGATATTGACCTTGTTGAGAGCACAAATATATTTTGTTACTACACTACATCCAATGTATGCAAAATCCTTACTTATCATTCATGAGTAAGAAGAAAGTAAAGTGGAACCCTTATACAAGTAAAAGACGATCAATTATGGATGTGATAATGATCCTACAAAACATGGATCTTTGTATATCATAAGGTTTATACATGTTCACACATATTGTAATTAATAAGAATTTTTGTGTTTAATTTCATACGATACAAATATCATATGTCTAATAGTATGATGATTGCGTGATTTATACTTGGCTTGTTTGCTCGGAGGAAGGGACCGGGCGGGAGCCGGTAGGAGGGGGAAGACGGTGGTCATGTTTCGTTGTATACGTGTATACATGTGTCATTCATAAGGAGGAAGGGGCCGAGCGGGAGCCGGTAGGAGGGGGAAGACGGTTGTCATGTTTCATATATAGGTGTGTGTGTGTATTATATATAATTTTTTTGTATTCACAAGGAGGAAGGGGCCGGGCAGGGGCCGGTAGGAGAGAGAAGACGGGAAATTTAAACTTTATGCTTATGAGTATATGTATATATATGCCCCATTAATAAAGGATATAGTGTATTGTCTGAATGTGATATTATTTGATAAGGGAGTTAGGCGAGAGTAAAGGCATACACGTAGGAATACACGTGTAGGGAATTAAGTGATGAACTTGAACTTGTTGTGTACTCGGAAAGAATATTTCGAGTTAATAAAAGAAAGCTTGGTAGTTGAGACGTTTAGCTAATAAAATATGTAGAATATGGGGATGGGTAGGAGAGGGCCACATGGTAGGAGTAGCAGTCTTAATATTCATGTAAGACCTCCTCGGACCCCTTAAAGTATGGTTTTGATAGAATTTCATATTACCCGATTTTAGTTACTTGTATAGTTTACTCACTGAGTCGTTGAGCTCACCCTCCTTTTCTTTCCACCCATTTCAGGTTTGAATAAAGGAAAGAGACTGCTTTAACTCGGAGGATTTAGTAATGGGCCGAACGGCATGCTATTCATACTGTTTTGTTAATCTCTTCATATGTATGCTCTTCTTTAAGTACTTTCCTAGCTTATTATATTATGATACACTTATTGTATGTAACTCTTCCGTTGTAATATTTGAGACTAAGGACTTATGGTACATGTGATGTTTTGAGAATTAAGACTGGTGATCGTCGTTGGTGATGAGGTGTTGGAGTTCAAATCCTTGATGTTATATGTTATTAAGATGTATTCTGAAAATATGTTGTGGAAACATATATTGAGAATATAATATTTGGGATGAGACATATTTATACCTTGCGATAAGTAGGCAGTGTGGGCCGAAATTCTTATTGAAATAAGTAGGCCATGTGGGTCGAAATTCTTATTGGAATAAGTAGGTCATGGAGCCGAAATTGATGTTCTATGTCATGTAGAAATGTGAAACTTTAGGGGAGATGCTGCCGAATTTTTCTGAGATAAAAATGGAGATTTGGGATAATTGGGAGTTATCAGACTAATCTTTGTCTACAAAAAGGGGACCGTTACACCTAAGCTGCAGTATCAACCATAAGTAGAAAGTATTGAAACTGATTCTTGACATTGTTCAACTGCATCATACTTGAACTACAATGGTATTATAATACAAACTCTATTTTGACTGATTTCACTCACTGAGCTGTTGAGCTCACCCCACCACAGATTGATGTTTTCAGGTCACGACAAGGCGAAGGTTTGACTTAGAGCTGCAAGGATGTTCTCCTGAGATGACATATGTATGCATTGTAAAATGTGATTCCTTTTGTAAACTCTGATGTTATTAGTAACTGTGAGTTAGAACCAGTGGCAATAGATAGTGACACACTTTGATTAATACAGATAAATATGGATGATCACAGATTGTATATTGAGTGAATATCAGAAATGGTTTTGTGTTAGAATATTATCAGGGAAGCATTCTTATGTATATGTTATTTGATTTACTTTGAGATGAATTATATGATGAAAGTTTAAAATTTATAAGTAGGCTGATGTTAGCTGAAATCTAAATTATTGTATTGAGATGGAGTCTATATTTCAGAGGAGATGCTGCCGAAATTCTTTAGTATATTCTGATTAACGAACGGTAAGGTTGATGATTATGAATTTTGAGGTAATTAAACCTGAGACCGTTACATATCAAATGCTTGATGGGGCCTTATTCAGCTTTCTAATATCCCAATTAAATGAAGTTTAATAAACAATTTTTTTTTGAAATATTAGCCTTCTGCTCCTTAAAAGGACAAAATCTAGTGTCTTATATAATATAATTAAACATACTAATTTATGAACTTTTTTAGTAGGGGTGAATGGAGAGAGAATTTTCATTTCATATCAGATGAAAAAGCGTAACATCTTTTAACATTATAGGGGGTGTTTGGTTAGTTGCAAAATGGTTGCAAAATGTAAAAAGTTTTGCAACTTTACACTTTTCACTTGTTTGTTTCCATTTGCAAAATGCAAAAACTTTTTTCACTTACAGTTGCTACAGTTAAATTTGTGGTCATTTAATTCTCACTTTTACACTCATATTTTCTCACTTGCAGTTGCTACAGTTAAATTTGTGGTCATTTAATTCTCACTTTTACACTCATATTTTCTCACTTGCAGTTGCTACAGTTAATTTTGTGGTCATGTAACTCTCACTTGTAGTACACCTGTAACACCTGCCTCAATTAAGGTATTTCTTAATCATTAGTGTATGCATGATATCTTAGTAAGCCATGCGTATAATACGCGTATGGCGTAGACCCGTATTATACGGGTATTATACGGGTACGTATATACAAGTGTATACGTAAGTATTTATACGACCATGTATACAGGTATAAGAAATTCCTTCCACCACAAGCTTCCTTTTCTTTCCACCAACTTCTCCAAGCTTCTCCAACCTTCCATCAAAATATCTCCTCCAAATGGCTGGCCATGATTAGCCAAGAGAAACACCTCACCCTTTTCATTTTTGCAAATAACCCCTCTCTTTTCTTTTGATGGGATGTTTAAAGGACACATGGCATGATCCTATGGAGAGACACATGGCACAATCCTATGGAGGGTTGGAAGCTATAAATAGAGGAGGATGAAGAGAATTCAACACTTTTGATCAAAACTCTCTCTCTCTTCAAACACTCTCTCTCTTCAAAAAACTCTCTCCCTCTCCTTTCCAGCAGCAGCAAGGAGGAGCAACAGCAATAGCAACAACAAAGGCAACAACAACAAATAGCTAGGAACAGCCAAGATCAGCCCATACAATGTGAGTAGAACATGCTAATCTTAACAACATGATGAGTAGAAATGAGTAGAAATAAGTAGGAAATGAAATAAGTGTAAGAGATATACAAGTATTTGACCCCATGTATGTTTTGGGTTCATGTGTTTCAATTCCGCAAGTATTACTCATATTGTTTATGAATCCATGATTTTATTACATGTCTTGCATATTGATATTATATGATGGCATGAATGCATCGGAGGAAGGGACCGGGTTGAACCGGAGGCGTAGAAGGGGAGATTACATATATATATTGTATCGGAGGAAGGGACCGGGTTGAACCGGAGGCGTAGAAGGGGAGATTATATATATTGTATCGGAGGAAGGGACCGGGTTGACCGGAGGCGTAGAAGGGGAGAACATATGTATATATGTTTGTGTATTTTCGGAGGAAGGGACCGGACTGAACCGGAGGCGTAGAAGGGGAGAACATATGTATATATATGTTTGTGTATGTGTATATGGACATGATAGAGTTCCTGTGATATGATCATGCATAGATCTTTAACATCAGATCTGGAATAGCTTCTTAACAGGCTGTTTTATTATTAGATAGTCGACTAAGTCCGGAATTAGTCGACTATAGGTGTGATTTTGTAAGCAGATAACTGCTGATATAGCAGGATTAGTCGACTACAAACAGACTGTAGTCGACTAATCCCAGATACAGAAAGTTGACAATCTGTTTTTGACAGTTTTAGTCGACTATAGACGACGTATTAGTCGACTAGTCCTTGAGTTAGTCGACTATACCAAGAGGGTAGTCGACTATAAGTGATCCACAGAAAGTAACTCAACTTTTGACAGTTTTAGTCGACTATAAGAAATTTTAAGTCGACTAGTCCTTGAGTTAGTCGACTATACCAGGAAGGATAGTCGACTACAAGAGTCCCTGTTTGCCAGTAAAGAAACAGGTACGTGTGAAGCAGAATTAGTCGACTACAGTTTAAAAGTTAGTCGACTTACAGTTAGTATTAGTCGACTATGGAGTGGCCTAGTCGACTAGTAAGGCATTGTTACTGTGTTCTGTTTTGGTTCATGGTGAATTATGAGATCCTATAAAAATAGTATATCGATACTCATGTCAACTGGATAATGTAGCCATGTATGCCTACCTGCTATGTACATTTAAATATTGTTTTACTCACTGAGCCGTCAAGCTCACCCTATTCTAACTCCACCTACAGGTTTGGACAAGGGCAAGGGTCCTGCTTAAGGGCAGTGGTACGGACATTTACCACCGGAACCTCAGCAGTAGGAGTTACTTTTGTTATATATACGGTTTTGTATAAACATGCATATGTTTAGCTGTGTATCAACCGTAACCTGTAAATATTAAAGGACTTGGTGTTGGACTCTTCTTGTATGAACTTATGTTTTGACATGATAATGAAGACTGGGTTCTCATGGATTATTGAACTATAGATGTTAGTATGATAAGTCTCAAGTAGATCATACATGTTATCTTTAGTGGAAATTCTGATGTATAGTGAAGAGTTCTGATGATTATATTGGAAGTATTATTCCTTGATGGGTCCCACGCTTGGATTGTACGAGATAATTATGATAAAATGGAAAAATTTAAACTGGGACCGTTACAACACCAATTCAAAACAGTTACTTGATAATCAATATATAATTTAATATTTTTAAATTTAATATTTTAAATAGTGTTCAATTTCTTATTTAAGTATTTAATTATTTTATATTTTTAATCTTTAATTTTTTATTGTTTTTAATATTGTTTTAATATTTAATATTTTACTATTTTAATTTACTATTTTTATTTAATATTTTATTTAATATTTTATTATTTTATTAATACTTATTCCATTTTTATTATTTTATTTAGAGTAAATATTTTATTAATATAACAATATTATACTTTAATATAAAATTACTATATATTAGTTATTTATTTTTAATATAAAAATTACTTTATTAATATCATAATATTTTTATTATTATATTAATATTTTATTATGTTAATATTGTAATAATAATTCAGTATAATAATACTATAATGATAATTTATTATTAAATTATAATTATATTTTACTTTGTTAATTTTATATTTCTATAATATTACAATAATATTATAATAAAATTTATACTATAATAATTTTCAATTATTTTTAATATTATTACTATATTTTTACTATATTTTATTTTTTTAACATTTTTTAATATTTATATTTTATTAGTATTCTTAAAATTTTATTAATGTTCTTTAGATTTTCTTAAAATTTTATATTATTTATTTAGTTAATATTTTAGTAATATTTTACTATTTATACTAATATTTTATTAATATTATTATTATAAATAAAATATTAAGATTATTAATTTTTTATCTCAAATTTATTAATACAATTTAATTTGCAATATTAGATTTAATTTAATAGTATTTATAATATTTAAATCACTGCTACAGTTAATTTTGTGGTCAACTTTTCCACTTTCACTTTTACATTACCAACCAAACACCGTAAAACACAATATACTTTACCATTTACACTTTCACTTTACCAACCAAACACCGTAAAACACAATATACTTTTCCATTTACACATCACTTTATCAACCAAACACCGTAAAACACAATATATTTTCACTGCTACAGTTCACTTTTTCCATTCTCATTTTACAACTTACGACTTGCGACGTTTTGCAACGAACCAAACAGGCCCTAGTAAAGAACAAATACAAAGTGATCTTTAGTAAAGCATCCTGATTTTTTTTTTCCCTAATGAATTTATATGCAAAATATACTAAAAGTGGACGCACAGAAATAAAAGATAAAATTAACAAACTTTTTAGAGTCGTATTTTTTCTTTAACGCCACTGGCTGGCACCATTAGCGCCGCGCCCAAAAAGGAGGTCCCCACTGCTCTCTCGGGCCGCTGCAGCCGCACGTGATATGCCCGGCACCGTGACACGTGACATCCTGTCCACGTGGTTACGTGCGATAGGATCTCCTCGAGGCCTGTGGGGCCCACGACGGCACCTGGTGACGCAAGCACGATTTTATTACGCCCGATACTGTGACGCCACCGCGGCTGTGGACTGGTCAAAACTGTGGCGGGAGGGGCGCTGCTGGGTGCATTATTAATTCATTCATTTGTTCACTCAGTTTTAAATTTTTTAATGAATTGGGCTGAATATTTTTCATTGCTTGCTCATCAAGTCAGGGGTGGGGACCACTCGCGTTCCGTACGGCTCGCTGAACCAGGCTTTATGGTCCTTGCAGTGCAATGATTTCATTGGGCGCTCAGACTGTTCCCCAGTCAGCAGACAAATCTTTGAGGGGGAAATATTGGCATCTACGTATACTCATTCACTCTATGATCCCCTGCCGTATTATATGCTCTGTTTACAGGCTCAAGGACCGCAGTGGGGCCCACTTAGGAAAGTGGCTCCCACATTTATTTGGCACGGGGGATAATCATTCCACAGCTTCGTTTGGCAACAAAATTAAGTTTCTCAGTTTTGGAGGGTTGCAGATTCAAAAAATAAGATTACTAAGTTTTCTAATCAAAATAAGATATTGAAGTTAGATTTTTTTTTTTTTTTTTAAGAGTCAGAATAGAATTACTGAAATCAAAACTTAAAGGTCTCCAAACCTTCTAAAACTGAGATTATTAAAATTCCAGTTCTAGTGGATTTTCATTTACTTAAATGTAACATCAGTGTGTCTAGTTAAAACCCTAGTTTCATTTTAACTTAAACATAACCTGGATTCGAAAACTTTACCAAACAATAGCTGATTGGTGGCTATTGAATATCATGTTACATTTTTAAAACAAAAATATCTCTAACTCTTATGCTATTCATTTACTTGAGATTGCACTGATAGATCGAATAGTACTTCTCTGGAAAAGTAAAAAATAAAAAATTTATTGCAATTTTAAAAATTCATGATAATTTTTGAAAACAGGTGAAAGCTAAAGCATGGTTTAAATGTAATTTAGCTTCCCACCTTTAAGACAAAGGTTCAAGCTGATTCTCCTGACAAATGTTACTTGTGAATTTTATATGTAAAAGATAATTTAAATTAAAATGTTGACTTCAAATGAATTCAAGAGATGATGCATATGTCTAATTTCTATATTATACACTGGATTGTATATTAAATAGGCTGCCGCGTATTTTTCTCTTTCGAGTCCGTTTGAAGCCAAGTCAAAATTTGGATTGTGAGATTTTAATTTTAACATTTCATCTATTATTTTAAATGATATATTTCCATCATATTTGTAACACTCAAATTATTTTTATTCTGGATCAGTGACCTAATTTTTATTTTTGATTCATGATATATAATTAATGTGGTAACTCTTATGATTTGATTTTAATACGATTATTGAGATAGTTAATTGATAATTCCTAATTTAATTATTTGCAAGAGAATTGATATATTTAGGGCATGTTTGTTTCGTTGCAAAACGTCGCAAGTCGTAAGTCGTAAAATGAGAATGGAAAAAGTGAACTGTAGCAGAGAAAATATATTGTGTTTTACGGTGTTTGGTTGATAAAGTGAAGTGTAAATGGAAAAGTATATTGTGTTTTACGGTGTTTGGTTGATAAAGTGAAAGTGTAAATGGTAAAGTATATTGTGTTTTACGGTGTTTGGTTGGTAATGTAAAAGTGTAAGTAGAAAAGTTGACCACAAAATTAACTGTAGCAGTGATTTAAATATTATAAATACTATTAAATTAAATCTACTATTGCAAATTAAATTATATTAATAATTTTGAGATAAAAAATTAATAATCTTATTATTTTATTTATAACAATAATATTAATAAAATATTAGTATAAATAGTAAAATATTACTAAAATATTAACTAAATAAATAATATAAAATTTTAAGAAAATCTAAAGAACATTAATAAAATTTTAAGAATACTAATAAAATATAAATATTAAAAAATCTTACAAAAATAATAAAATATAGTTATAATATTATAATATTAAAAATACTTGAAAATTATTATAATATAAATTTTATTATAATATTATTGTAATATTATAGAAATATAAAATTAACAAAGTAAAATATAATTATAATTTAATAATAAATTATCATTATAGTATTATTATACTGAATTATTATTACAATATTAACATAATAAAATATTAATATAATAATAAAATATATTATGATATTAATAAAGTAATTTTTATATTAAAAAATAAATAATTAAATATATAATAATTTTATATTAAAGTATAATATTGTTATATTAATAAAATATTAACTCTAAATAAAATAATAAAAATGGAATAAGTATTAATAAAATAATAAAGTATTAAATAAAATATTAAATAAATATTAAATAAAAATATTAAATTAAAATAGTAAAATATTAAATATTAAAACAATATTAAAAAACAATAAAAAAATTAAAGATTAAAATTTAAAATAATTAAATAATTAAATAAGAAATTGAACACTGTTTAAAACATTAAATATTTAATAATATTAAATTATATATTGATTATCAAGTAACAGCTTTGAACTGTAAGTGTACCACAAGTAAGAGTTACATGACCACAAAAATTAACTGTAGCAACTGCAAGTGGGAAAATATGAGTGTAAAAGTGAGATTTACATGACCACAAATTTAACTATAGCAACTGCAAATGGGAAAAGAAGAGTTGCATTTTGCAACTTGTTTTTCAGCGAAACAAACAACGAAAAATGGAAAAGAAGTTTTACGACTTGCGTTTTGCGGCGTTTTGCGGCGAAACAAACACGCCCTTAATAGATGAGTTGTGTGTATATTTGTATGTGTATTTACAAATATACCTACGTGGTTGTATACAAATTTGTATATAAATTTATACATATCATGTATTATACACCACTAATTATTTAATGAAGATCATCAATCATGTAATTAATAATCTATTAGGCCAAGGAGAGAGAAGAGGTGGTTTGTATTGCATGAGGTAGTAACATGGGAAATTGTAAAACTATTTAGCTTCATGAAATTGGAGGGATTGGATGCTGTGAAATATTTAAGTTTGAAATGAGAAGATAATTCACATTTCATTCTTCATACACTCTCCAGCTCTTTCCCTCTAGTTCTCTCTCTTCCTCACTCATCTCCCTTTCTTGGTGGTCAGAGTGCTAACCGGCCACGATAGCGGCCAGTGGAGGTAATCGGAGTAAGGCGGGTGCTGGGCACACCCGGGCAGTGCGCGGGTGCACGGAGCGCGGGCGCAGGGCTGCGGGTACGCAGGGCGCGATCACTCAGTGCGTGTGCATGGCTAATGGGCCGAGCAGCACGACTGAGCCAAGGGGCTGAGTAGGCATGTTGTTCGGGTAATTTCTCAGTCATCTGAATTCCGATTCGCACGATTCTCGAACTGCTGGATTCGTGAAGACGAGAGATATATTTATACACCTAACACATGCAATGGTGGCACTACTACAAAAAAAGAAAATTCGTGTCGGATTAACTTCGACGCGAAATAGAAACAGTGTAGGTTCTATAATTGACACATATCCAGAAGACACGAAAAGTTGGTTGTTTCGCACCGGACTTTTCGATGTGAAACAAATATTTTGCATCGGTTCTTAGGTTCTTTGAGGATAACCGACATGAAAACCTACTTTATTTTTTTAGGAAAAATTATTTTTGTCACCGATGTCCAATTGTCTTTCAAAGTTGACCGCAACTATTACACGCATATTGAAAAGAAAATTTTAGTAGATGAACCCAAATCAAAGATTACAATTACAACAATATGTTGGCCCAAAGGCCCGTCACTCCAGTTTTGATGATGATTAACTCATGTAGTTATAGTACTAATGATCTTGTGCTTATTTAGTTTCAGATATTTGATCAAGATCTTAGTAAATGTTTAGCTTCAACGAAAGATTCGAAGCCAAGTTTTGAAGGTAGTACGGATTGATTCAAGAGGTCGCGTTTCAAAAATCGCATCTAGTACTCAAGAGGAGTCTACTTCTTTGAATAAGGATTTAAACCAAGTCAAGAAGGAGAAGAAGATTTTCGTGAAGACTTGAGTCATGTTTGTAAGTGTTAAGATTTTATTTTTAGATAAAATGTAAATGATAGATTAGTTGTAGATTGTTCAAGCTCATATACACACACAAAATTTATATAGTATTTTTATAAGAATAATTTTTATTTTAGAAAATACCGTTTTAGTTTTGAGCTTCAAAGTAGATATTTTTATGTTTCATGAATAGAGTTCATCAAAACAAGTTTACATATTTTATATGTATATTGGATTTCTTCTATATGCATTGTTGGTTCAAACGTTTAGAAATACTTAGTTTGATGTTTCTAATTCATATTGTTAAGTTTTGTATTTATCAAAACTTTGTTTAAAACTTAATTGTCAAAAATATAGATATTTAATCTTATATGTGTACTGGATCATATCCATGTACACTAAGTTTTAAAAGTGTTTAAAATATCTAGTTTTTGTATTTGAAGAAGTTTTGAAAAAATTGTTTTTCAAATTGAAGATTGATTTTGAAAAATGCATGTTTTTGTTTAAAGCTAAATTTCTATATCGCAAAAATAGTTCAATATGTTTGTAATATATGTTGATTTTTTATCACACATATTTGTAATTTAAAGTATTTCAATGAACTTATTTTTTGTTGTTTTTATGTGATTTTATGGGATTTTATGGGAGTTTATAAGACCAAGTTTGAATCCCTTATTATTCCTGACCTGGCCTTCTGGGAGTCGACCGATCGGTCGACCGAGCCAGAAGTCGGTCGACCGAGCGGCTCGGTTGACCGATTGGTCGATTGATGTGCACAAAACATGCACACAGCCTTGGCTTGAGGGCCGATCAACCGAACCAGAGAGTTCACTCTCTGGGTCTAGCCCCGGTCGACCGGGCGGTCGACCAGCCAGAGAGTTTTGCTATATGGTTCTTGCCTCGGTCGACCGACCGATCGACTGACAGGTCAAGACCTGGGTGCGGTCGACCAGCAACCCTAACGGTCATAAATATGACCGTTGGCCGATCGATCAGCCGGTCGACTTGCAGGTCATCTGGCCTGGGTATTAGACCCCAACAGTTATATTCTAAACTCTATAAAAGGGGGCTATTTTGGTTAGTTTTTAATAAGATTTTGGAGAAGTTTTAGAGCTAGTTTTTTCTCATCTCTCTTAGGATTTTTCTCTACATGTTTTTGGACTAAAATTTTCATATCAAAAGGAAAGTTTTTAAGAGTGTTTTCAAAAGAGATTTCTTGAGTTTTTCACCACATCTCTATCATGTTTTTCTCACACAAACTTGAGCTTTCTATTACTATATCAATCCTCTAGGGATCCTTATTGTGAGAGTTATTTTTGTGATCAAGAGAAGTGATCACAAGTTTTCATTCTTATATTGTGAGGAGTTGTAGAGGTTGTGGCCTCGGTGAAGAGAGTTTTGTGGTCATCAAGTGAAGTGATCACCAAGTGTTCTAACTTGTGCTTAGAGGAGTTACAAGAGGATCGACCTCGGCAAGCTAGTGTGTTTGCGTGTGTTGTTCTTGCGGGAACAAGTGAGGGATTAAAGGGTCCAAGAGTTCTTGAGGGAGCTCGTTGTAGGTGTTGCGGCACCGAATGATCTTGCGGGATCGTTATAGTGGAAATTTTTCATAGTGTTGAAGGCGGGGATGTAACGCCCCGATCCCACGGATACGGAGACGTCACTGCGACGTATATACGCAGGTCAGAAAGTGCCCCCACGTATATACGCTAAGCAATAAGTACAACAAGGATCAGAGTACACGACCAAGCGTGATATTCATACATATGCCAACTTAAAAGTACAACTACAAAGCTATCACAGGATATGATAAAGTATTACACATTACATGTGTATTACATCACAACCAAGTCCAAAAGTAAGGGTTACAATATAAACACAAAAAAGCTCACGAGTTGGATGAAGATCCCGTGAGTCAAAATGGATAGGTCTGGCACGAAGAACAGGAACTAATCTGCCTGCTCACTAAAGAAAGCTTGATCCTCTGTGGATGGCTCCACTTCGATCCAAGCTTCAGAACCTGAATATGCAAATCCAAGGGAATCAAGATCTCATAACAAAAATCAAGCTACAGCCAAATGGCTAAGAGACATGAATAAGTAAGAGGGAACAGTATGATACATGTAAATCAGCAAGTAATAGGAGCATAAAGAGATAAGGTCTGCATATAAGGATCCACAGTTAGAATCTATTATTATTATTACTTGTCTTACCGTGATATCTAGCTATGTGACCCAGCGTCCCAGCGCACATAGATCCATATCCTAGTAAAGCAAGGTTGTTATTAGAAACCAGCGGTTGTATCGACGAACTATGTTTACAGTGGATCCCGTACAAGCCCGGGATAACGGTCCAGGATTGTTCCGTTGCTTGATGACGGAAGCCAGCCGCTAGGCTAACAGGAGGGACTTATGTATGCCCTTATCATGATGGTACCAGTAAGGAGGGAGCAAGCACTCCCCTCGGTCCCCTGGTGGCCCACAGGTCAGACCGGAACATGAGTTGCACAACATTCCTAAAACCACTGTAAACACGAACACATATCGATATCCGCATGTTTTCCCCCGACCCAATGTAAGTTGGTCCATTTTATACAAAAGTCAAGTGTATCATGCTTGGTTCAAGTGATGGCATGATAAGTGGTGATATTCATTCATTAACAAGTTATGGAACGAGACTACACCATAATAAGTCATGAAGTAACAAGAAGTAATGTCCATCAAGTAACATGTCATGAAGTACCAGTTATGAAGCATAAACAAGGATAATATATTACATATGTATCAAGGGTACGATCTAATTTTAGAAAAGAAATCAACTATAATAAACAGCCTAAATTAGTCGACTAGGTGGAAGGGTTAGTCGACTAATAGTTGTCTCTAGTCGACTAACAGTCTGGATTAGTCGACTAAAACTGGGTTCCAGAGAGTTGGATTCTGGTTTCAGGAAAAGTTAGTCGACTAGGTGGAAAGGGTAGTCGACTAACAGTGACTACAAGTCGACTAACAGATACTTAAGTCGACTAAATCTGGGATACAGAGAGTTGATGTTGTATTTCAGGAAAAAGTAGTCGACTAGGGAGGAATGGTTAGTCGACTAATAGTGGTTTCTAGTCGACTAACAGTCTGGATTAGTCGACTAAAACTGTGTTCCAGAAAAGGTTACGTTTCAAAACTGGATTGGTTAGTCGACTAATTCCTAGGTCAAGTCGACTAATCGTGGGGAAACAGAACACAGAACAGAATTTCTGATGGTTGTGTTTGATGGTCTAAAAACATGATTTTGATGACATATGTATACAAGATATGAAGATACAAGTATATTAGGAATTGATCAAGTCTTGGTGAGTAAAAATACTCACAAAGAACGGCTACTTGAAGCTTTACGAGTTCCGAAAAGGTTGTTGTCGACAATATCCCCAACTTGATCCTTGGCGATGAAAACGACGAAGAAAACTACGATCTCACTTCCAAAGTAGTGGTAGTTGAAGAGGAGATGGAGACTTAGGTGAGCTTTTGGAGTTGGTGGTGGAGTTTGAGAGGGAGGAGGATTTGGTGAGGGCTAAAGTCTTTGGTGAAAATGAAGAAAAAGGAAAAGAAATGTAAAGGAAATGTTTATATAGGTTTTAGATTTTGTAAAGGAGTTGCAAATAATGTAATTGAGAGGGGGTTTATTGCAAATAGGAGAGGGTGAGGTGTCCCTCACTTGGCCACTTGGCTGGCCATGGGAGAGAGAGAGTAAGAGATGCATTAAATGAGGAAGTAGGTGGGAGTTGGTGGAATTTTGGAGAAAGTGGAATTATTGAAAAATTGGAAAATTTTGAGGCTTGTGAAGGAAGTAAAGGAAAATCAAGAAAAAGGGAAAAGGAAAAGAATTATAAAAAGGAAAGATATTTTCTTTGGCTTAAAATTTAAAAATGTTGAAAAGACAATTTTCCAGGTTTAAGTCGAAGATGCGGAAAACATTTCGGAAAATACCGAAATCGTCCGAAATTCAAGTATCTCGGAACGACCCGAAAATTTTACCAAAAATCAAGAATAATATTTTAAGACTCATGGTGAAATTCGTTTGAAGAAATAATTTATAGTTTTAAAACTAAAAATCCCGGAATCAGTTATCTACCGACTCCGTTGGAATTTTCATAAATTCATAAAATTCTCAGAAAAAGTATTTAGATAGAAAATATGATTCTAAGAAATAAAGTCTAAAGGACCTTCTAGAAATTCCTAACTTTTTGTGAATTAAAAATCCGAGAATCGATCAGCGGCACTGGTCGACACTTGTTTTGAAAATATTTAATTAAATTCAGGAAAATTCCAGAAAATCATAGAAAATATATAATATTGGAAAATGATTTTTAAAACTGAAATCGGTCAAATATAGGAAGTAAATCAAAAATACGATCGAAAAACTGAATACGCAACTAAGTACGTATTCCGGGAACGGGGTATTACAATCCATCCACCTTACAAAAATTTCGTCCTCGAAATTTCATAAAGTGAAAGGTAACAGCAAAGAAGGATAACCGTAGAGAAGGATAGAAGGAGTGAGTTTTACCAATCAAGATGTGAAGAGTTGCGGATAACGCTCACGGATAACATCCTCTCGTTCCCACGTGGCCTCTCCTGGTGCATGTCTGTTCCAAGACACCAACACTAACGGTATGGCTTTGTTCTTCAATGTCTTGACACTTCTGTCCAAAATGGCCATCGGTTGCTCTTGGTATGACAAATCCGGTTGTAGTTCCAGTTCGGAGTGATCCAGGATATGACTATCATCCTTGACATACTTCCTCAGCTGTGATACGTGGAATACATTGTGAACTCCGTCCAAAGATGGCGGTAACGCCAACCTGTAAGACACATCTCCCACTCGGTCCAAGATCTCGAATGGGCCGATATATCTCGGACTAAGCTTTCCACGAGTACCGAACCGGATTACTCCCTTTGTAGGTGATATCTTCAAAAACACATGATCCCCTGTCTGGAATTCCAATGGCCTTCTCAGTGTGTCTGCCCAACTCTTCTGCCGACTCTGTGCTGCCCTGAGGTGATCTCTGATAATCCCGACTTTATCTGTTGTCTGAATCAGGATCTCTGGTCCCAAAAGTCTCCTCTCACCGACTTCATCCCAACAAATCGGTGACCTACACTTCCTACCATACAATGCTTCAAAAGGTGCCATCTTGATACTTGCCTGATAGCTGTTATTATAAGAAAATTCAGCCAAGTGAAGATGGTCTTCCCATGATCCCTGGAATTCAATCATGCAGGCCCGCAACATATCCTCAAGAATCTGGATAGTCCTTTCAGATTGTCCGTCTGTCTGAGGGTGATATGAAGTACTGAATTTCAGACGAGTCCCTAGACTTTCTTGGAGGCTTTCCCAGAAATGAGATCTGAATCTGGTGTCTCTGTCTGATACAATACTAACTGGAACTCCATGCAGACGAACTATCTCCTTCATGTACTTGTCTGCCAGAACCTCTGTTGTCTGACCTACCCTGAATGGTATGAAGTGAGCTGATTTGGTGAGGCGATCAATGATTACCCACACAACATTATTACCTTTAGGACTGCGAGGCAATGCCGTGACAAAATCCATGGTGATGTGCTCCCACTTCCACTCAGGTATCGGTAAAGGTTGTAGAAGTCCAGCTGATCTCTGATGCTCTATCTTTATCTGCTGACAAACCAAGCACTTGGCAACATACTGGGCTATCTCCCTCTTCATAGCATTCCACCAAAACTGCTTCTTTATGTCTTGATACATCTTGTTTCCCCCTGGGTGTATGGAATAGGCTGAACTGTGTGCTTCTGCCAGAATCTTCTGTCTAACTTCTCCTTGGGGAACACAAAGTCTGCTACCAAAATATAATGCACCATCTGGATGAATACAGATATCAGTCCTCAATCCAGCCTCTACCTGGGCTCGAAATGACTGCAATCTGGGATCTTCCTTTTGAGCTTCCTTGATCTCATCTATCAATGTTGACTGAATCTGCAAGGTCATGAACTGTCCTGCCTTATCAACTCCTTGTACCAACATTAAGTCCAATCTGATGATGTCTTGAATCAACTCCTTCTGCTGAGTAAGTTGGACAAGCACTCTATTCTCTGGCTTCCTGCTCAGTGCATCCGGTACTGTATTGACCTTGCCTGGATGATATTGCAAGTCAATATCATAGTCCGCCATCAGCTCCAGCCACCGCCTCTGCCTCATGTTCAACTCCTTCTGTGAGAAAATATACTTGAGGCTCTTGTGATCCGTGTATATCAACACCTTATCTCCCAGAAGATAATGCCTCCAGATCTTCAAGGCAAAAATAACAGCTGCTAGCTCCAAGTCATGAGTTGGGTAATTCCGCTCATGAGTCTTCAGTTGCCTGAATGCATAAGCTATGACATGATCATGTTGCATAAGTACACACCCCAGGCCTTTTCCTGATGCATCACTGAATATGACCATCCCTCCTCTTCCTGAGGGAGTCCTCAAGATTGGAGCTGAAATGAGCCCCTGCTTCAAATGCTCAAAAGCTGCAGTACATTCCTCTGTCCATATGTACCTTTCTCCTTTCCGGGTGAGCTTGGTCAACGGGGCTGCAATCCTAGAGAAATCTTGGACAAAGCGTCTGTAATATCCGGCTAGTCCAAGAAAACTCTTAATTTCAGTCACCGTCCTCGGAATTGGCCAATCTCTCACCGCCTGGACTTTGCTGGGGTCAACTGAAATTCCTTCCGCTGAAACTATGTGTCCAAGGAAGGCCATACTGTCCAACCAAAAGTCACACTTGCTCCTCTTAGCATGAAGCTGCTCCTGCTGGAGAGTCCGCAATACAATCCTCAAGTGTTCTGCATGCTCCCTGGTGCTCCTTGAATAGATCAAGATGTCATCTATAAAAACAACTACAAACTGATCCAAATAGGGCGAGAACACTCTGTTCATCAAATCCATGAAAACTGAAGGGGCATTGGTGACTCCGAAAGGCATAACTAGAAACTCATAGTGGCCATAACGGGTCCTGAATGCCGTCTTCGGAATATCCTCCTTCCTCACCCTAAGCTGATGGTAACCCGATTGTAAATCTAGTTTAGAGAATACACGGGCTCCATGAAGCTGATCAAACAGATCATCAATCCTTGGTAAGGGATACTTGTTCTTGATGGTAACTTTGTTCAATTCTCTATAATCAATACAAAACCTTTTACCACCATCCTTCTTGTTTGCCAATAATACTGGAGCTCCCCATGGTGAAGTGCTTGGTCGAATCAATCCCTTATCAGAGTATTCCTGCAGCTGCTTCTTGAGAATCTCCAACTCCGTCGGTGCCATCCTGTACGGAGCCTTGGATATAGGAGCCGTTCCAGGCACAGTATCAATAGAAAACTCAATCATCCTGTCAGGCGGAAGTCCTGAGATCTCAGCAAACACCTCTGGGAATTCATCCCACACCGGTATTCCCTTCCTCTGAATCTCCGAAGTAGTCATCCGAGTCTTTCTCTTGGTAGACTTCACTTCTCCATTAAATTGGAACTCCGGTTGAAGAGGGATTCTGAAATTGATCTTCTTCTCCCTACAGTCAATCACTGCATAGTATTGACTGAGCCAGGTCATGCCTAAGATTACGTCGTACCCTTTGGTGTCTAGTACGATCATATCTATGGCCAAGGTCTTATCACAAAGTTCTACTGGACAATCAGCACAAATTCTAGAAGATATGACTACTCCATTCCCAGTACTAATCTCCCATTTGTGGTCTAAAGATCTAACAGGTATGGAATGCAATGCCACAAAATGATCTGAGATAAAACAATGTGAAGCACCTGAATCGAAGAGGGCTAAAACAGGTTTAGAATGCACCCTGATATTACCTGTTATCACCTCCTCAGAAGTCTCAGCCTCTACTTCTGTCAAATCGAAGGCTTGACCCCTTCCACGCCCTGCAGCAGTCCTAGCTCCTCTCTGGACTGGGCGAATAGCTTGCTGTGGAGGAGGGGGAGGAACTCTCCTGATTATCGGTCCTTGATTCCTCTGTCCCGGTGGCCCTGGAAGTGCTCTCTGTCCATTCGGTCCCTGTAGTGCTGGCAAAGTTTGGCCGGCTATCCCCATTCTCCTGTGTGGACAGGCTTATATGGAATGGTCTCGGGAACCACACACCAAGCATAATCCATTTGCCCTACGGCAAGTCTGTCGAATGTGGCCTGGCTTCTGACAATAACTGCAGAAAGAAAGTGGTTGAGCCGCCTGGTAAGGAGCTGGTCGGAATGGTTGCCTCATAGCCTGAACCTTCGCTGCTCTGTATGGGCCTCCTCTTCCCATTGGTGCAAATGGCCTCTTCATGGCCTGGTTCCTCATCTGGTTCTCTTGCTTCTTCTCTAGCCCACGCTCCACCTCTCGAGCTATGGTGAGAACTTCTGAATAAGTCTTCAGCTGCTGGGGCATTAGGAAAACTTGGATGTCCATCTGCAAGCCCTGCTGAAACCTACTAGCCCGCTTCTCCTCATCAGCTACCATGTACGGAGCAAAGCGGCTAAGTCTGAGAAATTCCGCGGCATACTCATCCACGGATCTATTCCCTTGCTGAAGTCTGATGAACTGCTCCTCCATGTCCTTCTGAGCAGTGGCAGGGAAGAATCTGTTATAGAAACTCTTGGAGAATGTGTCCCAGGTGACAGGCTTCTCCAATCTGGCCTCCTCAGCTAGCCACCAAGTTCTAGCTATATCTTTTAACTGAATCTTGGCGACCTCCACTTGGTTCTCCTTTGGAACTCGAGCTGCATTCAACAAGTCTGAGGTATCCGTCAGCCATTGCTCAGCATCCAGGGGTTTCTCTTCACCCGTGAATATGGCTGGTTGCAGCCGTCTGAAGTCTGAAATATTCCCCGGCCTCTGTTCCTTTGGAGCTGCTAACTCTTGCCGAAGAAGTTCCGTCTGTTGTTGTTGATTCTCCATCATTGTCTGGATGACCCTCAGAATATCGACATTCTCTCCCGTGGGTCCATTTGATGTTTGTCCAGAGTTGCTACGACCGTCCTTCTCTCCATACCGAATTGGGATAAGATAACTGGAATTGAAAAATGGAAGGAGTTTAGGACACAAGGGAAGGAATCAAGAAGGGATCAAGAAGGACTAGATAACTTTGTACATTGTAGTTGGCAATAGCAAATTTCATTAATTTGCTACTTGATTGTACTATAGGTGTGAGAGCCTAGGCTCTGATACCAACCTGTAACGCCCCGATCCCACGGATACGGAGACGTCACTGCGACGTATATACGCAGGTCAGAAAGTGCCCCCACGTATATACGCTAAGCAATAAGTACAACAAGGATCAGAGTACACGACCAAGCGTGATATTCATACATATGCCAACTTAAAAGTACAACTACAAAGCTATCACAGGATATGATAAAGTATTACACATTACATGTGTATTACATCACAACCAAGTCCAAAAGTAAGGGTTACAATATAAACACAAAAAAGCTCACGAGTTGGATGAAGATCCCGTGAGTCAAAATGGATAGGTCTGGCATGAAGAACAGGAACTAATCTGCCTGCTCACTAAAGAAAGCTTGATCCTCTGTGGATGGCTCCACTTCGATCCAAGCTTCAGAACCTGAATATGCAAATCCAAGGGAATCAAGATCTCATAACAAAAATCAAGCTACAGCCAAATGGCTAAGAGACATGAATAAGTAAGAGGGAACAGTATGATACATGTAAATCAGCAAGTAATAGGAGCATAAAGAGATAAGGTCTGCATATAAGGATCCACAGTTAGAATCTATTATTATTATTACTTGTCTTACCGTGATATCTAGCTATGTGACCCAGCGTCCCAGCGCACATAGATCCATATCCTAGTAAAGCAAGGTTGTTATTAGAAACCAGCGGTTGTATCGACGAACTATGTTTACAGTGGATCCCGTACATGCCCGGGATAACGGTCCAGGATTGTTCCGTTGCTTGATGACGGAAGCCAGCCGCTAGGCTAACAGGAGGGACTTATGTATGCCCTTATCATGATGGTACCAGTAAGGAGGGAGCAAGCACTCCCCTCGGTCCCCTGGTGGCCCACAGGTCAGACCGGAACATGAGTTGCACAACATTCCTAAAACCACTGTAAACACGAACACATATCGATATCCGCATGTTTTCCCCGACCCAATGTAAGTTGGTCCATTTTATACAAAAGTCAAGTGTATCATGCTTGGTTCAAGTGATGGCATGATAAGTGGTGATATTCATTCATTAACAAGTTATGGAACGAGACTACACCATAATAAGTCATGAAGTAACAAGAAGTAATGTCCATCAAGTAACATGTCATGAAGTACCAGTTATGAAGCATAAACAAGGATAATATATTACATATGTATCAAGGGTACGATCTAATTTCAGAAAAGAAATCAACTATAATAAACAGCCTAAATTAGTCGACTAGGTGGAAGAGTTAGTCGACTAATAGTTGTCTCTAGTCGACTAACAGTCTGGATTAGTCGACTAAAACTGGGTTCCAGAGAGTTAGATTCTGGTTTCAGGAAAAGTTAGTCGACTAGGTGGAAAGGGTAGTCGACTAACAGTGACTACAAGTCGACTAACAGATACTTAAGTCGACTAAATCTGGGATACAGAGAGTTGATGTTGTATTTCAGGAAAAAGTAGTCGACTAGGGAGGAATGGTTAGTCGACTAATAGTGGTTTCTAGTCGACTAACAGTCTGGATTAGTCGACTAAAACTGTGTTCCAGAAAAGGTTACGTTTCAAAACTGGATTGGTTAGTCGACTAATTCCTAGGTCAAGTCGACTAATCGTGGGGAAACAGAACACAGAACAGAATTTCTGATGGTTGTGTTTGATGGTCTAAAAACATGATTTTGATGACATATGTATACAAGATATGAAGATACAAGTATATTAGGAATTGATCAAGTCTTGGTGAGTAAAAATACTCACAAAGAACGGCTACTTGAAGCTTTACGAGTTCCGAAAAGGTTGTTGTCGACAATATCCCCAACTTGATCCTTGGCGATGAAAACGACGAAGAAAACTACGATCTCACTTCCAAAGTAGTGGTAGTTGAAGAGGAGATGGAGACTTAGGTGAGCTTTTGGAGTTGGTGGTGGAGTTTGAGAGGGAGGAGGATTTGGTGAGGGCTAAAGTCTTTGGTGAAAATGAAGAAAAAGGAAAAGAAATGTAAAGGAAATGTTTATATAGGTTTTAGATTTTGTAAAGGAGTTGCAAATAATGTAATTGAGAGGGGGTTTATTGCAAATAGGAGAGGGTGAGGTGTCCCTCACTTGGCCACTTGGCTGGCCATGGGAGAGAGAGAGAGTAAGAGATGCCTTAAATGAGGAAGTAGGTGGGAGTTGGTGGAATTTTGGAGAAAGTGAAATTATTGAAAAATTGGAAAATTTTGAGGCTTGTGAAGGAAGTAAAGGAAAATCAAGAAAAAGGGAAAAGGAAAAGAATTATAAAAAGGAAAGATATTTTCTTTGGCTTAAAATTTAAAAATGTTGAAAAGACAATTTTCCAGGTTTAAGTCGAAGATGCGGAAAACATTTCGGAAAATACCGAAATCGTCCGAAATTCAAGTATCTCGGAACGACCCGAAAATTTTACCAAAAATCAAGAATAATATTTAAGACTCATGGTGAAATTCGTTTGAAGAAATAATTTATAATTTTAAAACTAAAAATCCCGGAATCAGTTATCTACCGACTCCGTTGGAATTTTCATAAATTCATAAAATTCTCAGAAAAAGTATTTAGATAGAAAATATGATTCTAAGAAATAAAGTCTAAAGGACCTTCTAGAAATTCCTAACTGTTTGTGAATTAAAAATCCGAGAATCGATCAGCGGCAGTGGTCGACACCGGTTTTGAAAATATTTAATTAAATTCAGGAAAATTCCAAAAAATCATAGAAAATATATAATATTGGAAAATGATTTTTAAAACTGAAATCGGTCAACTACAGGAAGTAAATCGAAAAATACGATCGAAAAACTGAATACGCAACTAAGTACGTATTCCGGGAACGGGGTATTACAGGGGACGTAGAGCAAGTATGCTCGAACCTCGAAACGATTCTCCCGTGTTTGCAATTCTCATCTCTCTCTTTTTCACACTTGTGTTTATATATCTTGCATGCTTACATTGTTTATCTTTTTATACGTTTGATATATTTGTACTTAATTGATATATACTTGGGATTGTTTGCTCACACTTGTATTCAATCAAGAGAGGTATAGTGGCACCTCAACTCTTAATTTAGAGGAATCTTGAACAGATAGTCCAGAGCCCTTCACCGAGAATTCGGCTACACTCTTGTGTTATACTTTGTGTGTTAGATTAATAGTGTTAGTTTGCAGAGATAGTTTTAATTTCACATTTGTTTTTGTATTAGATTAGTTAGTACACCTATTCACCCCGCTTATAGGTGCATTTCACAATACTGATGAGGATTGATGATGAACTGGGGAATGGTTGGACGTTAATCTGATTGATGTCATCAGGCAGGCATAAAAGACTAGAGCAGCTCCGAACAGCTCCGACGCCTTCACCATCAATGGCCAGCCCGGCAACCTGTGCAATTGCTCCACTCAAGGTGAGACATCCACTAAAAATTATTTGATTGATGAACAATCACTTCACAAAAGAACAATACAATTCAATTGTATAGACAGGGAAGGACAGAAACCAAAAACAGACTAAGCTCTACTCAAGTATTTTGTTTGCTAATTCAACTAACTTGACTGAATAATTGATACATTTTCTCTGACATTGCAACAGATACAACAGTAATTCCAGTAGCCCCAGGGGAGACCAACCTCCTTCGGTTCATCAACGCTGCTCTCAACAATGAGCTCTACGTCTCCATCGCATGCCACAACATGATAGTCTTTGGGGCATATGCCTCCTAAACCAAGCCCTTCACGACCTCAAGTCTCATGGGGACCTCGCCTTCGATCATGGGTCCTTGATTATTGATGTTGTTGATTGTGGGTTCTTGTGAGTGGAGCTCAATGAAGGATGATGTGTGGAGCCTTGTGGCTCTGCGAGATGGGAGGCAGAGGGGATGGAAATGACGAGAGGGGGTTGATAGTGATGGGTGGGTGATAAAGAGATCAGAGATTAGAGGGAAGCAGGATGCGATCACCCCAATGGCAAGCATCAATCCCAATAGCGATCTAAAAAGACTTTGGACGGCTGAGCTTTAGTAACTGAGAATTGGTTACGTGGTAGGCATATGTTGTTGTGGGCCCGGCGAGTTTAAACCTTTTTGTTTTATTTTCTCTCTTTTATGTCGGTTTATCTGAAACCGATGCTAAAGTCCGATCTAATTTTTTTGCGTTAGTTCTGTACTAGAACCGACGCTAAAATCTTTAGTTTTTGCATTGGTTAGAAATCTAGTCAACATTTAGGGGCCGTTTGTTTCGCGTAAAAGTCCGTAATTCGTAAATGACTTACAACCCAGTTACAACCACGGCGTTGGTTTGGACCGTAATTCGTAAAAGACTTACACAACCCAATTACCCCTCACTTGCAACCCAATTACCCCTCACTTGCAGCCCAATTACAGTTAATTTTGTGGTCATGCAAATTTGTATTATTTTTTTATGTTAATATTAAATTTTTTTAATATTTAGCATTTTTAATATTTATTTGCAATATTAAAACTTTTTAAATCACCAAATAGTTAATTTTGTGATCAACTTTTTCACTTACGACTTACACATTACGACAACCAAACACCGTAAAGCACAATACACTTTTCCACTTACAACTTTATATTACCAACCAAACACCATAAAACTTACATGCATGTAACTCATTTACAAATGTAAAAGACTTTACCAATTACAACTTACGAATTACGGCCAATTACGACAACCAAACAAGACCTTAGGGCGTGTTTGTTTCGCCGCAAAACGCCGCAAAACGCAAGTCGTAAAATTTCTTTTCCATTTTCCGTTATTTGTTTCGCTGAAAAACAAGTTGTAAAATGCAACTCTTCTTTTCCCACTTGCAGTTGCTACAGTTAAATTTATGGTCATGTAAATCTCACTTTTACACTCATATTTTCCTACTTGCAGTTGTTACAGTTAATTTTGTGGTCATGTAACTCTCACTTATAATACACTTATAGTTCAAAATAGTTACTTGATAATCAATATATAATTTAATAGTATTAAATATTTAATATTTTAAATAGCGTTCAATTTCTAATTTAATTATTTAATTATTTAATATTTTTAATCTTTTATTGTTTTTAATATTGTTTTAATATTTAATATTTTACTATTTTAATTTAATATTTTTATTTAATACTTTATTATTTTACTAATACTTATTCAATTTTTTATTATTTTATTTAGAGTTAATATTTTATTAATATAACAATATTATACTTTAATATAAAATTACTATATATTTAATTATTTATTTTTTAATATAAAAATTACTTTATTAATATCATAATATATTTTATTATTATATTAATATTTTATTATGCTAATATTGTAATAATAATTAAGTATAATAATACTATAATGATAATTTATTATTAAATTATAATTATATTTTACTTTGTTAATTTTATATTCCTATAATATTACAACAATATTATAATAAAATTTATATTATAATAATTTTCAAGTATTTTTAATATTATAATATTATAACTATATTTTATTATTTTTGTAAGATTTTTAATATTTATATTTTATTAGTATTCTTAAACTTTTATTAACGTTCTTTAGATTTTCTTAAAATTTTATATTATTTATTTAGTTAATATTTTAGTAATATTTTACTATTTATACTAATATTTTATTAATATTATTGTTATAAATAAAATATTAAGATTATTAATTTTTTTATCTCAAATTTATTAATACAATTTAATTTGCAATAGGAGATTTAATTTAATAGTATTTATAATATTTAAATCACTGCTACAGTTAATTTTGTGGTCAACTTTTCACTTACACTTTTACATTACCAACCAAACACCGTAAAACACAATATACTTTTCCATTTACACTTCACTTTATCAACCAAATACCGTAAAACACAATATATTTCTCTGCTACAGTTCACTTTTTTCATTCTCATTTTACGACTTACGACTTGCGACGTTTTGCAACGAAACAAACAGGCCCTTAGTATTGATTATGATCAGAAAATGAGAGACCCACTTTTAACATTAAGCTTTGATTATTTTTTATAACTGACGAGAAAAATGAGTCCCACATTTAACGCAGATGACAAGTAATTACAAGAATGCCACCATCCCATGTATAGTGTTGTTTCTTTACTAACACGATGCTGTAAGTGTAACGGTCCCAGATTTTATAAATTCCAATAAATAAAATATTCTTTTAAACTGATAGATTATCGTAATCATATCCAAATTCTTAAAATTTCGGCAGCACTTCCTTTGTAAATACTGACATGCCCAAATATACATTTCAATTTACAATAATTTCAACAAACAACAGCCCACTTATACTCAATTCAAACATGTAGATCAAAATCAACAATTGCCCATACAATCATAATAATATTTCGGCTCATCACGGCCTGCTTATTCTCCAAATAATAATTTCAGCTTGACATCGCCGACTTATATGAAACAAAAGAAACATATGCCCGAGAGTACTCCTCTCGGCATCCACAACATAAACAGATCTGATTATAACTCTAACACATCACCATAATCACAATCTAATTTACTTCATACATATTCATCTCCCAAAACTTACATAGGGTATCAGTATACATCAAGTAAGATTTTAGCAGGAACTAAATTATAACCCAATACAATCATTAATAGTAAAATTCTTAACAAACGCCTAAATCTGAAGCTGGTCTTCTGACATACTGCGACCTGAAATATAAAACTGGGAGGGAGTGAGCTCGACAGCTCAGTAAGAGAGAATCAAAGTGTATCAAGGAAGGAAAATACAAATAGGGAACATATTTTTCTTCAACAATTTTAGCAAGTATAGATGAACAAATGAAATGAGGAGAGAGCAATATCTTATAATGAATAATTAACACAAAGATCCATATAATTTATGCGACGGTCTGACTTCTCTAGAATCGATTCTCTTTAACTTTCTTTAGTTTTTCTGTTGCAGATTACATGATCTAGAAATTCAATAAGATACTCGCTCAGTTATTATAACTTATGCATGATTCTGCTTTAAGTACTTTAACACATATCACCACATAACTCATATCTCATACATGAAGTACAACCAATCATAATCAAAGTTTCACGGGGATAAGTATATGTCTTGGTGATACAACATCACAATATCACCCCATATCATCTAAGTATAGTTTCTCCATATAGACAATACAATCACACATAATCATACTACACTACACAATATTCAAATATCATACTTAGTGATATACACTTCGCATATTATTCATATGCTTACTCAATCACAAATGAAATGTGAGATTCTCCGTCTTCCCCCTCCTACCGGCTCCCGCCCGGCCCCTTCCTCCTATATATATATATATATGTGTGTGTGTGTGTGTGTGTGTGTGTAACAATAACACCGTCTTCCCCCTCCTACCGGCTCCCGCCCGGCCCCTTCCTCCAAAATATATATAAATATATATACACATATATAAGAGTAATCATACACCGTCTTTCCCCTCCTACCGGCTCCCGCCCGGCCCCTTCCTCCAATATATATACATATATATAAATGTAACAATAACACCGTCTTCCCCCTCCTACCGGCTCCCGCCCGGCCCCTTCCTCCGATACATAAATAAATGCAACAGTTGAAAATGTGTATGCCCACATATAACAACCAGTTCATGCATAGTACAAAACATCAATCAATGTTTTAAATTTTACCTTCGCGCTTATTGATTTTACTTTCAAAAATTTCATGTGGTTCGGTATATCATGTACAATGCATATATCAATTGACACTGTAGTGATCAACTCATCTTAATTATACTAGTCAAGTTCTTATCCACGTTATCAATGTTCAATCTTCTATTACGATTATGAATAACTACTACTTATGTGTGTGAATACACATATACACACATGCACCAATAACCAAAATTAAAAAAAAAAAAAAACAAAGATCAACTCTGAATAATTACTAATATTCCAAGCACACTTTCTTGGCCACACGGTGATGCCTTTTAGTTACATATGCTTCCCCTTTTTATATGCTCAATATTTGATGTTCGAAATTGACTGTTCATCCAAATCTTAACATACTTGTTAATTGTAAGTTTTTTAGAAGCTGACTCTTAAGTAACATCAACCATTACATTTTTATATGTAATTATCATACATTGATTTCTACGGGTACCATTTGATTATAACAATGTTCATTTCCAACCTTACTTCTATTCGTACTTCATTAGGCTATGAGTTTCAGCTCTCTCACCTAATCCTTAGTGTAACTAGACTTGAAGTGTAGAACACATACTAACACTAGACATTATCATTAAAATCAAAAGAACCTGAAAGGAAAGAGGGATAAATCAACTTTAATTAAATAAAGTTTGCCAATCTAGATATTGAGACAACCGACCACTCGGAAGAGTGGAAGGTTAATTGTATCCAAGGACTAGTTCAGTTCTTAACTAATTTGTCACACAATTGATCAAGTGGTCATCTACGGGTAACAAGTTCTCAATAAGAATAGGAACTACATACTAAGAGATGTGTAGACAACTTTGATATAGAAGAAATCAAAGCTTATATCAAAATCTGGCTCTTGCAGACTATGGAAGTTAAATGTGTCCAGATTTTAAAGTTAGTCATGATATCATAAATCACTTGCTTCAAACCCAACATAAAAGCATTTATCAGATTTTGTTCGGTCAACTTAAACCGCATATTATTAGATTCAAGGATAGAAATAAGGTTGGGATTACTCATATCACTATGCTCAAAATTAAATTTCTTTCAAACCTTTCACGCCCAATGAACTTAAGCAAAAATAATATGATCGTAAGAGAGGACGTCTTTACTTTATTTTTTAATTACACTCAAATGATATTAGTGGATAATTATATTTTGGTATTTTATTTCTAACTTCTTTAGCCCCAGAGGGGTGCTGGAGTCTTAACTAGAAGAAAAGAATATATCCTCAAGTTTTTCTTCATCCATAAAAGTGCTTCGTATATTTCATCTAGTATTTAAGCTCTGTTGATGGAGGATCAGTGTGACTAGTTATATCGTGAACCCTTTTACGCTAGATCACCCTCAAGGAATCAAATTGAGTTAATAAGAAAAGAATCCAACATAAGAATCACATGAAAGGAACACCTATGTTTGCAATATTCTCCACTCACAAGAGATAATTATGAAAGTTCAATGTATAGCTTAATGTCTACGAAGAGGAACCGTAAGTTAATACGTAACTGATGAAGGCTCAAACTTTTAGCGCTCTCAGAAACATTCAAGGACCAATATAAGAGCTACTTGTAAGGACCTAGATGGTATACATGTTGCCACGATGACGCCCTAAAGACCAATATCAGGATCAAGTTACTGTGTGAATAACAATCCCATATGGTATTATAAAATGTAGAGAGATGTGTACTTCACACACACATTATACATGAAGGAATATTCCAAAAAATAAAAGAAATAGCGCATACCAACTACCATCTACAAGGGAAAGAACAAGATTTTAGAAATAAAATTTATTTGTAAGAATCAACACATACCACTTGAATATTTGAAAAACAAAGTGTTATACATGACCTCGACGAGAGGACCTATACTTGTGCACATAATATTTATGGAATATCAATATTCATTATGAGAGTGTATTCAGTTCTATACTTAGCTCAACATGCTTCTTTATTTATTCCTAAAATTCTCATGGCTCCCTCTTAAGCGGTAATTCGTAGGGAGGAAACTAATTTCTGACATGATTTATACTTTCTTTAGTTTCTTAAAGGGTTCCTAATATCTTACCCATGCGGGTTAAAATTCATGTACTTAGAGACACTATCATCTTTCTAATAGTTTATTAAATGACATTTAACTAGTAAAAGAAAATTCAGAAACTCCTTAATCATAAAAGGAAATTCTGCAACTCTGGAATATTGACTAGCTTGTCGTATTTTGATGATAATTTACAGCACAGACCTTCAATTGGGACACCGCAAAAGCCGTTGGAAAGTAGATTCGATTATCTTTCCAACGGTATATTACATGATACCCAATGTTCTTAAAATACAAACAAACTAAACTAATATTTACAGATTTCAGTGTTTGACAGCTTTATGTCCCATTTCAAGAGTGCTAAAATTTATGGAATTCATGACATGTTTTTAACATTTCCACCCAAATCAAAATCATAATCAAACTAGGGACTTGAACGTTTATAATCCTACCTACAACCTTGATCCATCATCATTTTAACCCCATTCACTTCTTAATCTCACAAAATAAAAGATCTACCATTTTTCTTGTAACAAGTATTTACTTAAGAAATTGTAAGAACTATTGAAGAACATGGATCAAGAGAAATCCCCCCTCACAATTGATTTTTTTTTATTTCAAGAGTTTTAAAGCAATACAAATTAATTATTGGTGGTGGATCATAACATGATTAAAATTTTCTAAATTTGAGAAAATTGAAATTAGGTTTAATCAAGATAGAATCTCCCTCACAATAAGTTCAAGAATCTGAAAGCAAAACCAATTTGACTGAAAGAGCTTAAGCACAAGTTGATCATGCTCATGGATATTTAGAAATCGAATTCGAAATAAGAAGGGAAAAAAATGAATCAAGGCAAATTCTCCCTCACCTAGGGCTTCTCCTCTCTTTTAGGTTGCCACCCTACTCCGCCTCGCTGCCGCCTGCGCGCCTCGCGCGTCGCCGCGCTCCGCCTGCGCTGGCGTCGGCCACGCGCGCGCCTGCGCTGGCGCCCGCCGAGAGAGAGAGAGAGAGGGATTTGAGGGAGAGAAATTTCAGGATCTAGGATAATTTTTTTTTGTTTTTTGGAGAAGAAAGGGAGAGAGAGGTTCGGCTGAAAAATGGGGGGGGATTGAGAGAGATGAGGAAAGTATATCCTCTACCTTTTTGCATAAATCACCCTATATTTATATATTATCCTTATTAAATTTCTCTCCCTTTCTCTCATCAAGCCACCTATACACACATTACTCAAGAGAATCCTCACCCTTCATCAACCCATCTCATGCATACCTACCTCCCCCACTAAACATTTATTAAGTTGGTATTTCAATTATGCTTGATTGTATTTCTTTATGTTTATACAATATACTTATATACCAATTTAATACATATAATTACATACACAAAATTGTGTAAATATATGTATACCTGTACTCATGCAAAAATGATCGTATTCATAAAATTTTCACACATACATAGTATATAATCAAGTATCCAAATTATCTTACTCTCAAAAAAATTTCTCTCTCTCTCTCTTTTTAAAATCTTATTAATCCAAAATTAGAATATTAAATTTGGGGTTTAACAGCCGGATGTTACAGTTCTACCCCCTTACAAGAGTTTCGTCCTCGAAACTTGCTACCAGAATGAGTAAGCATAAAATTTTCACATTTCTCTTACATATCATAAAATCTTTCTTTGATGTATTCTCAATCATTCACCTCAAAATTCATTATCTCTTGATCAACTTTCTACACTATATTCTTACGATCCAACTAAATCTTAACTCGTTTGATATTTTAATCATTTCCTTACTCCAGTGTCCCATACCACTAGCAGCTCGTACTGAGGGCCCACACCCTCAGCCGAACACATCCGAATTTTGGCATGTGGGTACCATAATCCGAACATAAGATAGTGACCAAATATCCCGCGCTTCAAGATTAGTCATACACGTAAAAACTCCTACCCCCCTTAAACCAACCATATCAAACAATATTTTCACATACATACAAAGCATGACCATGCATATCAATCATAACAATTAGCCCTATCAATCCAATCCTCTCTCTACTATTCATTCTAAGTTTATCCTCATTCTATAACCTGGCTCTGATACCAACTGCAACGGTCCCAGATTTCATAAATTTCAATAAATAAAATGTTCTTTTAAACTGATAGATTATCGTAATCATCTCAAAATTCTTAAAATTTCGGCAGCACTTCCTTTGTAAATACTAACATACCCAAATATACATTTCAATTTACAATAATTTCAACCAACAATAGCCCACTTATACTCAATTCAAACATGTAGATCAAAGTCAACAATCGCCCATGCAATAATAATAATATTTCGGCTCACCACGGCCTGCTTATTCTCCAAATAATAATTTCAGCTTGACATCGCCTACTTATATGAAACAAAAGAAACATATGCCCGAGAGTACTCCTCTCGGCATCCACAACATAAACAGATCTAATTATAACTCTAATACATCACTATAATCACAATCTAATTTACTTCATACATATTCATCTCCCAAAACTTACATAGGGTATCAGTATACATCGAGTAAGATTTCAGCAGGAACAAAATTACAACCCAATACAATCATTAATAGTAAAATTCTTAACAAACGCCTAAATCTGAAGTTGGTCTTCTGACATACTGCGACCTGAAATATAAAACTAGGAGGGAGTGAGCTCGACAGCTCAGTGAGAGAGAATCAAAGTGTATCAAGGAAGAAAAATACAAATAGGGAACATGTTTTTCTTCAACAATTTTAGCAAGTATAGATGAACAAATGAAATGAGGAGAGAGCAATATCTTATAATGAATAATTAACACAAAGATCTATATAATCTATGCGACGGTCTGACTTCTCTAGAATCGATTCTCTTTAACTTTCTTTAGTTTTTCTGTTGCAGATTACATGGTCTAGAAATTCAATAAGATACTCGCTCAGTTATTATAACTTATGCATGATTCTGCTTTAAGTACTTTAACACATAGCACCACATAACTCATATCTCATACATGAAGTACAACCAATCATAATCAAAGTTTCACGGGGATAAGTATATGTCTTGGTGATACAACATCACAATATCACCCCATATCATCTAAGTATAGTTTCTCCATATGGACAATACAATTACACATAATCATACTACACTACACAATATTCAAATATCAAACTTAGTGATATACACATCGCATATCATTCATATGCTTACTCAATCACAAATGAAATGTGAGATTCTCCGTCTTCCCCTCCTACCGGCCCCCGCCCGGCCCCTTCCTCCTATATATGTATATAAATGTAACAATAACACCGTCTTCCCCCTCCTACCGGCTCCCGCCCGGTCCCTTCCTTCAAAATATATATAAATATATATACACATACATAAGAGTAATCATACACCGTCTTCCCCCTCCTACCGGCTCCCGCCCGGCCCCTTCCTCCAATATATATACATATATATAAATGTAACAATAACACCGTTTTCCCCTCCTACCGGCTCCCGCCCGGCTCCTTCCTCCGATACATAAATAAATGCAACAGTTGGAAATGCGTATGCCCACATATAACAACCAGTTCATGCATAGTACAAAACATCGATCAATGTTTTAAATTTTACCTTCGCGCTTATTGATTTTACTTTCAAAATTTTCATGTGGTTCGGTATATCATGCACAATGCATATATCAATTGATACTGTAGTGATCAACTCATTTTAATTATACTAGTCAAGTTCTTATTCACGTTATCAATGTTCAATCTTCTATTACGATTATGAATAACTACTACTTATGTGTGTGAATACACATACACACACATGCACCAATAACCAAAATTAAAAAAAAATAAAGATCAACTCCGAATAATTACTAATATTCCAAGCACACTTTCTTGGCCACACGGTGATGCCTTTTAGTTACATATGCTTCCCATTTTTATATGCTCGATATTTGATGTTCGAAATTGACTGTTCATCTAAATCTTAACATACTTGTTAATTGTAAGTTTTTCAGAAGTCGACTCTTAAGCAACATTAACCATTACATTTTTATATGTAATTATCATACATTGATTTCTACGGGTGCCATTTGATTATAACAATGTTCATTTCCAATCTTACTTCTATTCGTACTTCATTAGGCTATGAGTTTCAGCTTTCTCACCTAATCCTTAGTGTAATTAGACTTGAAGTCTAGAACACATACTAACACTAGACATTATCATTAAAATCAAAAGAACCTGAAAGGAAAGAGGGATAAATCAACTTTAATTAAATAAAGTTTGCCAATCTAGTTATTGAGACAACCGACCACTCGGAAGAGTGGAAGATTAATTGTATCAAAGGACTAGTTCAGTTCTTAACTAATTTGTCACACAATTGATCAAGTAGTCATCTACGGGTAACAAGTCCTCAATAAGTGTAATACCCCCTTTCCCGGAATACGTACTTAGTTACGTATTCGGCCCTTTGACCGTATCTTCCGATTTACCATCCGTATTTGACCGATTTTAGTTTCAAACATCATTTTATAATACTTTAGATTTTATGTGATTTTCTAGAATTTTCTGAAATTAAAATGAATTTCTTCAAAAACCGGTGTCGGCCAGTACCGCTGACCGATTTCTGAATTTTTATCTTCCAATCTGTTAGGAATTTCAAGAAAGTCCTTTAGACTTTATTGCTTAGAATCATATTTCCTACTTATATTATTTTTCTAAGAATTTTATAAATTTATGAAAATTATTTCGGTGTCGGTAAATTTCTGCTTCTGGGATTTTTAATTAAAAATCTACACAGTATTTCTTCAAACAGATTTCACCTTTAGTCTTCAAATATTTTTCTTGATTTTTGGTAAAATTTCCAGACCAATCCAAAATACTTGAATTTTTAGCATTTTTCCAAAATTTGCAAAAATTGATTTCCACTTCACTTGCCACCTCATCATTCCACTCACCTTACCTACCACCCACTCACACTCTCTCTTGCTCTCAGCTGACCAAGTGGCAAGGGAGAGGACACCTCACCCCACATTCTTGCAAAGAAACCCCTCACATCCACCAAATTGTCACCCCCTTCACAAAAACCCCAAAGTATATAATCACATGCATTTGCAAAATACCCTTCTTCTCACCTTCTCCATCAAAAGAGAAATTGCAGAAATCCTCTTCCTCTTCCTCCAGCAAAACCCTAGCCCTAGATCACTCCAATCCCTCCACTTTCTCCTCTAGATCACAAGGGGGTTCTTCAAGGCTTCATCCAAGGAGCACTTCTTCAACCTCAAGCTTCAACTACAAGCTTTGGAGGGAAGCCAACACCTCCAACCCTAAATCAAACTTCAGATCTGATCTTCCAGGTGAGTTCTTACTCACCAAGACCCAAATTAACAGCTCTACATGTTTAGGGTAGAAATCCAAGTTCATGTGTATGGTAAAAATCCAACCTTTAGGTCATATGAGCCCAATCCAACCTTTTCATGTAATTGTATTGATCACCATGACTAAACCTAGTTCTGATGTACTTACAATGTTATATCAGGTTCCCTTATGTTGGCATATGGTTGTGTCACGCTGTGTGTTATACTCTGTTGCTTGTTGTATTATTTGCTTAGCGTATATACGTGGGGGCTCCATTCGACCTACGTATATGCGTCGCAGTGACGTCTCCGTATCTTTGGGATCGGGGCGTTACAGGTTGGTATCAGAGCCTAGGCTCTCAGACCTAAAAGTACAACCAAGTGGCAAATTCTAACGATTTGCTTATGCCAACTGCAATGTACAAAGTTATAAGTCCATCTTGATTCCTTCAATTGATCAATTCCTTCGTATCCTAATTCCTTTCCTTGATTCCAATTCCAGATCTTATCCCTTTCGGTATGGAGAGACGTTCGGGTCGTAACAATGTCGGGCAAGTCCCGGATGGACCCGCGGGAGGAGAGCAGGTTGATGTCCTGAGCATCATTCGGGCTATGATGGAGACCCAGCAGCAGCAAGTGGAGATCCATCAGCAGCAGACTGAACTCCTCAGGCAGGAGTTAGCAGCCCGAAGGAGCAGAAGCCGGGGAATATCTCAGATTTCCGGCGGCTACAACCGGCTACCTTCTCAGGAGTCGAGAGGCCTTTGGAGGCTGAGCAGTGGTTAGTGGACACCACCGATCTACTGAACGCCGCCAGGGTGCCCAAGGAGAGCCAAGTGGAGGTTGCAAAGATCCAGCTGAAGGACATTGCTCGGACTTGGTGGCTTGCAGAGGAGGCTCGCTTGAAGAAGCCTATTTCCTGGGATACCTTCTCCAAGAGCTTCTACAGTCGTTTCTTCCCGTCACTGCTCAGAAAGACATGGAGGAGCAGTTCATCAGGCTTCAGCAGGGGGAGAGGTCCGTAGATGAGTATGCTGCTGAGTTCCTCAGGCTGAGTCGCTTCGCCCCCTATATGGTGTCAGATGAGGAGAAGAGGGCGAGCAGGTTCCAGCAAGGCCTACAGATGGAGATCCAGATGTATATGATGGCACAGCAGTTGAAGACCTATGCTGAAGTTCTTTCTATCGCTCGTGAGATGGAGCGAGGATTTCAGAGGAAGCAGGAGAGCCAGGCCTTGAAGAGGCCGTTTGTGCCGGTGGGCAGAGGAGGACCATCCAGGGCAGCCAAGATCCAGGCCAGACAGCCGTTCAGAGCAGTTCCATATCAGACGGCTCGACCAGGTCCTATCTGCCATTTCTGCCAGAAGCCAGGGCACACCCAGCAGACTTGCCGGAGGGCCAACGGATTGTGCTTGATATGTGGAGCACGGGATCATGCCGTGGAGACATGTCCGCACAGGAGAGTGGGGTTTGCTACCCAAACCTTGCCAGCACCAGCACCTCAGGGGCAGTATGTGCAGAGGGCACTACCGGGGCCGGTTGGACAGAGGCAGCAGGGACCGGTGAGGAGAGCTCTTCCCCTTCCACCACAGCAGGCTGCCCGCCCAATGCAGAGAGGAGCCAGACCAGCAGCAGGGCGTGGCAGGGGTCAGGCCTACAACCTAACAGTAGAGGAGGCAGAGGCTTCGGGGGAGGTGATCACAGGTACTATCAGAGTTCATTCTATACCTGTCCTCGCACTCTTCGATTCAGGTGCATCCCATTGTTACATCTCCGACAAGTTTGTGGCTTTGCATTCTATTTCTGTTAAGGCTTTAGACCACAAGTGGGAGATCAGTACTGGGAATGGGGTAGTTGTGTCTTCCGGTGTTTGTGTTGACTGTCCAGTGGAGCTTTGTGGGAAGGTCTTGTCCATAGATATGCTCGTACTAGACACCAAGGGGTACGACGTGATCTTAGGCATGACCTGGCTCAGTCAGTACCATGCGGTGATTGACTGTAGAGGAAGGAAGATCACTTTCAGAATCCCGCATCAGCCGGAGTTCCAGTTTAGTGGAGAGGTGAAGACTGCTGAGAAGAAGATTCAGATGACCACTTCGGAGGTTCGGAAGGGGGTGCCAGTGTGGGATGAATTTCCAGAAGTCTTTGCTGAGATTTCAGGTCTTCCACCGGAGAGGATAGTGGAGTTCTCCATTGATACAATTCCAGGGACAGCTCCTATATCTAAGGCTCCATACAGGATGGCGCCGACGGAGTTGGAGATCCTGAAGATACAGCTGCAGGATTATTCAGACAAGGGATTGATCCGGCCTAGCACTTCACCATGGGGAGCCCCGGTGCTATTGGCAAACAAGAAGGATGGTGGCAAGAGGCTTTGCATTGATTACAGGGAGTTGAACAAGGTCACCATCAAGAACAAGTATCCCTTGCCCAGGATTGATGACTTGTTTGATCAGCTTCATGGAGCCCGTGTATTTTCTAAGTTGGATTTGCAGTCGGGTTACCATCAGCTGAGGGTGAAGAAGGAAGATGTTCCGAAGACGGCATTCAGGACCCGATATGGCCACTACGAGTTTCTAGTGATGCCTTTCGGAGTTACCAATGCCCCTGCTGTGTTTATGGACCTGATGAACCGGGTGTTCTCTCCTTACCTGGATCAGTTTGTAGTGGTGTTTATAGATGACATCCTGATCTATTCCAAGAGTTTTGAGGAGCATGCAGAGCACTTGAGGATCGTGTTGCAGACTCTTCAGCAGGAGCAACTTCATGCCAAGAGAAGCAAGTGTGAGTTCTGGTTGGACAGCATAGCTTTCCTTGGACATATAGTTTCAGCAGAGGGAATCTCAGTTGATCCTAGTAAGGTCCAGGCAGTGCAGAATTGGCCAGTTCCGAAGACGGTGACTGAGATAAAGAGTTTTCTTGGACTAGCCGGATATTACAGGCGCTTCGTCCAGGATTTCTCTAGACTTGCAGCTCCGTTGACCAGGCTCACCAGGAAAGGGGAGAGATTCATATGGACAGGAGATTGTGATGCAGCTTTTGAGCAGTTGAAGCAGAAGCTTATTTCAGCCCCAATCTTGAGGACCCCTTCAGGAAGAGGAGGGATGGTTATTTTCTGTGATGCATCAGGAAAAGGCCTGGGGTGCGTGCTTATGCAACACGATCATGTCATAGCATATGCATCTAGGCAGTTGAAGCCTCATGAGAGGAACTACCCGACTCATGACTTGGAGTTGGCAGCTGTGGTGTTTGCATTGAAGATCTGGAGACACTACCTTCTGGGAGACAAGGTATTGATATACACTGACCACAAGAGCCTCAAGTATATATTCTCGCAGAAGGAGCTGAATATGAGGCAGAGGAGGTGGTTGGAACTTATGGCGGACTACGATATTGACTTGCAGTATCATCCAGGCAAAGTCAATACCGTTCCAGATGCACTGAGCAGGATGCCGGAGAACAGAGTGCTAGTTCGCCTTACTCAGCAGAAAGAGTTGATCCAGGAGTTCATCAGATTGGATTTGAGGTTGGTGCAGGGAGGTGATAAGGCAGGGCAGCTTATGGCATTGCAGATCCAGTCCTCATTGGTAGAGGAGATCAAGGAGGCTCAGAAGGAAGATCCAAGATTGCAGACATTCAGGACTCAGGTGGAGGCTGGACTGAGGGCAGATATTCGTATTCGTCCGGATGGTGCTTTGTGTTATGGTAGTAGACTTTGTGTCCCCAGGGAGAAGTCAGACAGAAGATTCTGGAGGAAGCACACAGTTCTGCCTATTCTATACATCCGGGAGGAAACAAGATGTACCAGGACCTGAAGAAGCACTTTTGGTGGAATGCCATGAAGAGGGAGATAGCCCAGTTTGTTGCCAAGTGCTTGGTTTGCCAGCAGATAAAGATCGAGCATCAGAGATCTGCTGGACTTCTTCAACCTTTGCCGATACCCGAATGGAAGTGGGAGCACATTACTATGGACTTCGTGACGGCATTGCCTCGGAGTCCTAAGGGTAACAATGCGGTGTGGGTGATCGTTGATCGCCTCACCAAGTCTGCTCACTTCATACCCTTCCGGGTTGGTCAGTCGACAGAGGTTCTGGCAGATAAGTATCTGAAGGAAGTTGTTCGTCTGCATGGAGTCCCAGTCAGTATTGTATCGGATAGAGACTCCAGATTCAGGTCTCATTTCTGGGAGAGTCTCCAGGAGAGTCTGGGAACCCGTCTAAAGTTCAGTACTTCCTATCATCCTCAGACAGACGGGCAGTCAGAGAGGACCATCCAGATCCTTGAGGATATGCTGAGGGCTTGCATGATGGACTTTGGAGGATCTTGGGAGGACCATCTGCACTTGGCCGAGTTTTCATATAACAATAGCTATCAGGCCAGTATTAGGATGGCGCCATTTGAGGCACTGTATGGTAGGAAGTGCCGATCACCGATTTGCTGGGATGAAGTCGGTGAGAGGAGTCTTTTGGGGCCTGAGATGTTGATGCAGACTACAGAGAAGGTCAGGGTTATCAGAGATCATCTCAGGGCTGCTCAGAGTAGACAGAAGAGTTGGGCTGATACTCTTAGGAGGCCATTGGAGTTCCAGACCGGAGATCATGTGTTCTTGAAGATTTCACCCACCAGGGGAGTTATCCGGTTCGGTACTCGTGGGAAGTTGAGCCCGAGGTATATTGGCCCGTTCGAGATCCTGGATCGCGTGGGAGACGTGTCTTATAGACTAGCATTACCACCATCCTTGGACGGGGTGCATAATGTCTTCCATGTGTCTCAGTTGAGGAAGTATGTCCGGGACGACAGCCACATTCTGGATCATTCCGAGCTAGAGCTGCAACCGGATCTATCATACCAAGAACAGCCGATGGCCATTCTGGATAGGAGTGTCAAGATACTGAAGAGCAGGGCTATCCCATTGGTATTGGTGTCTTGGAGCAGACACGCGCCGGGAGAGGCCACCTGGGAGCGAGAGGACGTTATCCGGGAGCGTTATCCCCAACTTTTCTCATCTTGATTTGGTAAGACTCTTTCCTTCTACTCTTGTCTTTACCGTTATCTTTCATTGTGTCCATATCTATCTGTTGCTCTTCCTGTTATCTTTCACCTTATGAAATTTCGAGGACGAAATTTTTGTAAGGTGGGTAGATTGTAATACCCCCTTTCCCGGAATACGTACTTAGTTACGTATTCGGCCCTTTGACCGTATCTTCCGATTTACCATCCGTATTTGACCGATTTTAGTTTCAAACATCATTTTATAATACTTTAGATTTTATGTGATTTTCTAGAATTTTCTGAAATTAAAATGAATTTCTTCAAAAACCGGTGTCGGCCAGTACCGCTGACCGATTTCCGAATTTTTATCTTCCAATCTGTTAGGAATTTCAAGAAAGTCCTTTAGACTTTATTGCTTAGAATCATATTTCCTACTTATATTATTTTTCTAAGAATTTTATAAATTTATGAAAATTATTTCGGTGTCGGTAAATTTCTGCTTCTGGGATTTTTAATTAAAAATCTACACAGTATTTCTTCAAACAGATTTCACCTTTAGTCTTCAAATATTTTTCTTGATTTTTGGTAAAATTTCCAGACCAATCCAAAATACTTGAATTTTTAGCATTTTTCCAAAATTTGCAAAAATTGATTTCCACTTCACTTGCCACCTCATCATTCCACTCACCTTACCTACCACCCACTCACACTCTCTCTTGCTCTCAGCTGACCAAGTGGCAAGGGAGAGGACACCTCACCCCACATTCTTGCAAAGAAACCCCTCACATCCACCAAATTGTCACCCCCTTCACAAAAACCCCAAAGTATATAATCACATGCATTTGCAAAATACCCTTCTTCTCACCTTCTCCATCAAAAGAGAAATTGCAGAAATCCTCTTCCTCTTCCTCCAGCAAAACCCTAGCCCTAGATCACTCCAATCCCTCCACTTTCTCCTCTAGATCACAAGGGGGTTCTTCAAGGCTTCATCCAAGGAGCACTTCTTCAACCTCAAGCTTCAACTACAAGCTTTGGAGGGAAGCCAACACCTCCAACCCTAAATCAAACTTCAGATCTGATCTTCCAGGTGAGTTCTTACTCACCAAGACCCAAATTAACAGCTCTACATGTTTAGGGTAGAAATCCAAGTTCATGTGTATGGTAAAAATCCAACCTTTAGGTCATATGAGCCCAATCCAACCTTTTCATGTAATTGTATTGATCACCATGACTAAACCTAGTTCTGATGTACTTACAATGTTATATCAGGTTCCCTTATGTTGGCATATGGTTGTGTCACGCTGTGTGTTATACTCTGTTGCTTGTTGTATTATTTGCTTAGCGTATATACGTGGGGGCTCCATTCGACCTACGTATATGCGTCGCAGTGACGTCTCCGTATCTTTGGGATCGGGGCGTTACAATAAGAATAGGAACTAAATACTAAGAGATGTGTAGACAACTTTGATATAGAAGAAATCAAAGCTTATATCAAAATCTGGCTCTTGCAGACTACGGAAGTTAAATGTGTCCAGATTTTAAAGTTAGTCATATCATAAATCACTTGCTTCAAACCCAACATAAAAGCATTTATCAGATTTTGTTCGGTCAACTTAAACCGCATATTATTAGATTCAAGGATAGAAATAAGGTTGGGATTACTCATATCACTATGCTCAAGAATTAAATTTCTTTCAAACCTTCCACGCCCAATGAACTTAAGCAAAAATAATATGATCGTAAGAGAGGACGTCTTTACTTTATTTTTTAATTACACTCAAATGATATCAGTGGATAATTATATTTTGGTATTTTATTTCTAACTTCCTTAGCCCCAGAGGGGTACTGGAGTCTTAACTAGAAAAAAAGAATATATCCTCAAGTTTTTCTTCATCCATAAAAGTACTTCGTATATTTCATCAAGTACTTAAGCTCTGTTGATGGAGGATCAGTGTGACTAGTTATATCGTGAACCCTTTTACGCTAGATCACCCTCAAGGAATCAAATTGAGTTAATAAGAAAAGAATCCAACATAAGAATCACATGAAAGGAACACCTATGTTTGCAATATTCTCCACTCACAAGAGATAATATGAAAGTTCAATGTATAGCTTAATGTCTACGAAGAGGAACCGTAAGGTAATGCGTAACTGATGAAGGCTCAAACTTTTAGCGCTCTTAGGAACATTCAAGGACCAATATAAGAGCTACTCATAAGGACCTAGATGGTATACATGTTGCCACGATGACGCCCTAAAAATCAATATCAGGATCAAGTTACTGTGTGAATAACAATCCCATATGGTATTATAAAATGTAGAGAGATGTGTACTTCACACACACATTATACATGAAGGAATATTCCTAAAAATAAAAGAAATAGCGCATACCAACTACCATATACAAGGGAAAGAACAAGATTTTAGAAATAAAATTTATTTGTAAGAATCAACACATACCACTTGAATATTTGAAATACAAAGTGTTATACATGAACCTCGACGAGAGGACCTATACTTGTGCACATAATATTTATGAAACATCAACATTCATTATGAGAGTATATTCAGTTCTATGCTTAACTCAACATGCTTCTTTATTTATTCCTAAAATTCTCATGGCCCACTTAAGCGGTAATTCATAGGGAGTAAATTAATTTCTGACATGATTTATACTTTCTTTAGTTTCTCAAAGGGTTCCTAATGTCTAACCCACGCGGTTTAAAATTCATGTACTTAGAGACACTATCATCTTTCTAATAGTTTATTAAATGACATTTAACTAGTAAAAGAAAATTCAGAAACTCCTCAATCATAAAAGAAAATTCTGCAACTCTGGAATCTTGACTAGCTTGTCGTATTTTGATGATAATTTTCAACACAGACCTTCAATTGGGACACCGCAAAAGCCGTTGGAAAGTAGATTCGATTATCTTTCCAACAGTATATTACATAAAACCCAATGTTCTTAAAATACAAACGAACTGAACTAATATTTACAAATTTCAGTGTTTGACAGTTTTATGTCCCATTTCAAGAGTGCTAAAATTTATGGAATTCATGACTTGTTCTTTAACATTTCCACCCAATTCAAAATCATAATCAAATTAGGGACTTGAACGTTTATAATCCTACCTACAACCTTGATCCATCATCATTTTAACCCCATTCACTTCTTAATCTCACAAAATAAAAGATCTACCATTTTTCTTATAACAAGCATTTACTTAAGAAATTGTAAGAACTATTGAAGAACATGGATCAAGAGAAATCCCCCCTCACAATTGATTTTTTTTTATTTCAAGAGTTTTAAAATACAAATTAATTATTGGAGGTGGATCATAACATGATTAAAATTTTCTAAATTTGAGAAAATTGAAATTAGGTTTAATCAAGATAGAATCTCCCTCACAATAAGTTCAAGAATCTGAAAGCAAAACCAATTTGACTGAAAGAGTTTAAGAACAAGTTGATCATACTCATGGATATTTAGAAATCGAATTCGAAATAAGAAGGGAAAAAATGAATCAAGGCAAATTCTCCCTCACCTAGGGCTTCTCCTCTCTTTTAGGTTGCTACCCCGCTCCGCCTCGCTGCTGCCTGCGCGCCTCGCGCGTCGCCGCGCGCCGCCTTCGCTGGCGTCCGCCACGTGCGCGCCTGCATTGGCGCCCGCCGAGAGAGAGAGAGAGAGAGAGAGAGAGAGAGAGAGAGAGAGAGAGAGAGAGGGAGGGAGAGGGAGAGGGAGGGATTTGAGGGAGAGAAATTTCAGGATCTAGGAATTTTTTTTTTTTGGAGAAGAAAGGGAGAGAGAGGTTCGGCTGAAAGATGGGGGGGGATTGACAGAGATGAGGAAAGTATATCCTCTACCTTTTTGCATAAATCACCCTACATTTATATATTATCCTTATTAAATTTCTCTCCCTTTCTCTCATCAAGCCACCTATACACACGTTACTCAAGAGAATCCTCACCCTTCATCAACCCATCTCATGCACACCTACATCCCCCACTAAATATTTATTAAGTTGGTATCTCAATTATGCTTGATTGTATTTCTTTATGTTTATACAATATGCTTATATACCAATTTAATACATATAATTACACTCAAAATTGTGTAAATATATGTATACCTGTACTCATGCAAAAATGATCGTATTCATAAAATTTTCACACATACATAGTATATAATCAAGTATCCAAATTATCTTACTCTCAAAAAAATTTCTCTCTCTCTCTCTTTTTTAAAAAATCTTATTAATCCAAAATTAGAATATTAAATTTGGGGTTTAACAGCTAGATGTTACAGTAAGTGTCGTCTCTTTTTTCTACATTCGTAGTAGTGTGGCTTGAGGAAAAGGCACGGCTAGGGAAGGTCGACCAAGGCTCTAACGTGCGGGGTTTCGCCGATGACGAGCGATGAATGTGCCGGAGGAATTTGTAATGGATTTTTGTTGAGTATCGAGGTGAACTCAGTCACCACTTAACTAAAATTTAATTAAGAATAATTATAAATATAATTTTTATCTATATTCTTGAATAGGGATATATTCGAGACATTAGACGGTTGATCGAGCCGGTGATCATCGAAATCAGTGAGTATCATATCTCCTATTATTTGAATCCATATGGAATCAATTTAGAACTTAACTAAATGGTGACTAGTAAAGTACAAGAGTAACCGTGAATCATGATTAAGGTGGTGTTAAAAACATACATTGATAGTTTACTTAACTACATTAATCCTAATCAAATACTGAAGATTATAAATCAGTAATATTATGACATAGGTTGCAACTTGATATATCTATACATGTGTATGTGTGATGATTATTTACAACCATAACATATGAAGGACTCGGGGCACCATCCCAAAAGACTAGTTTGTTAGGTGGAGTTGCCCAAATCCTTATAAACTCAAGACCATCCTCACGTCTAACCGATGTGGAATATTTGTTCGACCCAAATCCCAACAATCCCCCCTCGAACAAAGAGTCTCTCTGTAAGCTCAACTATCTTCACACCGGAAGATCAAATGCTCCATCGAGATCCAACTCTTCACTGCGTGGGAAGACGACACGCCTTATGTGAAGTATCAACTGCAGTCGGTCACTCCTCTACACCGTGTGGGAAGCAGCACACCTATTGCAAAGGAGCACCACTGTCAAATTTCTCGAGAGCCAAACATTAGCTTCACAGGGGCCTATTGCGCCTTTTGCGCCAGTGGGGTGGGCAGGCCCATTGCGCCTTTGCGCCATTAGGGGGATTTACATCGTCGAACATCACCCACACACACGACTAAGTTCGGGGCATGGCTCTGATACCAATTGAAGGACTCGAGGCACCATCCCAAAAGACTAGTCTGTTAGGTGGAGTTGCCCAAATCCTTATAAACTCAAGACCATCCCCACGTCTAGCCGATGTGGGACTATTTGTTCGACCCAAATCCCAACAATAATTGTTGGAAAGAGAGGGTATTGTCGAGGAAGTTGACAAGGATCGTCGAGGAAGTCGTCGACGAAAGGCGAAGAAAGCAGCAGCAACAAAATAGATTAACAGCAGCAGCAGGAGATCGATCGACCGGCCCGGTCGGCCGCCCGCAGTAGCAGGTGATCGGTCGACCGGCCTGGTCGACCGACGTGCACAACATGCACAAGGAAGGATCTCGGTCGACCGCTCGGTCGATCGACTGAAGTGACCCAACTCTCGGTTGGGAACGGTTGACCGGTCCGGTCGACCGGTGGATGGGGTCGGTCGACCGCCCGGTCGACCGACAAGCGGATTGCGGGCTGCAATTGCTGATTTGGAAATCTGTTGTATTTATACGGAATTTCTAGGGTTTTGTTGTAACAACGAAAGTAGCAGTTCTCTTGATACTCAGAGGTGTTGCATCCATTGTAATCGATATTCCAAAGAAATTAAATCTCTCTTTCATTGCCCCGAGGACGTAGGCATTGAGGCTGAAGCTCGTTAGATCATTGTTTGCGTGTTCTTTCTCTGGTTTGGGATATTTGTGCTGTTTTGGGAATTGTTCTTCGTGCTTTGGAGATTCAAGGATTCCTCTTCAGGTTGTTGTCGGAGCATAACAAGTGGTATCAGAACTTCCCAGGTTTCGCTTAGGATTTTTCTGGAGATTCGGAGGGCTTCGGGATCTGATTCGGTGGAGATCGTGTGTCGATCTCAGATCAGAGGTAGTCATGTTCGTGGGATCGTGTGTCGATCTCAGAAGGACGCAAGGAGTGCTCAAGGAATCAGTGGTGGAGTAGATCCGATGAGAAACTCAATCTAGGGTTTCGAAGAAAAGGTAAAAATCCAATTTTTATCGAAGTTATGATCTATTTCCAGTTGGTTTTTCCGCATAGATAGAGGATCAAGTAATCTAAATGGCAGAAGAAAGTACTTCACTTAAGACCATGAATCCTCATCCGAGGATTGATGTGGTGAAGTTTAATGGCACAAATAATTTCGGGATGTGGAGATGTGAGGTTATGGATGCCCTGAATGCATCGAACCTCGAGGATACTCTCCTTCTGGAGAAGAAGAGAAGCACGACCACTGATGAAGAGTGGGAGAAGATGAACAGGTCAGCGTGTGGGTTGATTTGTTCATGTTTAACACAAGACATAAAATATCTTGCGTTACATGAGACGTCGGCAAAGCATCTGTGGGAGACCCTTGAGAAGAAATATCTGACCAAGAGTATCGAGTCAAGATTGCAGCTTAAGAGTAAGCTGTACCGGTTTCAGATGAAGAAGGGGAGCTCCGTGAATGAACACATCAACCGATACACGAAGCTTCTTACAGATTTAGTGAACGTGGATGTCAAGATAGATGAGGAAGACAAGGCGATCATTCTCCTGAACTCACTCCCGGCGGAGGAGTATGAGACATTCACTCTGACCTTTATTAATGGTAGGCAGATTCTAAACTACCATGAGGTGTCGTCTGCACTGGCAAATTATGAGACGAGGAGAAAGGAGAGACATCCTTCTCAGTCAAGCTCATCGCGGAGGCACTGGCAGTAAGAGGCAAGGGTTCATCAAGGAAGGGCAAGGAGGAAAGAGGAAGATCAAAGTCCAGGCCCGGGTTTAGGGATCTGAAAAGGAATCAGTGTGCTTTCTGCAGAGAAATAGGGTACTGAAAGGTGGACTGTCCGAAGTTCAAGGGGAAGAAGAAGGAATCAAAGTCTGAGGCAAATCTCACAAAGGTGGTTAACACTCAGAGCAGTAAATCACAGGCAGATGGATCAGACTCAGATTTATCGGTGTTCTCATTTTCAGTTACAACTCCCATCGTAAGCTACTCAGGTGAAAATGAGTGGATCATGGATACAGGTGCTACATACCATGTATGCCCTAATAGGGACTGGTTTACCAGTTTTGAGAAGCTGGAGGGATGTTCAGTCATCATGGGCGATGATCATCCGTGCATCATGGAGGGTGTTGGTACAATCCAGATTAGAATGTTTGATGGGATGGTAAAGGAGCTGAAGGGAGTGAGGTATGTACCTCAGTTGAAGAGAAATCTAATCTCCGTTGGAGCTTTGGAAGCATCGGGCATGGTGATATCTGTTCGAGATTGCGATCTCAGGATGATCAAGGGCTCGATGGTGGTGATGAAGGGCATCCGCCGAGACAATCTGTAACGGTCCCAGTTTTCATAATATTTCCATATACATAAACATTAAATTGATCCACCGATTATCATAATCATCTTCTAATTCTTAAAAATTTTGGCAGCACTTCCTCTATAATACTGAGTCTACTTGATACATTGATACAAACAGTTTTATATTCCTCATCATCCAGATATGTATAAACAATATTCCATGCAATGGTATATCACAGTTTCGGCTTGACATCGCCTACTTAACATCTCACACATTTATCATAAGGATACAACGCAAGATAAAAATTCAAGGACTTACTTAAGAATAATCTCCTTGGTATCACCATCTAACATAAGCCAACCCAAGGTAATACCCATAAGAGCTCATACACAATTCTACATATATACATCATCTCTATGTACATGTATAAAATCACATTACTTAATTACAAATCCTTATAGAAGCTTGATAGGCTCACACAATGAATGTTGTGCACCCTTTCGGTACCCTACTCTTGCCTTTAGCTGTTATTTATCCCTGGCTTGCCCTGAAAACATGAAGCTATGGGTGGGCGAGCTCGACAGCTCAGTGAGTGGAGTCAATTTCATTCATAATCGTAGCATGGCATTAACAATGTATAGTAATCATGACACATGAAAATAAGATGAATGTGGTACATAAAGTATGCAATACTGAATGCTTCTACTTGATTTTAAAATTTCTTTCAGTTACTATTCAATTGATGCTGATAACTGAACACAGGACTAGTATCACATATCTCCATTACCATATAAAATCATACATCCAACATACCCTTAGTGTCACGTACATACATACATATATGTCACACATAGTCATTCATTTCCAATCATTTGTAAAGTTGCATATATAGATGTATTGTAGCACCGTCTTCGCACTCCGCCCAGCATACGGGTCCCTTCCTCCATATATATTTATACATATATTTCTATAGCACCGTCTTCGCACTCCGCCCTGCATACGGGTCCCTTTCTCCTAACATATACACATTTTTATATGGCACCGTCTTCGCACTCCGCCCAGCATACGGGTCCCTTCCTCCTTTCAATAAGGTATATATACACATATATCTAAATACACACAATATCGACACAATTAGTTTCATAAGACTCATGTATAGAGCACATCATTTCTTATATGGAATAATACTGTCAATTAGTACTTGCCCATTACCATATATCCTTATGCAATATCCGCACAATTGTCTTAGCCAAGCATATCACATATACCTTTATATGTACAAAATGAAGTAACATACACTAATCATATTTATGTCAACCATGAAGAATTCTATTCTATAACATGCATGTCAATGCCATTGCACACCATACTTCAAAATGCAAGCCGCATATGCAATTAGGTAAAGTGCTATATCAAACAATTTATTATCCATATTTGCAATTAGGTAAACTGTATTCCAACTTATTAAAAACCCCACTCACCTTCAATTTGAGCGTTCTACAAGGGGTTCGTACCGAGCATCGCCACGTGTTTCCTTTCCGAATGATCACATCGGACTCCGATATGCCAATCCCCCTATTTAATAGGAGCAACAACGTCACACATATAATTCTTAGATGAATATCAAGTGAATTACAATGTTCTCGTAGGGAATACTTATTTGATAATTGCGTATTGTTAGCCTCTTACCCTTAAAATTATACCAACAAGATTATTATGGCTATATCATTCTTTCTAACACAATAATATATTTCTAATTAATACTTACATGGAGTTCAATACCCCAACCCCAATTCTTACTATTAAAACAATATCACCTATACACTTCACATATGAACATTACATATCTCTAATAGTTACTAAGGCATAACATATACTTCTTATATCCCCATTCTTTAATAAAAAGAGAACAAACAATATCACCCACCCCATGAAAATTAATCTATATGTCACCTTACATTATTCTAGCATGCTTTTCCCAATTCCATCCAAATTTCATTATTCCACCTATTAATTTAACTTCATAACTCATGTAAGTATAATGAGTATGAAAATCTACTCACTTGATAGACGGATTCCCACTTGTACTCTTTGTTCAATCCTTCTACTCAAACCCTAGCAAAGATCAAAGACCACTCTTATTCATGAATATAAATTATAGCATGAGAAGGATTTGTGGAGTATGAATGTACCTTTATCAAATCTTTACCTCTGAAAATTGGGGGTTTTTAGGAACTAAAATCAGAATTTAGGGCTTTGATTTCACCTTCAAAAATCACCCCAAAACTGAAATTAAACTACCCCAAAGCTAAAATTACCTTTCTTCTTCAGTCAACAAGGGATCCCCCCCTCGAATCAGGCCGACCTGCGACCTGAGCAGCCGCCGGCGCGCGGCTGCGCGCCGCCCCCACGCGGTTGCGCGCGGCACCAGTGCGCGGCTGCGTGCTGGTGGCGCGCGGCTACTGCCGCCCTCCCTTGGCTTCGGCCGGGGTGCGTGAGAGAGAGAGAGAGAGAGAGAGAGAGAGAGAGAGTGGGGAAGAATTCTAGGGTTTGGTTTTAGGAGTTCAGAATTTTTTTTCAGAGAAGGAGAAAACTTCTCTCTCAGATCCTCACGTAAGAGATGACCATTATGCAAAAAGGCCCCTAGCAACCTGGACTTTGCAATAACAAACTCCCCTCAATTTTTGCCACTTGGCCAAGGCTAGGATCAAAATGATCCTAGCCCTACACCTCATTTCCCCATGCACACCTAACCCTTTCTAAATAAAAATTTTCTAAATACCAAGTATTTCAATTAAATAATGGGTATGGTTGGTGGGGTAGTATATACCATGTATAATTATTTTCAAGTATTAAAATATATGACACCTTGCATATACATGGTTATCCCTTACATACATCATGGTTATATTTACATCTCATATACTTGTGATAAATTTTTAATACCAATTTCTCACTTAATCATCAGAAAAGAATAATCATATATATATATATATAAATTAAAATTTCCATTGCAGCACTAATTCATGATTAAAGTACACCGAACATTAAGTTATCAGTCCCAATTATCCGGCATTATCTCCTGGCAGAGAATTAAAATATTCTTTAGGAAAAGAAATAAATAATAAAAATTTCGGGATGTTACATTCTACCCTCCTTAAGAAAGTTTCGTCCTCGAAACTTATAGCAATAGGAACAAGATAGGGTCAATATTTGTAATTCATCTTCCGGTTCCATGTAACGTTTACAATTTATACTTAACTTAAAATCTGCATAGGTTTGTCAATCCTTCTACTCAAACCCTAGCAAAGATCAAAGACCACTCTTATTCATGAATATAAATTATAGCATGAGAAGGATTTGTGGAGTATGAATTTACCTTTATCAAATCTTTACCTCTGAAAATTGGGAGTTTTTAGGAACTAAAATCAGAATTTAGGGCTTTGATTTCACCTTCAAAAATCACCCCAAAACTGAAATTAAACTACCCCAAAGCTAAAATTACCTTTCTTCTTCAGTCAACAAGGGATCCCCCCCTCGAATCAGGCCGACCTGCGACCTGAGCAGCCGCCGGCGCGCGGCTGCGCGCCACCCCCGCGCGGTTGCGCGCGGCACCAGCGCGCGGCTGCGTGCTGGTGGCGCGCGGCTACTGCCGCCCTCCCTTGGCTTCGGCCGGGGTGCGTGAGAGAGAGAGAGAGAGAGAGAGAGAGAGAGAGTGGGGAAGAATTCTAGGGTTTGGTTTTGGGAGTTCAGAATTTTTTTTCAGAGAAGGAGAAAACTTCTCTCTCAGATCCTCACGTAAGAGATGACCATTATGCAAAAAGGCCCCTAGCAACCTGGACTTTGCAATAACAAACTCCCCTCAATTTTTGCCACTTGGCCAAGGCTAGGATCAAAATGATCCTAGCCCTACACCTCATTTCCCCATGCACACCTAACCCTTTCTAAATAAAAATTTTCTAAATACCAAGTATTTCAATTAAATAATGGGGTATGGTTGGTGGGGTAGTATATACCATGTATAATTATTTCCAAGTATTAAAATATATGACACCTTGCATATACATGGTTATCCCTTACATACATCATGGTTATATTTACATCTCATATACTTGTGATAAATTTTTAATACCAATTTCTCACTTAATCATCAGAAAAGAATAATCATATATATATAAATTAAAATTTCCATTGCAGCACTAATTCATGATTAAAGTACACCGAACATTAAGTTATCAGTCCCAATTATCCGGCATTATCTCCTGGCAGAGAATTAAAATATTCTTTAGGAAAAGAAATAAATAATAAAAATTTCGGGATGTTACACAATCTCTACTACTTGAAGGGTAGTACGATTACAGATCAGGTGGAGACTTCCAGTTCCTCAGATGATGGTGGCCCAGAGGTCTGGCAGGGAAAGGTCGGACAGGAAAAGGAAAAGTCTTTGCAAGCTCCTGTAAAGAAGGAATCGGAAGGTGCTACAACCTGCAAGTCGGAAGGTGAACACAACGTTCTGGACAAGAAGAAGGTGAAATTCAGCACCAGTACTCACCGCAATGAAGGTCTTCTTGATTGTGTTCACGTGTGCATTTGGGGACCTGCTAAGACGGCATCGCTTGGAGGTCACAGATACTTTGTCTCTTTCATTGATAGTGTATCTAGGCATTGTTGGATATATCCAATGAGACAAAGTAGTGAAGTCCTAGATATATTGGTGAAGTGGAAAGGAAGAATGGAGAGGCAGATAGGTAGGAAGATTAAGGAGCTAAAGATTGGTAATGTTGGTAAGGACATGTACCAATTCCTACGATTTGACCAGAACACCAGAATTGTTACTCACTTCACGATAGGTACAGATGGGTTGGCTAAAGAAGTAATCCGTTCCTTACTGGAGGAGGTTCGGAGGTTGTTGTCTAATGCAGGATTAGACAAATCGTTTTGGGCTGAGGCGACTGTGTATGCTAGCCATCTCATGAATAGATCGACTGCGATAGGAGGTAAAGCTCCATTAGAAATTTGATCTGGGAAAGCTACTCAAGATCATGGTTTGCTGCGAGAATTTGAAAGTCCGACCTACTTCAGTGCCAAGAATGGCAAGGTGAATCCGCGAGCAAAGAGGTTTGTCTATTTGGGCGTCAAGAGGAACAGCTATAGGTTGTGGGACCCCAAAGACAAGAAGATCGTGATGAGCAGGAATGTCACATTTGGAGAGACTTCAGTGTTGAAGTCTACCGTCTCTCAGCAGGTGGAGAGGACGGAGACCAAGGAAGTATTGCAGCGGGTGGAGGTTGATGCTACTCCACCATCTCCAGTTGGTTCGGCATTAGAAAAGACTTCATCGGATGTGACACCGGGTGGAGATCGTGAAATCAAGGGTGATGCTGAACAGGTTGAAGACATTGTTAAGGATGTCGAGGTATTTGCAGCTACTGGAACCAAGGTGAAACCACGCTCGTGGTTAAAGAAGCATGAATCTCAAGCTTATGATCGCGACAAGCTCAAGTTGAAGGTCGTTGTTCTCCATGATGGTCGGGAAGAGGTTCATATGACTCAGTCTGATAGGTTCACTGCTGCAGATACAGGTACCAGTATTTGAGCTTGATGAAGCTCATTTTTTGGACGAACTATGGATGGCTTGATCCCTTGGGCAGGGTACGTAGGCAACCACATTGGTGCAGCCGCTCTCGAGTCGATGGACAGTTCGACTCAGATTTGAAAGAATCTTCACCGAGGTGGAGAATTGTTGAAAAGAGAGAGGGTATTGTCGAGGAGTCGACAAGGATCGTCGAGGAAGTCGTCGACGAAAGACGAAGGAAGCAGCAGCAGGAGATCGGTCGACCGGCCCGGTCGACCGCCCGCAGTAGCAGGTGATCAGTCGACCGGCCCGGTCGACCGACGTGCACAACATGCACAAGGAAAGATCTCGGTCGACCGCCCGGTCGACCGACTGAAGTGACCCAACTCTCGGTTAGGAACGGTCGACTGGTCCGGTCGACCGGTGGATGGGGTCGGTCGACCGCCCGGTCGACCGACAAGCGGATTGCGGGCTGCAATTACTGATTTGAAAATCTGTTGTATTTATACGGGATTGCTAGGGTTTTATTGTAACAACGAAAGTAGCAACTCTCTTGATACTCAGAGGTGTTGCATCCATTGTAATCGATCTTCCAAAGAAATTAAATCTCTCTTTCATTGCCCCAAGGACGTAGGCATTGAGGCCGAACCTCGTTAGATCGTTGTTTGTGTGTTCTTTCTCTGGTTTGGGATATTTGTGCTGTTTTGAGAATTGTTCTTCGTGCTTGGGAGATTCAGGGATTCCTCTTCAGGTTGTTATCGGAGCACAACAATATATACCGAATTTATGAAATTGACGTTGTTATATCATGAACCATAATCGAAAATTAGTGTATGAATATTAAGTTGGAACCGGATACTGGATGTGATAATTATAACTTGATCATCAAGCATGTGATTAGATATTGATATTTTACTTAATAAATTGAGCTTCATGTCATATATGAACCTGAAAATACACAAATATGATGGTGTATAACACATTGACATGTATGCTGTAATGGTCTCAGTTTTTGATCACTGAATTAAGCTAATGCATTTCATAATCTTCATAATCAACTTTAATTTTATCAAAAATTTTGGCAGCATCTCATCTATAAAAAAAAGAGATAAAAAATTTTATTATATGTATATAGAAACATGTTTAAGTATGGAAAAATTGAATCAAAAATTCCCAAGCTAAAGACTATTTGCACTTACACGAAAAATGCAAAGGTTTGAACAACTTAAAAAGGATGGTTTGAAAATATTAAATTTAAGTTTCTAGGAAAAGAAAATGAGTTCTTGATTTGAGATTTAACTTGATTGATATTAGACTTATTGAAAACTTATGAACTTAATTGCTAGTGAACACTTATGCATTAAAAAAAAATTCTTTAATTTTTATTTTTTTCTTTATTTTCAGTTATCCTTATTTTTAGTTATCATTTTTTCTTAATCTTTTCTTATCTTTTATTTCTTTCACCAAATTTTATGGGTGTAATTTACAAAAAATCCTCACGAGACAACCCCCGTCCACAAGGGTAACTTAGGGCTTAATGGCTTCTTTCACATGCTAAGTGCAACCGTGATTCATACAAAAATGAGTTAGAATTTTTATTTTTTAGTATTTTTATTTTTCTTTTTAGCTTAGATTTTGCTCGAGGACTAGAAAAAGCTAGGTATGGAGTGTGATGAATGGCATTTTGTATGCATATTTTTTATCTTTTTTTATTTGTTTTTACCACTTTGATACTGCATAGGCATTTTGTTTTGTTAATTTTTGCAGATTATTAGTCAAAGAATAATTTTATAAAAAAGATCAAAATAATATTGAAAAACAAGATGCAGAGGCAAAATTTCTGAAAGACCTAGATGGATACAGAGAGCCTAAAAGAATCAGTGCATGAATTGAAGAAGGCCAAAGAAGTTTCAAAGGACAATTCAAAAGAAAGACGGCGAATTCGCTGTCCCAACAACGAATCCACTGTTGACCAGTCAAATGAGGTGAAGCATTTGCACCAGCTCTTCTCTGACTCAAAATAGATCCTGTATTGTAGTCAACAGTGAAATCATCGTATTATACAGTGAACCCATTGTCGATCTGAGTCGGTTGATGATATAATTTTTTCAGAGTTCGTTTAGGACTTTGTTTTTATTTTTAGAATCATGTGCGATTGTTTAGGGTTTCTAAGGCCTATATAAGGACTTGCATACTCTTATATTTATTATACGATTTAGAAGATCTAAACTTGGAGACTACTTCTTAATCAAGTTTTGAATTTTCTGCAACTTGCTAATTCTTGGAGGAGAAATCAAACGAAGAAGAAAGAGCTTCAATTAGGTTTTTTTCCCCTTTCCTTTTCTTTACTTAATTGTTATTCAATGCTTTTACTTATTAAAAAACATGTATTTTATTTTTTAGTTATGAACTAATTTTTCTATCTAGGGCTTAGGCACAGGCTATCTACTGAAGATTATTCATGAATTAATTAGTTATTAGTTATCTTATTTAATAAATTGCTTAATTTCTATTCTAGGTTTAATTGTTAATAATTGGTGGCCACAATTATTATGATTAGATTAAAAACCAAAAGACGGTAATTTAATAGAGAATCTAGGGATAGAGATCATAATTTACAGGCTAAGATCGGGAGGCGAAGCATAGATAGTGTAATCTTTAAAAAAGGAAGCGTAGATCTTAATGATACCATAGGTTAGTAAATTCACTAAATCGGGAGATTGTGAGTTCTAAACTAAGATAAGTTTTAGCAATTATCGGGAGAGATTGTTAAATACTAAAGGATCCTTGATTATTAGCAAGAATTAGATAAAGTTTCTAATACAACTAATTAGAATAAATTTAAAGTAGATATGTTGAAGTTTTAAAGCCCTAAAACTTTCTCATAAAAGAAAAACAGTCTTTTAACCAATTTCACTTATTTTCTAAATTTTCAAATAAGATTAGAGATAATTAATAGTAGTAGTTAAATATAATCTCTGTGGGTTCCACACTCTGTTTCATCACTTTATTACTTATTACGATTTGGTATACTTGTCAATCTGCACATCAATAAGAATCCAAAGAAGCCCTCCAAAGTCATAGCAATGTCCCAGGCTCCAGAAGGACTTCGACAAGACACACAAGGCTGCAATGTCCATCCAGGACAGTACCTCCAAGACACACAAGACAGTGATGATATCACACTACGTTCCTATGTTTCAAAGAAGAGGTTTGGTTCAGGAAGAGAGAGAGAGAGAGTGATTCATCAGCGGAGCCTGACGTAAATACCCCCATTATCTCTTCCTATTGCTCGCGGCACAGAAGGAATCTCCAAGCGTGAGGCACCAGCATCCGAGCAGAATGAAGCTTGAAAGATATGACTGGACGATTGTGAAACCACACTAGCAACCCAGAGCCGCCTAAGACAAGTACCACTTACGATTAGAGCCGGACTCCTACCTGCTACCCTCAGTGGTGGCACCCTATCATGACACCTAATATATCGTAAAAGGTTTATCATGACAACTAATGTAGCACACCTACCAGTCTCTAGCATGGCGAGAGCCCGACCACCATTTCCTCCACCTTCATCCTCTCCCTTTCTTTCCTTTATCTGATAAAGAAAAGAAAAAAAAAAGATATGGCAATCTAGCAGAACAAAGAAGAGAAATTTTGAAGCAAGGGTTCCTCAAACAAAAACTCAAAAGTAGTTTTCATTCAAGGGTACCACTCTATTTTTAGATGAAAGAGAAGATGAACAGCCTCCAATTCAAATTTTCAAATCAATCTACATTCCAAGATTTTTGATCAACCGAATCAGCAGAAGATCAACCATCATCGCCAAAACATGAATCCATATCTCCCAATCATTATGTCTCCTGGATTCAAAGAGATACATGATTTGACCTAGAGAAATCTAGTCGATCGATGTGACAGCTTGAAGTCAGTTGTACTACCTGCATTTAAATCATGAGGATCCATATTTATGATCTAGATCTGCGTCTTATCTTGAACATCAAAGGCATTAAAAGATCTCCTACCAACTCCGCTCTTCCGACTTCCCGTTCACAAGCTTCAAGAAGCGAAAGAACGAGGGAAGGGGACATCTGTAGTGGTCAAATTCTAACTCCATCCAAGATGATGATACTTGTCCCTCATCTTCCAACTCTCTGAAACATCAGATCTCTCCTCCAAAGTCCATGCTATTCCCAGTCTCCTCTAGATCCTCCCGCTCTAAGGCTTCATCCATACCGAAGACTTTAGCTCTGAACCAAGCAGCTCCAGCAACAGTCACCCTCGATCTTCACCAACAGTTGCCACCTTATTTTCCTCCGCGTTCATAATGTGTGATGCCATTCAATGTGGGCAGTTATGGACAGTAGTGATTTCCCTGCATGCAATCCCAACAAGCTCATACCACTGATCGTGGTCATTACAGTGACTTGACATGCGTAAATCGTGCACTTACGAAGATCTCGCCTGTACCATCTGTCCCTATGCCAACAACTCAACCAAGTATAAGTAAAACCTCGTCCTCCAATGAATAAGAGGGATTGAACCCCTGATACAGAAGACAACCTTGACACAAAGAGATTCAACCCCTGATACTAAAGGAGCCTAATTCTGATCCAAAAAACTAGACTCATCTTCTAGAATCATATAGTCCTGAGAATTATAGTGAAGCTTCTCCTCCTCCCCGTAGTTTTTTTTCAATTAAGAGTTTTCACGTAAAATCTTGTGTCTCTTTTTGTATTATGCTTTATTTACGTGAATTACCCCCACTATATCTCTCACTCGTTGATGTAGGAAGCCCAGGTAGAGCAGGACAACAAATAGCAGAATTTGGTTAGTCGACTAACCATCAAGAAAATAGTCGACTAACCCTCTCAGTAGTCAACTAATCCAATCTCAGTAGTCGACTAATTTGACTCAACAGAGAGTTGGTAATTTTTGGGCTTGATCATTAGTCGACTGATGAAAGCCATTAGTCGACTAACTCTGTCATCGATCTCTGCATCAAAAAATCCAATTCAATTTAGGAGTTTGTTTTTGGTTTCAATTTGGATTCTAATTTTTTTTCCTTTATTTATTTCTAGTTTCCTAGTTAGTAAATACTTCTATTTTTAAAGCCTAGTTAAAACCATTATATCTTTGTAATTGTATTCATTGAATTTTGGCTATCAATTAAACTGAGTTTTCTCTTTCAATTGCTCGTGGATTTGAGTTGTGTATTTTCTGTTCATGGATTTGAGTTTTGTCTTAACTAAAGGTATCCTTTAGGGTTCATTGGCGCTAGAAAGAGATCTAACCGGTATCTTTGCTTTCTTGTCTGTGTCAAGTGGTATCAGAGCTTTAACAACTTTTCGACGATAGCAGGAGACATCTGCATTATAAAATCTACCTTAAATCTTAAGATCTAAGAGATCAAGAAATTTCCTCTCAAGATTGATGATCGAAGTCTAGTCGATGGTAGTACCAAAGCGGAGATGATTGTCAGTCAACTCAATCTCCACCACAACAACTTCCACCAAAACAACCACTAGAACAACCTCCATTCCAACCACCACCACCACCAAGACGTCCTCTAAGAAATTTTCAATATGAAGATCTTTTCGATGAGGAAAAATTGAACAACTCTTTATATCAAGAAGATGACTTTAAAGATGAACCTTTTGATAGAGGGATGGCTTACAGGCGAGGCCATAGGCGAATGGCAAATCCTTATCCTAATAGGAGAGGAAGATTTTTTTCCCCTAATAATGATAGGAGAAGAGATTACTGAAAGTCACATATAAGGGGTGAATAGGTGATAGCTAATCAAAATGTGAAAATGCAACAATTAAAGATAACAATTAAAATGGTCAACTCAAAAATAAGAAGTGAAGACGAATTCTCAATTAATGGCTCTAGAACTTTTCCTCTTAATTTCTCTTGAATAAAATAGAGGTGCACAATTGCCTTCTTATTCAAATAAGAAAAACTGATAAGGATGAATAATATAAGCAATATAGAGTAAGTAGAATATATGAAAAATATAGAGCAATAAAAGCAAGTATGAGTAATATAAAACAAATAGAATATAAGCAAGAGAAAATGAAAATCACAAGCATAAAGAATATGTTTCGAATTTCGAGCAACTTGCTTTACGTTCCCGCCTTCACCGCGTGAAGGATTTCCACTATCTGTTGGCCCAAAGGCCTTCCACCCTAGTTTTGATGATGATTAACTCATGTAGTTATGTTTACTAATAATCTTGTGTTGTTTAAGTTTCAGATCATTAACCAAGATATTAGTTGGTGATTAGCTTCAACAAGGAGTTTAGAAGCTTTTCATGGTGATTCCGGTGCCAAAGCTTAAAGATCATACCTTTGCACTCGGTGGATCACGGTTTGGGATCGAGTCTACTTGAAGATGGAGATCGTCAAGAAGACTTAGGTATCCTAGTTTAGTTTAGTGTGTTTAGATCCATTTGTAAAGCTTAGTATAGTTGATATGCTCAAGTGCACAACACACACAAGTCTTATGTTTGGATATTGATTTTTCGGTTTTTAGTTTAACCGATATGTGTTTTCCTGAATAGTTGATCAAAACAAGTTTACATGGTTTTTATGTATATTAGATATGTTCAATATACATACATGCTTCATGACTTATACAAACTTATTTTGACTATCCTATTCATGTATTGAAAAATCCAAGTTTGATAAAAATACAAATTTTGGTTTTTGGTAAAAAATGATAAGACACAAAAATAGTTCATATTGATTGATATTTGAGCTAAACTTTTTACCACATGTTTATATATCAATGCAAAATGATAAAACTATTTTTGGTGATTTTTAGAAGTGTTAAAAGATTTTTCAAAAATATTTTAACTTATGTTTTTCTGCCCTGAATTGCGATTGACAAGCCAGGTCGGTCGACCGTATGGGTTACCGCACCAAGGGCCGGTCGACCCATGAGGTCGACCAACGTGCACAGAACCATGCACGTCTGGCAGACACAAGGGCGGTCGACCCGGACGGTCGACCGTATCTGAGAGCTCTGCTCTTTGTTTGTTTGGGTCGACCGGGCGGTCGACCGGGTTTGCCCAACGGTCACATTTTTGACCGTTGGCGGTCGACCGGGCGGCCGACCGCCAAGCCTGTCAGGCTGCCACATCAGCCTAACGGCTAGTTTTGTTTTGGGGCTATAAATACCCCAACTCTTGGGCTGTTTTAATAAGATTTTCAAGAAGAAAAATTTCAGTGTTTCTCTAGTGTTTAAACAAGTTTTCAAAAGAGTTTTGTGCTAAAAAGATTGCATCTTTATTGTTTTGGGTTTTTGAAAAATCAAAGAGAACTAGGTTTTTGGGATATTGTATTGGTTTTCATTTTCTATCATTTACAAGACATTTCCCAAGTAGTTTTTCTTTGTTGCTTGTTTCCAAAAATACCTTGATTCAACACTTGAGCTATCTTCTATCCTAATCTATTTAGGATCTTTATTTTGTGAAAAAAGAGAAAAAGAGAAGTGTTTGAGGTTAAGCCTCCAAAGTTGTAAACCCTCCTTATTTGTGTATCCCTCTTTGGTAGAGGTTGATCGGAGTGGTATTAGTTTGGAACCCTCTTCGGTAGAGGTGTTTGTGGTTGTTGTTTGGTTACGGGCCTACCCCTCGGTTGTGAGGCGGTGTTTGAGAGAGGAGTTCGGTACTCCCTTTATTGTAACAAATCCTCCTCGGTGGAGGTTCCCTCGGTGGGAGATAGTGGATTGGAAATCCTACACGGTGGTGTAGGCGGGGATGTAGAGCTGGGTGCTCGAACCTCGAAACATATCTTTGCCTTTGCGTTTGATCCATTGTCTCTCAACTCTCTCTCTCTCATTTATTTGTGCAAAGCATCATACTTCATTCATATCATTTATTGCTTGTGTTGCCTTGTACCTTTTATATTGTTCATCCTTATATACTTGGCTTGCTTGTGTGTGTGCCTCACTTGTCCTTAACCACAAGAGCTTCACATAGCACCTCAACCCTTTCAAGGGGAATCAAGAGGAGTTAATCCAGAGCCCTTCACGAGGAATTCAGCTACACTTGTTGGTTGTATTAAGTGTGATTGCAAAATTTGCATTAGCTTCCGCATTTAGCGCATTTAGTTTCTAGATTAGCAAGTACACCTAATCACCCCCCTCTAGGTGTGCTTTTCAATTGGTATCAGAGCCAAGTGCTCTGATTTTGGGTCTAACAACCTAGATTTAAAGATCCTCATTTTAGGCTAATCTTGTTTGCATTTGCTTGTTTGCACACACATATAGTTTACCATGGACTTCATGACCCCACCTAGTTTTGACCCTTTCATCATTCTTGTTTGGAAGATTAAGATGTCCATTTACCTCCAAACCCTAGGTTACAAGGTTCACCTTGCCATTACCAAGGAATCATTCCTTAGTGATAGCAATCATATAGGGGCCAATGCACAAGCCCTTGAGGCCATTAGAAGCACTGTATCTAAAGATTATCTTATGAGTGTTTCTAACCTTGATTCCGCTTTTGCAGTGTGGAACAAGTTAACAACAACCACCACCTCCGAGCTTCAAATGCCAATCCAAGAAGAGGAATCTAGTGGAGATGAATCCGAGCCACAACAATGCTTTACGGTCCAAGGGAATGACTCCCTTGAAGTACAATCGGAATCTCAACTAGATATTTTTGATGCTAGTTCTTCATGTGATGATTATGTTGATCCCCATGCCTTGAATGAAGAACTTTCTATTGTTTGTGAAAAATTGATAGAAAAATATAAGATTTTGAAAAGAAAAGTCTAGAAATTGAAAAAAAAATAAAAATTTGCATTCTAGACTTGACATTGTCTTGCAAGAGAAAGATGAGATTTTGAATGAAAGGGATTCATTAAAATCTCAACTTGGTCTTGCACTTAAAAAAAATGAATTTTTAAAATCTAAAAATGATTGTGAAACACTCTTGAAGAAAAATGATGTTTTATCTTCAAAAATTGAATTTGTTTTACATAATAATGATTCTTTGGAAAGAGAAATTGAATTTATTTCAAAAGAATTAGAAATTTGTTTAAATAAAAATAATTCTTTGAAAAATGATATTGCTTCACATGTTTGCCATGCTAGGGTAGTTTCACCTAGAACACTTATTGCATGTACCTCTTCTTCTAGAATTAATGGTGATATTTGTTTATTAAAGAAGAGTGTAGATTGTTTGGGCTCCACTTTGAGCCAATGTGTTGTTGGGCATACACGCTTGGAATCTTTGTTTCGAAAGAAACAAGTTCCATCTTTTCATGCACACCCTCCACGGCATACACATGCTCCTCACGGACACCATCACACTATGTATGCTCATGTGTACACTTGTACACATTGTGGACGTAAGGGCTACCTTGTTAAATTTTGTTATGATAGATTACATGTTTCAAATTTAGCAAATAAGTTTGTTTGGTTTAGAGAAGGTACTAACCCCCATGGACCCAATAAGATATGGGTACCAAAGACCACCCCTCCTTTATTTGATGTAGGTGTGGGCCTCACATGACGTGAGAGTAGCGGTACCTTGGAGTGGATGCGTTCCGAGCTTCATGAAAATCAATTGGATGCATCACTTTCAAGGGAAGATTTGGTGGAGAGGACCACCATGTTTTGGAGACAAGGAAAGTTGCCTTCTAGGTTTTTGTAACGTTTTCTAACTCCTATTTATTATTTTCATGCTTTCAATATTCATTGTTTATAGCATGTTTCATTGTTTATTGATTATTATGAAAATGCCATGATTATTAGACTCTTGACATACATGTATAGTATTTGAGACACCCATGTTTAATATGGATTATTATTTTGTGTTCTCGTATTTGATTAGCTATCTTGTACATCATAAATCTAATAACATGTGGATATTCATAATAATCATGTTTATGTTTATCATGTTGATCTTTATCGTGTTTTTATGCTTCATATGTTGATTACATGTTTAGATGTTAGTTTTCATTAAGGCTAGGATTTATACTTGTGCATATAGTGGGCCACAAATAAATCTATATATATGTTTGTGCTTGAACGCTTATTTGAACCCATTAGATGTGCTAGTATAGTCTAGTTTTGATGATTCATACATTTTAAACTTATATTCCTATTTTTGAATTTGTTTTATGATTGTGTGTTTCACTTCATGTATATGTGTATTTTGCCAAACTTTAAGATATACATGTATACCCCTTGAGTCATTTTCCTTTCATGCAAATCTATACATATGGACTCAATTGTGTTTAGGGATATGTATGTATACTTCATGTTTGACAAAACATAAATATGCCTTGATATAAAAATTTGTTTTTTATGAAAAATTTAGTTTTTTTTTATGTTCTCATGTGTTTTTGTTTAACTTCATGTATATGTCTATTTTATCCAAATTATTATTATACATATACATCCTTTTTGAGCCACGTGCCTTCATGCATATATCTTAGTGGACTCGTTGTGTTTGGATATGTATGTATACTTTAATTTGTATAAGACATACATATACCTTGAAGATTAAATAAGTTTTAATGATTTTCATGTTTTCTTGTTTCAAGGAATTTTGAGCTTAATTGGATATTTCATAATGCCATGTCACACATTACTTGTACACTCACCATTTTTAAAATATTTCTCATGAGTATGTTTTCATGAGCATGTATGGACTTTATTGAATATTGAGTGTTTTAAGTGCTATGTGATTTACATGTGTTTTATGAAAATTATTTTTAGTTTATTCCTTACTTGAAGGATTTCGTACTAGTTAACAAGATTTCCCATTTAACTAGTTCGTATTCTTCTTATGGTAGAGATTTTCAAACGTACTCTATTTTCAAACCTATTTTTGAAAACCCCTACCTTCTATGGGAGGATGGATGGGAGATCATGTTCATGTATGCTTTAAAATGAAAATCATTTAAAACTTGAACCATGATTGGGAGGTAGTTATATGAGATATACATTTGATCTTATTGTTATTTCAATTGGTATCATTGAACTTTTTCAATTGGTATCAATTTTGACCTTTCTTGTATACTCATATATGTTTGTATGTATGTATGCTTTCAATTTCTAAGAATATCAATTTCTATTGGTATCTATTTTTCATACATATATATGTTTTATTTATGCTTATTATATCCCTATATCTTTAAGCACAAAATCTTGTTTAGGCTAGTGCTTGAGCTTTAATTTTGTTTCAATTGATTACTTTTAAATTGGTATCAAGTCTATGCATTATTTTAGTTGGTATTTCATAAAGGGGGAGAAAATTTGATTTTGTCTTTCAATTGATATTTGTACTCCCATACTTTATGATTGAAAATTCAATTGGTATCAAGATTTTCATGTGTTTTGCGTAAAATTGGTATCAATATTTTGTTTGTTGCTTTTCAATTGCTTAAAATCTATCTTCCATACATATATATGTTTGTGTCAATTTTTTTTTCAACAATGCTTAGGCTTGTTAAAATATAAGTGAACATTGTTTTAGTTAGTATTTCATAAAGGGGGAGAAAATTTGATTTTGTCTTTCAATTGGTATTTGTACTCCCATACTTTATGATTGAAAATTCAAATTTGGTATCATATGTTCAAAATGAAAAATATTTACAATTGGTATCAAAATTTTATTTAGACATTCAAAATTTATTATGTTTAATTTCAATTGGTATCAAGATTTTCATGTGTTTTGCTTAAAATTGGTATCAATCTTTTTGTTTGTTTCCTTTCAATTGGTATCAAGATGCTATTCTTTGACATACTGTCAATTGGTACCTTAATTGATTGTCACCCCTAATTGGTTTTGTTTTTGTTTTAGACAAAAAGGGGGAAAATATTATTTTTATTGATTCGTTGTTTTGAACAAAAGGGGGAGAAAAATTTATTGATTTAGTTTTGCATTTAACCCCTTATTGAAGATTGATTCTTTGTATTAAAAAGTAAGAAGATTTTGTTTTGTTTTAGCTTTTACCCCTTTGTTGATGATTGACAAAAAGGGGGAGAAAGATTTTGAGTTTATAAGTTTTATATATGCATGTTTATGTTTTTGCATATATTAAGTTTAATTTAGTTTAATTTTAATTGGTATCTAGAGTATCTAGAGCATATTTTGTAATTGGTTTCTAGAGCATGTTTTGTTTTGAACATTTCATTTGTATCTAGAACCTTTTATTGTTTATGCATAGATATGCATGTTTCATGTTTCATGTTTAATATTCATTACATATTATGTTTATTTGTTTATGCATGAGTTAAGGGGGAGCTTCTTTGAAGCTTAACTTTAATCCATGCATATATAACTCCATGAGTTTTGTCATCATCAAAAAGGGGGAGATTGTTGGCCCAAAGGCCTTCCACCCTAGTTTTGATGATGATTAACTCATGTAGTTATGTTTACTAATAATCTTGTGTTGTTTAAGTTTCAGATCATTAACCAAGATATTAGTTGGTGATTAGCTTTAATAAGGAGTTTAGAAGCTTTTCATGGTGATTCCGGTGCCAAAGCTTAAAGATCATGCCTTTTCACTCGGTGGATCACGGTTTGGGATCGAGTCTACTTGAAGATGGAGATCGTCAAGAAGACTTAAGTATCCTACTTTAGTTTAGTGTGTTTAGATCCATTTGTAAAGCTTAGTATAGTTGATATGCTCAAGTGCACAACACACACAAGTCTTATGTTTGGATATTGATTTTTCGGTTTTTAGTTTAACCGATATGTGTTTTCGTGAATAGTTGATCAAAACAAGTTTACATGGTTTTTATGTATATTAGATATGTTCAATATACATACATGCTTCATGACTTATACAAACTTATTTTGACTATCCTATTCATGTATTGAAAAATTCAAGTTTGATAAAAATACAAATTTTGATTTTGGTAAAAATGATAAGACACAAAAATAGTTCATATTGATTGATATTTGAGCTAAACTTTTTACCACATGTTTATATATCAATGCAAAATGATAAAACTATTTTTGGTGATTTTTAGAAGTGTTAAAAGATTTTTCAAAAATATTTTAACTTATGTTTTTCTGTCCTGAACTGCGACTGACAGGCCAGGTCGGTCGACCGTATGGGTCGACCGCACCAAGGGCCGGTCGACCCATGAGGTAGACCGACGTGCACAGAGCCGTGCACGTCTAGCAGACACAAGGGCGGTCGACCCGGACGGTCGACCGTATTTGAGAGCTCTGCTCTCTGTTTGTTTGGGTCGACTGGGCGGTCGACCGGGTTTGCCCAACGGTCACATTTTTGACCGTTGGCGGTCGACCGGGCGGCCGACCGCCAAGCCTGTCAGGCTGCCACATCAGCCTAACGGCTAGTTTTGTTTTGGGGCTATAAATACCCCAACTCTTGGGCTATTTTGATAAGATTTTCAAGAAGAAAAATTTCAGTGTTTCTCTAGTGTTTAAACAAGATTTCAAAAGAGTTTTGTGCTAAAAAGATTTCATCTTTATTGTTTTGGGTTTTTGAAAAATCAAAGAGAACTAGGTTTTTGAGATATTGTATTGGTTTTCATTTTCTATCATTTACCAGACATTTCCCAAGTAGTTTTTCTTTGTTGCTTGTTTCCAAAAACACCTTGATTCTACACTTGAGCTATCTTCTATCCTAATCTATTTAGAATCTTTGTTTTGTGAAAAAAGAGAAAAAGAGAAGTGTTTGAGGTTAAGCCTCCAAAGTTGTAAACCCTCCTTATTTGTGTATCCCTCTTTGGTAGAGGTTGATCGGAGTGGTATTGGTTTGGAACCCTCTTCGGTAGAGGTGTTTGTGGTTGTTGTTTGGCTACAGGCCTACCCCTCGGTTGTGAGGCGGTGTTTGAGAGAGGAGTTCGGTACTCCCTTTGTTGTAACAAATCCTCCTCGGTGGAGGTTCCCTCGGTGGGAGATAGTGGATTGGAAATCCTACACTGTGGTGTAGGCGGGGATGTAGAGCTGGGTGCTCGAACCTCGAAATATATCTTTGCCTTTGCGTTTGATCCATTGTCTCTCAACTCTCTCTCATTTATTTGTGCAAAGCATCATACTTCATTCATATCATTTATTGCTTGTGTTGCCTTGCATCTTTTATATTGTTCATCCTTATATGCTTGGCTTGCTTGTGTGTGTGCCTTACTTATACTTAACCACAAGAGCTTCACATAGCACCTCAACCCATTCAAGGGGAATCAAGAGGAGTTAGTCCAGAGCCCTTCACGGGGAATTCGGCTACACTTGTGTGTTGTATTAAGTGTGTTGTAAAATTTGCATTAGCTTCCGCATTTAGCGCACTTAGTTCACTAGATTAGCATTTACACCTATTCACCCCCCTCTAGGTGTTTTTCAATTGGTATCAGAGCCAAGTGCTCTGATTTTGGGTCTAACAACCTAGAGTTAAAGATCCTCATTTTAGGCTAATCTTGTTTGCATTTGCTTGTTTGCACACACATATAGTTTACCATGGACTTCATGACCCCACCTAGTTTTGACCCTTTCAACATTCTTGTTTGGAAGACTAAGATGTCCATTTATCTCCAAACCCTAGGTTACAAGGTTCACCTTGCCATTACCAAGGAATCATTCCTTAGTGATAGCAATCATATAGGGGCCAATGCACAAGCCCTTGAGGCCATTAGAAGCACTTTATCTAAAGATTATCTTATGAGTGTTTCTAACCTTGATTCCGCTTTTGCAGTGTGGAACAAGTTAACAACAACCACCACCTCCGAGTTTCAAATGCCAATCCAAGAAGAGGAATCTAGTGGAGATGAATCCGAGCCACAACAATGCTATACGGTCCAAGGGAATGACTCCCTTGAAGTACAATCGGAATCTCAACTAGATATTTTTGATGCTAGTTCTTCATGTGATGATTATGTTGATCCCCATGCCTTGAATGAAGAACTTTCTATTGTTTGTGAAAAATTGATAGAAAAATATAAGATTTTGAAAAAGAAAAGTCTAGAAATTGAAAAAGAAAATAAAAGTTTGCATTCTAGACTTGACATTGTCTTGCAAGAGAAAGATGAGATTTTGAATGAAAGGGATTCATTAAAATCTCAACTTGATCTTGCACTTAAAGAAAATGAATTTTTAAAATCTAAAAATGATTGTGAAACACTCTTGAAGAAAAATGATGTTTTATCTTCAAAAATTGAATTTGTTTTACATAATAATGATTCTTTGGAAAGAGAAATTGAATTTATTTCAAAAGAATTAGAAATTTGTTTAAATAAAAATAATTCTTTGAAAAATGATATTGCTTCACATGTTTGCCATGCTAGGGTAGTTTCACCTAGAACACCTATTGCATGTACCTCTTCTTCTAGAATTAATGATGATATTTGTTTATTAAAGAAGAGTGTAGATTGTTTGTGCTCCACTTTGAGCTAATGTGTTGTTGGGCATACACACTTGGAATCTTTGTTTCGAAAGAAACAAGTTCCATCTTTTCATGCACACCCTCCACGGCATACACATGCTCCTCACGGACACCATCACACTATGTATGCTCATGTGTACACTTGTACACATTGTGGACGTAAGGGCCACCTTGTTAAATTTTGTTATGATAGATTACATGTTTCAAATTTAGCAAATAAGTTTGTTTGGTTTAGAGAAGGTACTAACCCCCATGGACCCAATAAGATATGGGTACCAAAGACCACCCCTCCTTTATTTGATGTAGGTGTGGGCTCTCACATGACGTGAGAGTAGCGGTACCTTGGAGTGAATGCGTTCCGAGCTTCATGAAAATCAATTGGATGCATCACTTTCAAGGGAAGATTTGGTGGAGAGGACCACCATGTTTTGGAGACAAGGAAAGTTGCCTTCTAGGTTTTGGCAACGTTTCCTAACTCCTTTTTATTGTTTTCATGCTTTTAATATACATTGTTTATAGCATGTTTCATTGTTTATTGATTATTATGAAAATGCCATGATTATTAGACTCTTAACATTCATGTATAGTATTTGAGACACCCATGTTTAATATGGATTATTATTTTGTGTTCTCGTATTTGATTAGCTATCTTGTACATCATAAATCTAATAACATGTTGATATTCATAATAATCATGTTTATGTTTATCATGTTGATCTTTATCGTGTTTTTATGCTTCATATGTTGATTATGTTTAGATGTTAGTTTTCATTAAGATTAGGATTTATACTTGTGCATATAGTGGGCCACAAATAAATCTATATATATGTTTGTGCTTGAACGCTTATTTGAACCCATTAGATGTGCTAATATAGTCTAGTTTTGATGATTTATACAATTTAAACTTGTATTCCTATTTTTGGATTTGTTTTATGATTGTGTGTTTCACTTCATGTATATGTGTATTTTGCCAAACTTTAAGATATACATGTATACCCCTTGAGTCATTTGCCTTTCATGCAAATCTATACATATGGACTCAATTGTGTTTAGGGATATGTATGTATACTTCATGTTTGACAAAACATACATATGCCTTGATATGAAAATTTACTTTTTATGAAAAATTTAGTTTTTTTTTATGTTCTCATGTGTTTTTGTTTAACTTCATGTATATGTCTATTTTATCCAAATTATTATTATACATATACATCTTTTTTGAGCCACGTGCCTTCTTGCATATATCTTAGTGGACTCGTTGTGTTTGGATATGTATGTATACTTTAATTTGTATAAGACATACATATACCTTGAAGATTAAATAAGTTTTAATGATTTTCATGTTTTCTTGTTTCAAGGAATTTTGAGCTTAATTGGATATTTCATAATGTCATGTCACACATTACTTGTACACTCACCATTTTTAAAATATTTCTCATGAGTATGTTTTCATGAGCATGTATGGACTTTATTGAATATTGAGTGTTTTAAGTGCTATGTGATTTACATGTGTTTTATGAAAATTATTTTTAATTTATTCCTTGCTTGAAGGATTTCGTACTAGTTAACAAAATTTCCCATTTAACTAGTTCGTATTCTTCTAATGGTAGAGATTTTCAAACGTACTCTATTTTCAAACCTATTTTTGAAAACCCCTACCTTCTATGGGAGGATGGATGGGAGATCATGTTCATGTATGCTTTAAAATGAAAATCATTTAAAACTTGAACCATGATTGGGAGGTAGTTATATGAGATATACATTTGATCTTATTGTTATTTCAATTGGTATCATTGAACTTTTTCAATTGGTATCAATTTTGACCTTTCTTGTATACACATATATGTTTGTATGTATGTATGCTTTCAATTTCCAAGAATATCAATTTCTATTGGTATCTATTTTTCATACATATATATGTTTTATTTGTGCTTATTATATCCCTATATCTTTAAGCACAAAATCTTGTTTATGCTAGTGCTTGAGCTTTAATTTTGTTTCAATTGATTACTTTTAAATTGGTATCAAGCCTATGCATTATTTTAGTTGGTATTTCATAAAGGGGGAGAAAATTTGATTTTGTCTTTCAATTGGTATTTGTACTCCCATACTTTATGATTGAAAATTCAATTGGTATCAAGATTTTCATGTGTTTTGCTTAAAATTGGTATCAATATTTTGTTTGTTGCTTTTCAATTGCTTAAAATCTATCTTCCATACATATATATATGTTTGTGTCAATTTTTTTTCAACAATGCTTAGGCTTGTTAAAATATAAGTGAATATTGTTTTAGTTAGTATTTCATAAAGGGGGAGAAAATTTGATTTTGTCTTTCAATTGGTATTTGTACTCCCATACTTTATGATTGAAAATTCAAATTTGGTATCATATGTTCAAAATGAAAAATATTTACAATTGGTATCAAAATTTTTTTTTAGACATTCAAAATTTATTATGTTTAATTTCAATTGGTATCAAGATTTTCATGTGTTTTGCTTAAAATTGGTATCAATATTTTTGTTTGTTTCCTTTCAATTAGTATCAATATGCTATTCTTTGACATACTTTCAATTGGTACCTTAATTGATTGTCACCCCTAATTGATTTTATTTTTTTTAGACAAAAAGGGGGAAAATATTATTTTTATTGATTCGTTATTTCGAACAAAAAGGGGGAGAAAAATTTATTGATTTCGTTTTGCATTTAACCCCTTATTGAAGATTGATTCTTTGTATTAAAAAGTAAGAAGATTTTGTTTTGTTTTGGCTTTTACCCCTTTGTTGATGATTGACAAAAAGGGGGAGAAAGATTTTGAGTTTATAAGTTTTATATATGCATGTTTATGTTTTTGCATATATTAAGTTTAATTTAGTTTAATTTTAATTGGTATCTAGAGTATCTAGAGCATGTTTTGTAATTGGTTTCTAGAGCATGTTTTATTTTGAACATTTCATTGGTATCTAGAACCTTTTATTATTTATGCATAGATATGCATGTTTCATGTTTCATGTTTAATATTCATTGCATATTATGTTTATTTGTTTATGCATGAGTTAAGGGGGAGCTTCTTTGAAGCTTAACTTTAATCCATGCATATATAACTCCATGAGTTTTGTCTTCATCAAAAGGGGGAGATTGTTGGCCAAAGGCCTTCCACCCTCGTTTTGATGATGATTAACTCATGTAGTTATGTTTACTAATAATCTTGTGTTGTTTAAGTTTCAGATCGTTAACCAAGATATTAGTTGGTGATTAGCTTCAACAAGGAGTTTAGAAGCTTTTCATGGTGATTCCAGTGCCAAAGCTTAAAGATCATACCTTTGCACTCGGTGGATCACGGTTTGGGATCGAGTCTACTTGAAGATGGAGATCGTCAAGAAGACTTAGGTATCCTAGTTTAGTTTAGTGTGTTTAGATCCATTTGTAAAGCTTAGTATAGTTGATATGCTCAAGTGCACAACACACACAAGTCTTATGTTTGGATATTGGTTTTTTGGTTTTTAGTTTAACCGATATGTGTTTTCATGAATAGTTGATCAAAATAAGTTTACATGGTTTTTATGTTTATTAGATATGTTCAATATACATACATGCTTCATGACTTATACAAACTTATTTTGACTATCCTATTCATGTATTGAAAAATCCAAGTTTGATAAAAATACAAGTTTTGGTTTTTGGTAAAAATGATAAGACACAAAAATAGTTCATATTGATTGATATTTGAGCTAAACTTTTTATCACATGTTTATATATCAATGCAAAATGATAAAACTATTTTTGGTGATTTTTCGAAGTGTTAAAAGATTTTTCAAAAATATTTTAACTTATGTTTTTCTGCCCTGAACTGCTACTGACAGGCTAGGTCGGTCGACCGTATGGGTCGACCGCACCAAGGGCCGGTCGACCCATGAGGTCGACCGACGTGCACAGAACCGTGCACGTCTAGCAGACACAAGGGCGGTCGACCCGGACGGTCGACCGTATCTGAGAGCTCTGCTCTCTGTTTGGTTGGGTCGACCGGGCGGTCGACCGGGTTTGCCCAACGGTCACATTTTTGACCGTTGGCGGTCGACCGGGCGGCTGACCGCCAAGCCTGTCAGGCTACCACATCAGCCTAACAGTTAGTTTTGTTTTGGGGCTATAGATACCCCAACCCTTGGGCTGTTTTGATAAGATTTTCAAGAAGAAAAATTTTAGTGTTTCTCTAGTGTTTAAACAAGTTTTCAAAAGAGTTTTGTGCTAAAAAGATTTCATCTTTATTGTTTTGGGTTTTTGGTAAATCAAAGAGAACTAGGTTTTTGGGATATTGTATTGGTTTTCATTTTCTATCATTTACAAGACATTTCCCAAGTAGTTTTTCTTTGTTGCTTGTTTCCAAAAACACCTTGATTCCACACTTGAGCTATCTTCTATCATAATCTATTTAGGATCTTTGTTTTGTGGAAAAAGAGAAAAAGAGAAGTGTTTGAGGTTAAGCCTCCAAAGTTGTAAACATTCCTTATTTGTGTATCACTCTTTGGTAGAGGTTGATCGGAGTGGTATTGGTTTGGAACCCTCTTCGGTAGAGGTATTTGTGGTTGTTGTTTGGCTACGGGCCTACCCCTCGGTTGTGAGTCGGTGTTTGAGAGAGGAGTTCGGTACTCCCTTTGTTGTAACAAATCCTCCTCGGTGGAGGTTCCCTCGGTGGGAGATAGTGGATTGGAAATCCTACACGGTGGTGTAGGCGGGGATGTAGAGCTGGGTGCTCGAACCTCGAAACATATCTTTGCCTTTGCGTTTGATCCATTGTCTCTCAACTCTCTCTCTCATTTATTTGTGCAAAGCATCATACTTCATTCATATCATTTATTGCTTGTGTTGCCTTGCATCTTTTATATTGTTCATCCTTATATGCTTGGCTTGCTTGTGTGTGTGCCTCACTTGTACTTAACCACAAGAGCTTCACATAGCACCTCAACCCATTCAAGGGGAATCAAGAGGAGTTAGTCCAGAGCCCTTCACGGGGAATTCGGCTACACTTGTTGGTTGTATTAAGTGTGATTGCAAAATTTGCATTAGCTTCCGCATTTAGCGCATTTAGTTTCTAGATTAGCAAGTACACCTATTCACCCCCCCTCTAGGTGTGCTTTTCACTATCCACCAAGGATTTTCAAAAAAGACTCAATACAACAGTCTACAAAAGACCAATAGTTCTAACTCCAATCTTCAAACCTCCACACAAGAGGTGAGTACAAAGCCAATGAAGAATACAAGTACTTGATGACCATAAATACCAAAAACTCTCTCTTTACAAATTCCTAAAATTTAAAGATGGAATTTGAGGCTCAATAAGTTTGTGTGAGAGAAAAATTAGTTGAAAAGAATGAACTTGAGGAAATTTTATTTGGAATGAAAGCTCTTGAAATTTAAAACTTTGAAAATTTTAAATTTTTCAAAACTTTCTCTTGATTTTTCTTGATAATACTTGATAAATCTTGATGTGAAACTCTCTCGAATGACTCATAGTTATAGGCAATAGGTAAATATCATTAGAGAATTAATTTGGGCATAAAACACTTGTTAAAATCTTAATAAACTGAAATTTGCATGTTTTGAAAAAGACAAAATTAGTTTAAATTAAAAACTAGCCGTTTTTCTCATTCTGCCAGTCTGATGGTTGATCGGACGGTCGATCGGCCATGACTATTTAAATAATCATTGCAGTGGTTGACGAACGGTCGAGCCAGAGCCAGAAACAAAAACTCCTACAAGAGAGCTCGATCTAAAGCGGTCGATCGACCCCAATGGCTAAGTGAGTTCCAAAGTGTCGGCCGATCGGGCAATCGACCGATCCCCTGTGCACACATACGTGAGTATCTGTGTGCACAATCGGCCAACTGCTCAGTCAAATATCTGTGTAGAACTCACTGCATACTCGGACGGTTATCCTGTCAAGGCCGAAAATCCCAAAAATTTTATTTTTAAATATCTATCTAATTTTTGAAATAAAATATATATGTTAAAATGAATTCAGCAACGATTTAAACAATGAAATTCATGTAAATTTTTAGAGATAAAAATCATGAAGAATAAATTACAAATATGTATCGATAAACTAGTTGAAAAACTAGTTATTTTAAAAAAAAAACTTTTTGTGTGTGGGAGACTTCTTGAGCATCAATATAACACTCTAAATTCAAACAATCTAATTTCTTACAATGTTGCACTATCTTCAAGTCTTTTTTAAGTGGGCTTCTCAAAAACCCATACTTTGATCTTCTGAGTTTGAATCCTATGCATGAATCAACTTGAACACTTCAATACCTTTCTTTTGAGGAAGAATAAAATGAGATTTTAATTCTTGAACTCTGAAATCTCAAAAATACTTGAACTTGATTAGTACCTCATAACTACATGAGTTTTGTAATCATCAAAACATAAAGGGTAATTGTACCCTCGGGCTAACAATTACTCAAGTCCTAATGAATATAGGATGAAGATCGAGATTCTTTTCTTTAGTGAGACCCTGGATATCGAATCCTTCTTAGACTAGGTCTATGAAGTGAATAAGTTCTTCGACATAACTTACGTCCCCAAAGAGAAGCATGTCAAGTCTGTGACATACAAGCTCAAGGGAGGAGCAGCCACATGGTGAGACCAATTACAAATATTAAAGAGACATCAAGTCTAACCATCCGTGATGATATGGAGACGCATGAAGCAACTTTTTCAAGGTAGATTTCTTTCACCTGATTATCAACAAATTCTGTATAATTAATTTGAGCATTGCCAATCAAGGGACAAGGACTGTCATGGTATACACTGAGGAATTTTATCAGCGATCATCCCGTTGTGATCTGTCCATGACGGAGGAGTAACAAGCGGCAAAGTACATCAGCAATCTAAAGTACTCCAACCAAGAACGTGTGATCCTTCACGATATATTGTCCGTTGATGAAGCCCACAAAAAAGCATTAAAAATCGAAAGGTTACAATGTAGAACTCCACTTTCCTAGCCTCCGACGCCAATTGAAAGACAACAACCAAAACCCCTACAGCAGTCCCAGTGACGATAGCAGGCCCTGTTGCAAAAGGAAAAGAGAATCCTACGCCAAGCCTGTTGTTGGTAAGTATTACAGGTGTAATGATCTTGAACACAAGTCCAATGAGTGTCCAAGGAAGAGGCAAGTCAATATGGCAGACTATGAGGATGAAGACAAAGTAAAAATTGAGACTGAGCCAGAAGACTCTGACTTTGCCGAAGAGCATGGAGAGTCAACTACCTGCATGGTACAATGATTGTTATACAATCAAAAGGTCCCCGATACCACACAAAAGCATCAAATCTTTTACTCAAGGTGTTCGATTAAAAATAAGGTGTGCAACCTCATCATCGACAACAAAAGTTGAGAGAACAGCGTTTCTAATGTATTAGTGGACTACGTGAAGTAAGAGACGGAACAACACCATCACTCTTACACTATTTGGTAGATCAAAAAAGGCTCATCTATTAAGGTAACAGATTTTTGTCTTGTCCCTATTTCAATTGGCAATTTTTATCAATATTTTGTTGCTTGTGATATTATCGATATGCATAAGTGTCATATTCTTTTAGGGAGACCATGACAATATGATGTTGATGCAACCCATAGAGGCGAGAGGAGCACATATGTGTTCACTTCGAAGAACAGAGGAGTTGCCATGAAACCAATTCTACCAGCTTCAAAGTCTACAAAAGAAGAGACACTAAAAATTCATAATCATATGGAATCGAGGCAAGTCCTTCTGGAATCGAAGGAAGCTCTAGTGGTCAATGAACATATTATTTCTTCTACTGAAATTTTCGAGGAGATAAAGTTGGAGAATATGGGAGAGGTAAAACCATTTTGACAACATAGTGCAACTATTTTTCATGATTTCAAAGATCCTTTCATGCAAAAAGAGAGTGCTCAAGATGCAGGGTTTCAATTTTTCAAGTTTATATCAACTACTATTGGCACATGGGTGCAACAAAATCATGATCCAACATTGAGCTACTGCTATAAGAAGATGTACAGCTTGTCGAGTTACAAGTAGAAAGAATTTAGAATTTCTAAGATGATATTCTTTATTCCGTGTCACACGACTATAAGTGTTCTACACGGTCTGTCAAGTTCTTTCGTTAATTGTACTTTGGAAGCTCTTGGAGGCAGATTAAGATTTTAGGATCACACTTTCTCTTATGCCGAGTTTGCTAAAGATGGTATCATTCATGGTTCGATTGATTAGAACTCGAGGACGAGTTCTTTTGAAAGGAGACTGATGTAGGAAGCTAAGGCAAAATATGGCAACAAACAATAGAATTGCATTAATCAACTAATCATTAAGAATAATCAATTAATCTTGTAATAGTCCCATTTTTAATCACCAGACTAACTTTAATCAAATCCACTTTCTCAAATCAATCTCATATTCTTTACCATCATCTCTGAATTATCAAAAAATTTGACAGCATCTCCTCTATAATACGGAGTCTACTCTAATACAACATTAATATAGACTAGTCTTAACATCGACCATGAGTCTATATACAATATCTCACGTAATTTATAATATAATTTCAGGTTGATATCGCCTACTTAATCATATGTAATACCACAACAACTTCTATATTCAAAGACATCATACATATATCCATCACAGAGTCATTCAAACCAACAACACAACTTAAGATATGTACAATTAACTTATAACTTAAAAAACACATATATACAGATGTACATACTCAAGTATAAGTTTTATTCATGAGTAATTAGTTATACATATTCAATGTAGAGATTTCTTCTTGGTCAAATATAGCAAAATACTAAAGATTGCCAAAAAATCAAAGAGATGCCCTGAACCTTCAGTGTTAAGCTCGGGTAGTCTTTTAACCAAGTCTTACCTAGTATTCACCTGAAAAATAAGAAATCTATGAGGTGTGAGCTCAACAACTCAGTGAGTAAAATTACTTTTCTTTTAAAATTTAACATGATTTTATCAGTTTATAGTGTACATGAAACAAGGAAGTAAGTGATCATAAATATAAATGTTTCAACTATATAATCAACTTACTTCAGTTGTTTTTCAAATAACACTGATTTGTGTATAGCAACAATTATCGATGTCTTCAATACAATTCTATGTTCTAATGTTTATCATACCATAAACAGGTAACACATTCAACATATAAGGTGTACCCACACATGTATATCACATGTACACATATGTCACACATATTAGTTCATTCGTATACATTAATTCTTTATCTTTTCAACACAGCATAAATTTCTATACATATAATAGCACCATTTTCGCACTCCATCCGTGCAATACAGGTCCCTTCCTCCCATAGTATATAATGACAATAATACCCAATCTTTTCTCATATGCCTGTGCAATTCGGGTCCCTTCCTCCAATAGTATATTTTGCCCTATCTTCACATCCAATGAAATTTACTTCGGCCCCTTCCTCCAGGCACATAGAGATATAACATACGCATACCAATACTTCTATTAAAAACTTGTAATCAATCAACACATGCATACACATCGTATCAAGAATTCAAGAACAAAATTAGATGATATCAATTAAAGTAACCATATAATGCTTATTTTACTCATAATTATCCAATTTCCTCATTCATATACAATTTATGCAACAATTATCAATTCTTCTTGAATTAGTAATATATTGTTAACATTTATTCTAACAGTTGTAATATTTCATAGTTAACTCAAATTTATCAAAAATCTCACTCAACTTTGCCCGATTCCATTATTTAGCATCACATGATTGCATCGACTTAAGAATCATCAGAATCTGATTCTGGACGATCAAGACATCGTTCGGAAAAGCAAAGCCAATATTTGGGATTAGATGTGAAATATTTAAAATTGTCCAAGGGGTTATTTGTGATTTTTCAGGGTTCAAAATATAATACTTTAAATTCTCAGGGGGTCAAATGAAATTTAACTTTTATTTACTTTACAGTCGGGCCGGATCCTTAAGGGTCGGATCGTAGGAATCCAAACCAATAACTTACTCCCCTCACTCTTCTCTTCTTCTTCTGCAAAATAGCAGCGGTAGCAGGAGCTGTGTTGCTCCCCCGGCCTTCTCCGTCATGGCCAGTATCGCATCGCCACTGACCAGCCTAGCGTCGTTGTCGCCTGACAGCCTCTCCAGCGTGGTCATTGTTCACGCAAAAGAGAGGGGGAGAGAGGCATAGGTTGGGGGTGCTGCTTCACCACCTGTTGTTGGCCCGAAGGTCCATCACTCTACTTTTGATGATGATCAACTCATGTAGTTATAGTACTAATGATCTTGTGTTTAATTAGTGACAGATTTATGATCAAGATCTTAGTAGGTGCATAGCTTCAACAAAGGATTTAAAGTCTAGTTTTGGAGCTAGCACGGTTTGATCCAAGAGCCATTGGATTGTGTTTGGACCAAGTCAAGAAGATGAGAAGACTTCAAGTGAAGACTTCAAGAAGATGAAGACTTGTGTCTAGGTTTGTTTTTTTATAAGATTTTGTTTTTAGTTAAAATGTAAAGGATAGAATAGTTGATGGATTGCTTAAGTACATATATACACACACTCTTGATAGTTTTGTTTTTTACAAAAGATTTTCTATTTTAGAAAATACATGTTTGATTTTTGGTTTTCAAGTTTACATGTTTTATCCAAAACCATGTTTAGTGCATAATGTCAAAAACATAGATATTTCACCATGTTTGTGTAATGGATCATATCCATACACCATATGCTTTCAAAGTTATTTAAATATCTTGTTTTTGTATTTGGTGAAGTTTTGGAAAAACAAGTTTTGAAAAATCTTGTTTGAAAAAATACTGTTTTCATTTGAGCTAATTTTTTCATATTACAAAAATAGTCCAAATCATTTGTAATATGCCTTGATTTTGTGCAAGCATGTTTGTTTATCAAAGTATATTGGTAAAACTATTTTTGTAGATTTTTTCAGTATTTTATGGGATTTTATTTCAATCAAAAAGACCAAGTTTTTAATCCCTCAATATTGTTTCCTGGCTTCAGCCGGTCGACCGGGACGGTCGACCGCAGCTTAAAGTCGGCCGACCTTCACGGTCGACCGACCTGCACAGACGTGCACGCCAGTTCTGATAGGAGGGCCGGTCGACCGACCCGGTCGACCGGCCAGAGAGCTCTGCTCTCTGGAAAGGCCCCGGCCGACCGGGCGGTCGACCGGACAGAGAGACTTGCTCTCTGTATCCTGGCCTCGGTCGACCGACCGGTCGACCGATGGCTCAATGGTCTGAAATATGACCGTTGGCCGGTCGACCGGGCGGTCGACCGACAGTTTTGTTAGGCCTCCAACGGTTAGTTTTTGGAGCCCTATAAATTGGGCCATTTGGGGGCTGTTTTCAACGAGATTTTCAAGTGGATTTTTCACTAATTTTTCCAACTCTTTTAAGAGGTTTTCTCCACTTGTTTTAGAGCAAATATTTCCAATCAAAATGAGAGTTTATTAAGAGTGTTTTAAAAGAGATTTCTTTGAGTTTTCCTCCACCATCTCTTTTCTTATTTTCTCACACAACACTTGAGCTATCCATTGCTATATCTACCCTATAGGGAGTTTGTTGTAAGAGAATTTTAGGTGATCAAGAGTTGTGATCACCAAAGTTCATCTTTGTTCTTTGAGGAGGCGGACGAGTGCGTTCGCGGTGGTTTCGAGTTCGGGTGCGAACTTGTTGTTTGAGGTGCGGCCTCGGCGAGCCGGTGGGCTTGTGGTGTGTACGGACTAGAGAGAGTCCAAGGAGTTCTAGTGGGAACGCGTTGTAGGTGTTGCGGCACCGAGTGATCCGGTGGGTTCGATTATAGTGGAAATCCTTCGTGTGTTGAAGGCGGAGATGTAGAGCAAGTGTGCTCGAATCTCGAAACAAATCTCTTGTGTACGCGATTGCTCTTACTCTCTCTCCCTTATTGTTTTATATCTTGCATGCTATTATTGCGCTTATCCTTACATGCTTGATATATATTGTGTGCTTAATTGATATATATATGCTTGGGGATTGTTTGCTAACACTTGTATTCAACCAAGAGAGCCAACGCGGCACCTCAACCGTTATCTAGGGGAATCTAGAGGAGTTTGTCCAGAGCCCTTCACGGGAATTCGGCAACATTCTTGTGTTATACGTGGTGTTTAGTTTAAATAGTTTGTTTAGGTCATAATAGTTTTTAATTCCGCATTATTTGGCATTTAGTGACCATTAGATTAGCCATTACCTATTCACCCCCTCTAGGTGATCCTACAATTGGTATCAGAGCCAAGTGCTCTGAATTTGGGTCTTACAACTTAGAGTTAAAGATCCTCATTTTTAGGCTAATCACAATATTTTTGTACACACACTATGGATTTTATGTCACCACCCATGTTTGACATTCTTAACATCCAAATTTGGAAGGTTAAGATGTCTTTGTACCTCAAGGCCCTAGGCATTCATGTTTATCTTGCTACCATCAATGATTCATATGTTAATAATAGCAAGTATATTGAGGCTAACTCAAAAGTCATTCATGCTTTGAAGAGTACCCTAAATAATGATTATTTATCTAGGATTTCTAATGTTGATTCGGCTTTTGTAGCTTGGAACATCATCACCTCCCTTGACGAAAAGGATCTATATTATGCCGGGAGCGATTCGGATGTTGGAAGTGATGTCTCCAACAAGTGCTATATGGTCCAAGGGGATAACCCCCTCGAGGTAACTACCGAATCCGAGGTAGAAGATGTTAACATGTCATATGATGAGCTTTCATCTTTTTGTCAACTATTGCTTGAAAAATATGACATGATTAAAAAGGAAAATAAAAATTTGAAAAAGAAGTTTGATTGCATGCATAAGGAAAATGATTCTTTTAAAAATAATATTGCATGTTTAGAAAAAGAAAAAGATGATTTGAATAATGAGAATATTTCCTTGATGTCTAAATTGAATGATTTATGTGAAGGAAACACATCTATGAAAAATAAAATTATTTTGGTGGAAAAATAAAAGGAAGTCGTTTTTCATGAAAATAATATTTTAAAAAGAAAAATGATTGAAAAAGAACAAGAAAATGTTTTTCAGAAGAAAAAGAAAATTGTTTCACAATCTCACCATGCTTTACATGCCACCATTGATGAAAGTGAGATTAAATTTTTGAAAAATAAAATTAATAGTTTGAACTCTACTTTGAGCATATGTGCATTTAACCACACTAGATTGGAGTCTATGTTTTCAAAGAAACAAGCTCCACATTCTCATGCACATCATCATCATGCATATGCTTATGTTGCACGCCACGATCATACACATACACATAAGCATACTAAGGTGTACAAATGTAAACATTGTGACCGCAAAGGCCATTTAGAAAAATTTTGTTTTGATAAGATGCATCATATTAAATTTGCTAATCATAAAAATTTTTGGGTTCCTTACAAAGCTAACACTCAAGGACCCAAAAGAAAATGGGTATCAAAACCCCCACCTTGTGTTTTTTATGTAGGTGAGGGCTCTCACATGACGTGAGAGGGATGGTGCCTTGATGGTGGATGCACATGGACTTGATGGACACATATATAAATGCATCGCTATCAAGGAGGTTTGGTGGGTAACCACCATGTTTAGAGTTTTGGAATATAGTTCCTTAGTTGGTAACTATTTCTAAACTCTTATTTCATTTACATGCTTATTCATTTTTGACATCATATAGCATGTTCATGTTTTTGTGCTTCATGTGGTAAATACTAGTTTAAATGTAGTTTTTATCAAAACTTAGATTTATACATGTACAAGTAGTGAGCTACAAATTGATTCATATATGTTTGCACTTCATGCTCATTTGTACCCACTATATGCACATGTATAACCTAGTTTTGATGATTTCCTCATTTACACTTGTTTTGCTAATTTTCGTGTTTTTACTTCATGTATATGCATTTTTATTCAAATCTAATAAATATACATGTATATCCTTTTTGAGTCTCTTGCCTTCATGCAAATACTATTAATAGACTCGTTTTATGTTTGGGATATGTATGCATATTGTTAGATTTAGATAAATCATACATATACCTAGAAGTTTATTGTTTTTAATGAAAAATAAATTTTCATGTTTTGTTTGATAAAATAAAATGAATAATTTGTTTTGATCATTTTGAGCCTTAATGACTATTTTCATGAAAATGCTATATACATGATTCTTGTACACTCATACTTCATTTGTTTTGTCATGACTTTGATTCATGAACACTTTTATGAGCTTAATCGATTTTGAGTGTCATCTCTTATGTATTTGGTATGATTCATAAAATACATATGATTTGGTTTCATATTTTTGAAGGATCTTTAACTAGTTTTTTAAAAATTAATTTAACTAGTTATTTATTCTTCAATGTTTATGAGATATACACATGATCCTATTATTGTTTCAATTGGTATCATTGAATCGTTTCAATTGGTATCAATTTGACTCTATTTTTGTATATACTCATATTTTGTTTTCTTATATATGTATGTATCAATTTCATTTGGTATACTCATTTTTCATACATATATATGAGTTAATTGTACTTGAGTTAAAATTGTTTTACATGTTTAAAGCACAAAGTTGTTTATGATAAGAAAATAAAATTTTAAGAAGGATTCTCAAGATTTGTTTATTGAGAAAATTCAAAATTTGTTTTATAAGAAAAATTCAAAATTTTTGAGTTGTATTGCCTATATGCAAGGAGAGCTTAACATCTCTTCTACATATAGATTCATGTTGAGTGTATTGTATATTGAGGAGCTTGACAACTCTTCTTTATGTGGTACACGTGTGTAGGGGGAGCTTCACATCTCCTCTTATGCATTACATATTATACGTTATGTGAATTAGGGCTTGTCATCCCTCTTTCATGTAATGTATATGTGTAGGGAAGTTACTTTACCGTCTTCCTCTTCATGAATGTATATCGCATATAACCTTTTATTGACTTATTTGTTTACACCCCTTATTGGTCTCTTTGTTTATGACAAAAAGGGGGAGAAAAATTTGATGATTTTGTTTTTACTTTAACCCCTTTGTTGATGATTGACAAAAGGGGGAGAAGTATTTGAGATATTTGCATGTTTTCCTTACTTAAGGGGGAGAAGTATTTGTTTTCCTTACTTAAGGGGGAGTAGTTTTTATGTTTATGCATATATGTTTTGTTTGCGAATAGGAGAAAAAGATTTTGTGATTTTATTTTATGCTTAATTAGCATGTTTACTCCTTCATTTGCATACATGTTTATGAGCATACATTGCATATTTATTTGTTTATTTGTTATGCATGAGTTAAGGGGGAGCTTCTTTGAAGCTTTACTTTAATCCATGCATATATAACTTCATGAGTTTTGTCATCATCAAAAGGGGGAGATTGTTGGCCCGAAGGCTCATCACTCTAGTTTTGATGATGATCAACTCATGTAGTTATAGTACTAATGATCTTGTGTTTAATTAGTGACAGATTTATGATCAAGATCTTAGTAGGTGCATAGCTTCAACAAAGGATTTAAAGTCAAGTTTTGGAGGTAGCACGGTTTGATCCAAGAGCCATTGGATTGTGTTTGGACCAAGTCAAGAAGATGAGAAGACTTCAAGTGAAGACTTCAAGAAGATGAAGACTTGTGTCTAGGTTTGTTTTTTTTATAAGGATTTGTTTTTAGTTAAAATATAAAGGATAGAATAGTTGGTGGATTGCTCAAGTACATATATACACACACACTCTTGATAGTTTTGATTTTTACAAAAGATTTTCTATTTTAGAAAATACATGTTTGATTTTTGGTTTTCAAGTTTACATGTTTTATCCAAAACTATGTTTAGTGCATAATGTCAAAAACATAGATATTTCACCATGTTTGTGTAATGGATCATATCCATACACCATATGCTTTCAAAGTTGTTTAAATATCTTGTTTTTGTATTTGGTGAAGTTTTGGAAAAAAAAGTTTTGAAAAATCTTGTTTGGAAAAATACTGTTTTCATTTGAGCCAATTTTTCCACATTACAAAAATAGTTCAAATCATTTGTAACATGCATTGATTTTGTGCAAGCATGTTTGTTTATCAAAGTATATTGGTAAAACTATTTTTGTAGATTTTTTCAGTATTTTATGGGATTTTATTTCAATCAAAAAGACCAAGTTTTTAATCCCTTAATATTGTTTCCTGGCTTCAGCCGGTCGACCGGGACGGTCGACCGCAGCTTGAAGTCGGCCGACCTTCACGGTCGACCGACGTGCACAGACGTGCACGCCAGTTCTGGCAGGAGGGCCGGTCGACCGTCCAGAGAGCTCTGCTCTCTGGAAAGGCCCCGGCCGACCGGGCGGTCGACCGGACAGAGAGACTTGCTCTCTGTATCCTGGCCTCGGTCGACCGACCGGTCGACCAATGGCTCAACGGTCTGAAATATGACCGTTGGTCGGTCGACCGGGCGGTCGACCGACAGTTCTGTCAGGCCTCCAACGGCTAGTTTTTGGAGCCCTATAAATTGGGCCATTTGGGGGCTGTTTTCAACGAGATTTTCAAGTGGATTTTTCACCAGTTTTCCAACTCTTTTAAGAGGTTTTCTCCACTTATTTTAGAGCAAATATTTTCAATCAAAAGGAGAGTTTATCAAGAGTGTTTTAAAAGAGATTTCTTTGAGTTTTCCTCCACCATCTCTTTCCTTGTTTTCTCACACAACACTTGAGCTATCCATTGCTATATCTACCCTATAGGGAGTTTGTTGTGAGAAGATTTTAGGTGATCAAGAGTTGTGATCACCAAAGTTCATCTTTGTTCTTTGAGGAGGCGGACGAGTGTGTTCGCGGTGGTTTCGAGTTCGGGTGCGAACTTGTTGTTTGAGGTGCGGCCTCGGCGAGCCGGTGGGCTTGTGGTGTGTACGGACTAGAGAGAGTCCAAGGAGTTCTAGTGAGAACTCGTTGTAGGTGTTGCGGCACCGAGTGATCCGGTGGGATCGATTATAGTGGAAATCCTTCGTGTGTCGAAGGCGGGGATGTAGAGCAAGTGTGCTCGAACCTCGAAACAAATCTCTTGTGTTTGCGATTGCTCTTACTTCTCTCCCTTATTGCTTTATATCTTGAATGCTATTATTGTGCTTATCCTTACATGCTTGATATACATTGTGTGCTTAATTGATATATATATATATATATATATATATATATATATATATATATATATGCTTGGGGATTGTTTGCTAACACTTATATTCAACCAAGAGAGCCAACGCGACACCTCAACCCTTATCTAGGGGAATCTAGAGGAGTTTGTCCAGAGCCCTTCACAGGGAATTCGGCAATACTCTTGTGTTATACGTGGTGTTTAGTTTAAATAGTTTGTTTAGGTCATAATAGTTTTTAATTCCGCATTATTTGGCATTTAGTGACCATTAAATTAGTCATCACCTATTCACCCCCCTCTAGGTGATCCTACACCTATGCCCAACCTCAGGCCAGCCTGGCCCTTGTTGCCGGCCAGCCCTCACTGTCGGACAGACCCCGACACCGCCACCATCCACCCATGGTCGCCAGTCATGCCAAAGACAGAGATAGAGAGAAATAGAGAGGATGGAGACTGGCGTCGGTGCGTCCTCTGCGTCGCTACCGCGCCCAATGTCGTCATCACAGTCCTAGCTGGCGATCAGGTCAGAGAGAGTGAGAGAGAGAGAATGAGTGGGAGAAAGAGAGTGAGTGGCGGCATGAATGAGTGATTTCCATAATTTGGTAATTCATTTTTTTCCACCACTTTAATCCTTAGCATGACATCTGCCATCACCAATTTCCACACCACCCAAACTTCTCCACCTCATACTTACAAGGCCAACTCACTTCTCCCCACTAATTACGCGCTAATTTAATTAAATAATATTAGTTAATTAAATGGATATGAACGAGTGGGGTATCTCTCCTTTATACATTTTGTATACACCCAAACTTATATATATATATAGATAGACTTGTATCCTTTCAAAAGGATTTGATCCCGGATCCTTCCCACTCAAATTCAACCCTCCAACATTCGAATACAAGATCCACTCCGTTGAAGTTGATCTATACTATTTCAAGTATCTATAAACCAAAAATCAAGTGTTTTAAATACTTTTTGCCCATCCATCAAACGACGCAAAATGGACGGCCGAAAGTAGTGAGTTGGTTAGATCTATGTCTTTAGACATACAAATTCTCGATCCGGCCATTTCATTATGATCTAAACATTTAAAAACCCCTATAAACTAATTTTTGTTAGATTTCAAATGTTCTACACCGTTAAACTAACCAACTCACTATTTAGGCCGTCCGTTTTTTCCCTACTTGATGGATGGGCAAAAGGTATTTAAAACACTTGATTTTTGGTTTATAGATACTTGAAATAGTATAGATCAACTTCAACGGAGTGGATCTTGTATTCGAATGTTGGAGGGTTGAATTTGAGTGGGAAGGATTCGGGATCAAATCCTTTTGAAAGGATACAAGTCTATATGTGTGTGTGTGTGTGTGTGTGTGTACATATATATATATATATATATATATATATATATATATATATATATATATATATATATATATATATATATATATATATATATATATATATATATATATATATGTGTGTGTATGTATGTATGTATGTATGTATATACATGTATGTATACACACTTGTATATACATAAATATTCCTTTATTTAACACAATTAATGATATATTCACAAATCATCATTTATGAGAAATTTATTTATTTTCAAATTTTCCACTTAATCATACCAAAATTATAATCATATGGAAAACTGAATAAATTATCATAATATAAATCAGAATTTGCATTTTGTAGTACAGATTCATGATTAAAATAATATGAGTGTTATAGCTATCTTTTCTAATAACTGGTGTTATCTCACAAAGCGAAAAATTAAAGTATTATTGAATCAAGGTAGTATGCAAATATTTTCTTTACCATTCCAAATAATTTCCATTAAAATTTGATGATATAATCATCCATGAATTATCAGTTTTGAATGTCGATTTGTTGGCCCAAAGGCCTTCCACCCTAGTTTTGATGATGATTAACTCATGTAGTTATGTTTACTAATAATCTTGTGTTGTTTAAGTTTCAGATCATTAACCAAGATATTAGTTGGTGATTAGCTTTAACAAGGAGTTTAGAAGCTTTTCATGGTGATTCCGGTGCTCAAGCTTCAAGTTCTTTCCTTTGCACTCGGTGGATCACGCGTTTGAGAGCAAGTCTACTTGAAGATGGAGGTCATCAAGAAGACTTAGGTATCCTAGTTTAGTTAGTATGTTTAGATCCAATTTGTAAAGCTTAGTATAGTTGATATGCTCAAGTGCACAACACACACAAGATTTATGTTTTGGATTTGGTTTTCATGAATAGTAGATCAAAACAAGTTTACTTTATTTTTATGTATATTAGATATGTTCTAGATATACATACATGCTTTAAACTTACTAGACAAACTTATTTTGACTTTCCTATTCATGTATTGAAAAATCAAGTTTGATAAAAATACAAGTGTTGGTTTTGATAAAATTTGGAAGACTCAAAAATGAATTGATATGATTGATATATATGTCTTGAAATTTTTATCACTTATTTGTGTTTCAATATAAAATGATAAAACAATTTTTATGGAATTTTCAGAATAGATAAAAGATTTTTCAAAAATTTTTAAACTGTTTTTCTGACCCATATTTCTGTTCCAGGCTTCAACCAGTCGACTAGTCAACTGACCTAGTCGACTTGGGATGAAGTCGGTCGACCGGGTCGGTCGACCGACGTGCACAGATCTGTGCACGTTTGGCAGACACTGGGACGGTCGACCGTCAGGGTCGACCGGGTCTGAGAGCTCTGCTCTCTGTTTGTTTGGGTCGACCGTGCCGGTCGACCGAGTTTGCCCAACGGTCATAATATGACCGTTGGCGGTCGACCGGGCGGTCGACCGCCAAGCCTGTTAGGCTGCCACATCAGCCTAACGGCTAGTTTTGTTTTGGGGCTATAAATACCCCAACACTTGGGCTGTTTTGTTAAGAGTTTCAAGAAGAAAAATTTCAGTGTTTCTCTAGTGTTTAAACAAGTTTTCAAAATAGTTTTTATACTAAAAAGATTTCATCTCTATTGTTTTGGGTTTTTGAAAATCAAAGAGAACTAGGTTTTTGGATATTGTATTGGTTTTCATTTTCTATCATTTACAAGACATTTCCCAAGTAGTTTTTCTTTGTTGCTTGTTTCCAAAAGCACCTCGATTACACACTTGAGCTATCTTCTATCCTAATCTATTTAGGATCCTTGTTTTGTGGAAAAGAGAGAAAAAGAGAAGTGTTTGAGGTTAAGCCTCCAAGATTGTAAACCCTCCTTGTTTTTGTTGTATCCCTTTTTGGTAGAGGTTGATCGGAGTGGTATTGGTTTGGATCCCTCTTCGGTAGAGGTGATTGTGTTGGTTGTATTGGCTACGGGCCTTATCCCTCTTCGGTAGAGGTGGATTGTGGTTGTATTGTCTCGGTGGCATTGAGAGAGGAGTTCGGTACTCCTATAGTGGATTGGAAATCCTACACGGTGGTGTAGGCGAGGATGTAGAGCTAGGGGCTCGAACCTCGTAACATATCCTTGTGTTTGTGTTTGATCCAATATCTCTCAACTCTCTCTCATTTATTTGTGCAAAGCATCATACTTTATTCATATCATATATTGCTTGTATTGCCTTGCATCTTATATATTGTTCATCCTTATATGCTTGGCTTGCTTGTGTGTGTGTGCCTTACTTATACTTAATCACAAGAGCTTCACATAGCACCTCAACCCATTCAAGGGGAATCAAGAGGAGTTAGTCCAGAGCCCTTCACGGGGAATTCGGCTACACTTGTGTGTTGTATTAAGTGTGTTGCAAAATTTGCATTAGCTTCCGCATTTAGCGCACTTAGTTCACTAGATTAGCATTTACACCTATTCACCCCTCCTCTAGGTGTTTTTCAATTGGTATCAGAGCCAAGTGCTCTGATTTTGGGTCTAACAACCTAGAGTTAAAGATCCTCATTTTAGGCTAATCTTGTTTACATTTGCTTGTTTGCACACTCATATAGTTTACCATGGACTTCATGACCCCACTTATGTTTGACCCTTCCAACATCATTATTTGAAAGATTAGGATGTCTGTTTATTTGCAAACCCTAGGACATAAGGTTTACCTTGCCATCATCAAGGAATCCTACCTTAGTGATAGCAAGCATATAGGGGCCAATGCACAAGCCCTTGAGGCCATTAGAAGCACATTATCCAAAGAATATCTTATGCGTGTTTCTAACATTGATTCCGCCTTTGCAGTGTGGAATTTGTTGACAACAACCACCACCTCCAAGCTTCAATTGCCAATCTAACAGAGGAGGAATCTAGTGAGAATCCGAGCCACAACCATGCTATACGGTCCAAGGGAATGACTCCCTTGAGGTACACTCGGAAACCCACTTAGATAATGATGCTGATGCTAGTTCTTCATGTGATGATTATGATGCCCATGTTTTAAATGAAGAACTTTCTATAGTTTGTGAAAAATTGATAGAAAAATATAAGATTTTGAAAAAAAAAAGTTTAGAAATTGAAAAAGAAATAAAAGTTTGCATTCTAGACTTGACATTGTCTTGCAAGAGAAAGATGAGATTTTGGATGAAAGGGATTCATTAAAATCTCAACTTGATCTCGTTTTAAATGAAAATAAAATTTTAAGAAATAAAAATGATTGTGATGATTTGTGGAAGAAAAATGAGTTTTTATCCTCAAAATTAGATTCTGTTTTAAATAGTAATGATTCTTTGGAAAGAGAAATGGATTTTATTACAAAAGAATTAGATATTTGTGTAAAGAAAAATAAGTCTTTGAAAAATGATATTGTTTCACATGTTTGCCATGCTAGGGTAGTTTCACCTAGAACACCTAATGCATGCCACACTTCTTCTTTGATTAACAATGATATATCTTTGCTTAAGAAGAGTGTTGATTGTTTGGGCTCCACTTTGAGCCAATGTGTTGTTGGGCATACACGCTTGGAATCTTTGTTTCGAAAGAAACAAGTTCCATCTTTTCATGCACACCCTCCACGGCATACACATGCTCCTCACGAATACCATCACACTATGTATGCTCATGTGTACACTTGTACACATTGTGGACGTATCGGCCACCTTGCTAAATTTTGTTATGATAGATTAAATGTTTCAATTTAGCAAAGAATTTTGTTTGGGTTAGAGAAGGTACTAACCCCATGGACCCAAAAGAGTATGGGTACCAAAGACCACCCCTCCTTTGTTTAATGTAGGTGTGGGCTCTCACATGACGTGAGAGTTGCCGTACCTTGGAGTGGATGCGTTCCGAGCTTCATGGAAATCTATTGGATGCATCACTTTCAAGGGAAGGTTTGGTGGTGATGACCACCACGTGTTTGGAGAACTAGAGCGGTGCCCTCATTGGTTTTGGTATCGAATCTCTAACTCCTTATTTATTGTTTACATACTTTCCATGTTTATCTTTCATAGCATGTTTTTGATGTTTGTTGATTACTATGAAAATGCCATGTTAATTAGATTCTTGACATACATGTATAGTATTTGAGACACTCATATTTAATATGGATTATTATTTTGTGTTCTCGTATTTGATTAGCTATCATGTACATCATAAATCTAATAACATGTGGATATTCATAATAATCATGTTTATGTTTATCATGTTGATCTTTATCGTGTTTTAATGCTTCATGTTTTGAATATATGTTTAAATGTTAGTTTTCATTAAGACTAGGATTTATACTTGTGCATATAGTGGGCCACAAATAGATCTATATATGTTTGGGCTTGAATGCTTATTTGAACCCATTAGATGTGCTAGTATAGTCTAGTTTTGATGATTCATACACTTTAAACTTGTATTCCTATTTTTGAATTTGTTTTATGTTTAGGTGTTTTCATTTCATGTATATGTCTATTTTGCTAAACTTTAAGATATACATGTATACCCTTTGAGTCATTTGCCTTTCATGCAAATCTATACATATGGACTCAATCGTGTTTGGATATGTATGTATACTTTTTGTGTTGACAATTCATATATATACCTTGAAATGAAATTTGTTTTGATGAATATTTAGTTTTTCTTGATTTCATGTTTATTTGTTTAACTTCATGTATATGTCTATTTTATCCAAATTATTGTTATACATATACATCCTTTTGAGCCACGTGCCTTCATGCATATATCTTTGTGGACTCGTTGTGTTTGGATATGTATGTATACTTTAATTTGTATAGGACATATATATACTTTGAAGATTAAATAAGTTTTAATGATTTTCATGTTTTCTTGTTTCAAGGAATTTTAAGCTTAATTGGAAATTCATAATGCCATGTCACACATTACTTGTACACTCATCATTTTTAAAATATTTCTCATGAGTATGTTTTCATGAGCATGTATGGACTTTATTGAATATTGAGTGATTTTAAGTGCTATGTGATTTACATGTGTTTTATGAAAATTATTTTTAGTTTATTCCTTACTTGAAGGATTTCGTACTAGTTTTTCAAATTATTCATATAACTAGTTACGGTATTCTTCATTTTGGTAGAGTTTTTCAAACAAAGCTTATTTTCAAATCTATTTTTGAAAACCCCTACCTTCTATGGGAGGTTGGATGGGAGATCATATTCATGAATGCTTTAAAGTGAAAATCATTTAAAACTTGAACCATGATTGGAGGTAGTAATATGATGTATACACTTGAACTTATTGATTATGTCAATTGGTATCATTGAACTCTTTCAATTGGTATCATTTTGATCTTTTTGTATACTCATATGACTATTGTGTATGTATATCTTCAATTGGTATCATCTATTAGTGATTGGTACTCATTCTATTTCATACACATATACTTATTTTATTTGTGCTATTATATTTCTATATCTTGAGCACAAATTTTGTTTATGCTAAAGCTTGAGCTTCAACTTTATTTCAATTGATTTAGTTTTCAATTGGTATCTTATTACAAGCCTATGCATAGTTTTTGTTGGTATTTCATAAAGGGGGAGAAAATTCGTTTTTCATATTTCAATTGATACTTGTATTTCCACTACCTTACTTTATGATAGAAAATAGTCATTTCAATTGTTTATTTGGCTTAAAAAGAAAAATACTATCTTGTGATATCAAAATGTCTTGTGTTTTAAATTGGTATCTCAAAATTTTTTTAAAAAAAAAAGTTATTATACAAAAGTCTTGATTTATATTGACTATATGCAAGGAGAGCTTAACATCTCTTTCACATATAGATTCATGTTGAGTGTGTCTTATATTGAGGAGCTTAACATCTCTTCTTTATGTGGTACACGTATGTAGGGGGAGCTTCACATCTCCTCTTATGCATTACATAATGTGTGTTATGTGAATTAGGGCTTAACATCCCTCTTTCATGTAATGCATATGTGTAGGGAAGCTAACTTAGCGTCTTCCTCTTCATGAATGTATATAGCATATAACATTTATTGATCTTTATTTATTTTCAATTGGTATCAAGATGCTTCATTGACATATTTTCAATTGATATCCTAATTGATTGTCACCCCTTATTGACTTTATTTTTTATTTTTAGACAAAAAGGGGGAGAACATTATTTTTTTATTGTTTTGATTGACAAAAAGGGGGAGAAAGATTTTTACCCCTCATTTTATTGTTTTGATTGTTTACCCCTTTGTTGATGATTGACAAAAAGGGGAGAATTATTTGTGAGTTTAACATGCATTATATAAATCTTATAAACTCAAAAATGATTAGTTCATGTTTTATATATGCATAGTTATGTTTTTGCATATATTATGTTTAATTTAGTTTAATGTTAATTGATCTCTAGAACATGTTTTGTTTTGAATATTTCATTTGATATCTAGAGCATCTTGTTTATGCATTGTCATTCATGCATATTTATGTTTATTTGTTTTATGCATGAGTTAGGGGGAGCTTCTTTGAAGCTTAACTTTAATCCATGCATATATAACTCCATGAGTTTTGTCATCATCAAAAAGGGGGAGATTGTTGGCCCAAAGGCCTTCCACCCTAGTTTTGATGATGATTAACTCATGTAGTTATGTTTACTAATAATCTTGTGTTGTTTAAGTTTCAGATCATTAACCAAGATATTAGTTGGTGATTAGCTTCAACAAGGAGTTTAGAAGCTTTTCATGGTGATTCCGGTGCTCAAGCTTCAAGTTCTTTCCTTTGCACTCGGTGGATCACGCGTTTGGGAGTAAGTCTACTTAAAGATGGAGGTCATCAAGAAGACTTAGGTATCCTAGTTTAGTTAGTATGTTTAGATCCAATTTGTAAAGCTTAGTATAGTTGATATGTTCAAGTGCACAACACACACAAGATTTATGTTTTGGATTTGGTTTTCATGAATAGTAGATCAAAACAAGTTTACTTTATTTTTATGTATATTAGATATGTTCTAGATATACATACATGCTTTAAACTTGCTAGACAAACTTATTTTGACTTTCCTATTCATGTATTGAAAAATCAAGTTTGATAAAAATACAAGTGTTGGTTTTGAGAAAATTTGGAAGACTCAAAAATGAATTGATATGATTGATATATATGTCTTGAAATTTTTATCACTTGTTTGTGTTTCAATATAAAATGATAAAACAATTTTTATGGAATTTTCAGAATAGATAAAAGATTTTTCAAAATATTTTTAAACTATTTTTCTGACCCAGATTTCTGTTCCAGGCTTCAACCAGTCGACTAGTCAACTGACCTAGTCGACTTGGGATGAAGTCGGTCGACCGGGTCGGTCGACCGACGTGCACAAATCTGTGCACGTTTGGCAGACACTTGGACGGTCGACCGTCAGGGTCGACCGGGTCTGAGAGCTCTGCTCTCTGTTTGTTTGGGTCGACCGTGCCGGTCGACCGGGTTTGCCCAACGGTCATAAATATGACCGTTGGCGGTCGACCGGGCGGTCGACCGCCAAGCCTGTCAGGCTGCCACATCAGCCAAACGGCTAGTTTTGTTTTGGGCTATAAATACCCCAACACTTGGGCTGTTTTGTTAAGAGTTTCAAGAAGAAAAATTTCAGTGTTTCTCTAGTGTTTAAACAAGTTTTCAAAATAGTTTTTATGCTAAAAAGATTTCATCTCTATTGTTTTGGGTTTTTAGAAAATCAAAGAGAACTAGGTTTTTGGGATATTGCATTGGTTTTCATTTTCTATCATTTACAAGACATTTCCCAAGTAGTTTTTCTTTGTTGCTTATTTCCAAAAACACCTTGATTCCACACTTGAGCTATCTTCTATCCTAATCTATTTAGGATCCTTGTTTTGTAGAAAAGAGAGAAAAAGAGAAGTGTTTGAGGTTAAGCCTCCAAGATTGTAAACCCTCCTTGTTTTTTTTGTATCTGTAATACCCCGTTCCCGGAATACGTACTTAATCTCGTATTCAGATTTTCAGTCGTATTTTTCGATTTGTTTCCCGTATTTATTTTGTATTATGAATTCCTTATATGGTTGTTTTGTCTTGGATTGGGATTCGTGGACTCGGAGTCAGTCCCAGTCCGAACCAGGAACTCGATTATAGTATATTATTCGATTTGGTCTTTCTGGTGATTAGATTTGACCGATTTTAGTTTTAAATATCATTTTCCATTATTATATATTTTCTATGATTTTCTAGATTTTTTCTGGAATTAAAATGAAAGTCTTCAAAACCGGTGTCGGCCAGTGCCGCTGACCGATTCCTGGATTTTTAATTCTCAAACAGCTTGGAATTCCATGATGATTCTTTAGACTTTATTTCTTAGAATAATATTTTCTACCTACATGCTTTTTCTGAGGATTTTATAATTTTATGAAAATTCCATCGGAGTCGGTAGATAACTGATTCCGGGATTTTTAGTTTTAAAACTATAAAGTATTTCTTAAAACGGATTTCACCAATATTCTTAATATAATATTATGGATTTTTGATAATTATTTCGGGTCGTTCCGAGATACTTGAATTTCGGACGATTCCGGTATTTTCCGAATGTTTGCCGTATCCTCGATCTAAACCCGGGTATCTGTCCTTTCAATATTTTCCAATCCTAATTCCAAGAAAATATCTTCTCATTTCAATTTCTTTTCCATTTTTCCTTTTCCTTTATTTCCTTCTTCCCTCCACAAGCTAAAGCATTTCCATTTTCCAAAATTCCAATAATTCCACACTCTTCCACACACTTCCCACAAAAATATCTCTCTTTTTCTCTCTCTTCCTTGGCCGGCCAAGTGGCCAAGAGAAGGACACTCACCCCCTCCTCCACTTTGCAATTAACCCCCTCTCATCTACTCTAATTTCACCACCTTCACAAATTCCAAATCATATATAAACATTCCTTTACAATTCCATCTCTTTTTTCTTCACTTCACCAAAAGAAATCCCTTCACCAAAATCCTCCTCCCTCTCAACTCAACCTCCAACTTCAAGAGCTTCATCTAGGGCATCATCAAGGTCTTCATCTTCAACCACCAACTCCCAAAGCAACACCAAGATCATCTTCTCCACATCAAGCAACTTCAACTTCAACAACTACTTTTGGATTGGGGCCATCATCTCCACCTTGGGATCTTTTCAAGACTACAAAGCTTCACCTAACCAATCCTTGTGAGTATTTTTACTCACCAAGACTTGTTTCATTCCTAAGCATACTTGTATCTCCATATCTTGTGTTCATATGTCATAAAAATCCTATTTTTAGACCATCCAACACAACCAGCAGATTCGGCTCTGTATTCTGTTTTTCCCCACTGTTAGTCGACTTGACCTAGAACCTAGTCGACTAGAAACCCTTAGCTGAAACGTAGCCTTTTCTGACTTCACAGTTTTAGTCGACTAGTCCCTTTTACCAGTCGACTAGATATCCCTAGTCGACTACTAGAATTCCCCTAGTCGACTCCTGAAATAAACTCAACTCTCTGTATCACAGTTTTAGTCGACTTAACATAATTGTTAGTCGACTTGACATGTCTGTTAGTCGACTACTATTTCAACCTAGTCGACTAACTTTCCCTGAATCAGAAACCCAACTCTCTGTTACACAGTTTTAGTCGACTATACCCTACTGTTAGTCGACTAACCCTTCTATTAGTCGACTACTCTACCAACCTAGTCGACTAACTTATGGCTGTCTATTATACTTGATTACCTTCTTGACTTTGTATCTCATCCTTGATACATATACTATATATTGTTCTTACTTGTACTTCATAACTTGTACTTTATGACCTATTACTTGATGTATGTCATCTCTAGTCACTTCATATTTCCATTGATATGCTACTGCTTGTTTCATTCTTGTTCATGTACTCTATCTGTGTTATGCCTACTTTCTTATCGTACACTATGCTTGGTTGACCCTTCGAGGTCATTGAACCCTGGGTTTCTATTATATTATCATTGCTATATCGTTGCTTCAGACTGTCAGTTTCATGTTTCCTTTTAACACATGTATATCATCTAACTTCCACTATGTTATCACCTGACCACTTGGCATGTTACTACCTAGTAAGAACCACTTGTTATGATATGACTTGCCCTGATTAATATCAATCTCTTGACTTGATTGGTTACTTGTTGGATATCATCATCTTGTCATGCTATCACTCTATACCCGGCATGATACACTCATCTCACTCGCTACCCTCTTGCTTTACCATTCCATTGATTATGATAGTATCCTCGCTCTAGTCTTCATGTATTGTATTTCATGCTTTATATCTTTTATTGCTTTATGCTATGCGTGGCCGACCCTTCGTGGTCGTTGGACTTGTTGGACTGGGACCATTGCTTTTACATTACCACTTGGCATTATTTTAGACCTGTCAGTATGTGCTACCATTTATCATATGTATATCACCTGGCAACTGTGTTATCATCTAACCACCTGCCATGCCACTATTTGGCAAGACCCTTTTATTATGTCATGACTTACCTGACTACTATCCATTCTTGATATGCTTGGTTGTTTACTAAATATCACCACTCTGTCATGCTATCACTTGACACTCAGCATGATGACTTGACTTGTGATTGTCATCTTTACGGGAATCTTGATTTGTTATCCTGTATCATGATCAGTGACCTGTATATTGTATTCCTGCTTTACATGCAGTGACCTGACTATATAGTGCCTCTGTACTCTTTATTCCTGATCATGTCCATTTCCTATTTTTCCCGTAAAGTGACAATGAAACTATTAAATCCTAAAAAGGACCAACTTGTATTGGGTCGGGGGAAATATGCCGATATCGATATGTGTTCGTGTTTACAGTGGCTTTAGGTATTGTGCACTATATCCGGTCTGACCTGTGGTACTCCAGGGGACCGAGGGGAGAGCTGGCTCCCTACATCCCAGTTTTAACGGGCATACATAAGTCCCTCCTCCTGGACAAGCCTTGCGGCTGGTTTCCGTTTCCATGCAACGGAACAATCCTGGACCGTAGTCCCGGGTATGTACGGGACCCACTGTAAACATAGTTCGTTGATACAACCGTTGTTTCCAATAACAACCTCGACTTTCTTATATATGGATGTATGTGAGTTGGGATATATACCGGGTATATACCGAGACACATACCTAGATATATGGGTTAGACGAGTAATAATAATAAGACACCTGTTATGATTTCTGTTATAGATACCTGTTATGTTATGACTCCTATTATACCTGTTATGTCATAATCCTTATTATGATTCCTGTATTCTTGTTAGACTTGATACATGATGATTCTAGTTCCTGCTTTACCTCTTACATGTTTCTATCATCACCGCTTTGTTATTATTCTTTCGACTTACTAGTCTTGTAAAGCCGTAACTCAAGCTTACACACAGTCTTTCCATCTTTATTTCGTTATACTTCCATTACTTACTGGTTCATGTTTCTTATACTGATTCTAACCCTCTTATTCATGTTTCTTAGCCATTTGGCTGTAGCCTGTTATTATTGGGAGGTCCTGACTCCCTTGGATTTGTATGTTCAGGTTTAGTAGCTGGATCGAAGTGGAGCCGTCCACAGTAGATTGAGCTTTCCTTAGAGTGCAGTCTGATTAGCTCCTGTTCCTTCGTGCCAGCCATCTCTTTTGACTCACGAGATCTACATCCTTCTCGTGAGCATTTTGTGTTTATATTGTATATTTTACTTTTGGACTTGTTTATGATAAAAGACACATGTAATGTGTAGTTGTTTATCATACTGTGATAGCTTTGTATATGTACTTTTATGTTGGCATACGTATGTATACCACGCTTCGTGTTGTACTCTGTTTCCTTGTTGTACTTTTATGCTTAGCGTATATACGTGGGGGGCATTTTCTGACCTACGTATATACGTCGCAGTGACGTCCCCGTATCCGTGGAATCGGGGCGTTACAGGATGGTATCAGAGCCTAGGCTCTCACCACCTCTAGTACAAACAAGCAGCAAATTCTATTAATTTGCTATTGCCAACTGCAATGTACAAAGTTATCTAGTCCTTCTTGATTTTTCTAGTTCTTCTTGATCTTTCCTTCATATCCTAAACTCCTTCCATTCTTCCAACTCTTTCCAGTTATCTTTCATCAACTAAGGTATGGACACTGGGCAAGCATCAAAGGTTTCCCGTGGAAAGGAACGACGATTGGAGAAGAAGAGTGAGAACCAAGTGCAGAACAAGTCGATTAAGAAGGCTTTGCAGTTGATGAGGAGGGCCTTGCAGTTAATGAATGAAGTGAACGAAGGAGGTGCGACCAGGACAATCAATGGCCCGAAGATCAAGCGACCGTTCAAACGTCCTCTTCCTGGGAACACATGCAATTTCTGCCACAAACCCGGACATTTTAAGAGGGATTGCCGAATGGCCAATGGGTTATGTTTGGCATGTGGGAAAGAGAGTCATGTGATAAGGAATTGCCCACACAGGAAGTTTGGACAGGTGGCACCAGTCAGACCAGCTCGTTCAGCCCCAGCTTTTCCAGCCCCGCCACCAAGGAGGAATCCAGAACCTGTTCCACCCCAACAGAATGATCAGCAGCCGAGGGGAGTGAAAACTGGAGCAGATCAGAGTAGAGCAGAGGCATCAGACAGTGCAGCGGAGCGTGAGGACCAGTGTCCAGATCCGGAACCTTAAGGATGTCATGGTAACCACTACCCCAGATCTTGTCTTTGAATTGGTTATCATTCTTAATATTTCCCTTGTCATTCTATCATTGTTCATTCTAGTCCTTCCTGTATTCATCTTATTCCCTGTTTTTGTTTTATGAGGCCTTTATTCCAGCCATTGTCCCCTTTGTATTCAATTTACCCCTTAGCGAAATTGCGAGGACGCAATTTTTGTAAGGTGGGTGGATTGTAATACCCCGTTTCCGGAATACGTACTTAATCTCGTATTCAGATTTTCGGTCGTATTTTTCGATTTGTTTCCCGTATTTATTTTGTATTATGAATTCCTTATATGGTTGTTTTGTCTTGGATTGGGATTCGTGGACTCGGAGTCAGTCCCAGTCCGAACCAGGAACTCGATTATAGTATATTATTCGATTTGGTCTTTCCGGTGATTAGATTTGACCGATTTTAGTTTTAAATATCATTTTCCATTATTATATATTTTCTATGATTTTCTAGATTTTTCTGGAATTAAAATGAAAGTCTTCAAAACCGGTGTCGGCCAGTGCCGCTGACCGATTCCTGGATTTTTAATTCTCAAACAGTTTGGAATTCCATGATGATTCTTTAGACTTTATTTCTTAGAATAATATTTTCTACCTACATGCTTTTTCTGAGGATTTTATAATTTTATGAAAATTCCATCGGAGTCGGTAGATAACTGATTCCGGGATTTTTAGTTTTAAAACTATAAAGTATTTCTTAAAACGGATTTCACCAATATTCTTAATATAATATTATGGATTTTTGATAATTATTTCGGGTCGTTCCGAGATACTTGAATTTCGGACGATTCCGGTATTTTCCGAAATGTTTGCCGTATCCTCGATCTAAACCCGGGTATCTGTCCTTTCAATATTTTCCAATCCTAATTCCAAGAAAATATCTTCTCATTTCAATTTCTTTTCCATTTTTCCTTTTCCTTTATTTCCTTCTTCCCTCCACAAGCTAAAGCATTTCCATTTTCCAAAATTCCAATAATTCCACACTCTTCCACACACTTCCCACAAAAATATCTCTCTTTTTCTCTCTCTTCCTTGGCCAGCCAAGTGGCCAAGAGAAGGACACTCACCCCCTCCTCCACTTTGCAATTAACCCCCTCTCATCTACTCTAATTTCACCACCTTCACAAATTCCAAATCATATATAAACATTCCTTTACAATTCCATCTCTTTTTTCTTCACTTCACCAAAAGAAATCCCTTCACCAAAATCCTCCTCCCTCTCAACTCAACCTCCAACTTCAAGAGCTTCATCTAGGGCATCATCAAGGTCTTCATCTTCAACCACCAACTCCCAAAGCAACACCAAGATCATCTTCTCCACATCAAGCAACTTCAACTTCAACAACTACTTTTGGATTGGGGCCATCATCTCCACCTTGGGATCTTTTCAAGACTACAAAGCTTCACCTAACCAATCCTTGTGAGTATTTTTACTCACCAAGACTTGTTTCATTCCTAAGCATACTTGTATCTCCATATCTTGTGTTCATATGTCATAAAAATCCTATTTTTAGACCATCCAACACAACCAGCAGATTCGGCTCTGTATTCTGTTTTTCCCCACTGTTAGTCGACTTGACCTAGAACCTAGTCGACTAGAAACCCTTAGCTGAAACGTAGCCTTTTCTGACTTCACAGTTTTAGTCGACTAGTCCCTTTTACCAGTCGACTAGATATCCCTAGTCGACTACTAGAATTCCCCTAGTCGACTCCTGAAATAAACTCAACTCTCTGTATCACAGTTTTAGTCGACTTAACATAATTGTTAGTCGACTTGACATGTCTGTTAGTCGACTACTATTTCAACCTAGTCGACTAACTTTCCCTGAATCAGAAACCCAACTCTCTGTTACACAGTTTTAGTCGACTATACCCTACTGTTAGTCGACCAACCCTTCTATTAGTCGACTACTCTACCAACCTAGTCGACTAACTTATGGCTGTCTATTATACTTGATTACCTTCTTGACTTTGTATCTCATCCTTGATACATATACTATATATTGTTCTTACTTGTACTTCATAACTTGTACTTTATGACCTATTACTTGATGTATGTCATCTCTAGTCACTTCATATTTCCATTGATATGCTACTGCTTGTTTCATTCTTGTTCATGTACTCTATCTGTGTTATGCCTACTTTCTTATCGTACACTATGCTTGGTTGACCCTTCGAGGTCATTGAACCCTGGGTTTCTATTATATTATCATTGCTATATCGTTGCTTCAGACTGTCAGTTTCATGTTTCCTTTTAACACATGTATATCATCTAACTTCCACTATGTTATCACCTGACCACTTGGCATGTTACTACCTAGTAAGAACCACTTGTTATGATATGACTTGCCCTGATTAATATCAATCTCTTGACTTGATTGGTTACTTGTTGGATATCATCATCTTGTCATGCTATCACTCTATACCCGGCATGATACACTCATCTCACTCGCTACCCTCTTGCTTTACCATTCCATTGATTATGATAGTATCCTCGCTCTAGTCTTCATGTATTGTATTTCATGCTTTATATCTTTTATTGCTTTATGCTATGCGTGGCCGACCCTTCGTGGTCGGTGGACTTGTTGGACTGGGACCATTGCTTTTACATTACCACTTGGCATTATTTTAGACCTGTCAGTATGTGCTACCATTTATCATATGTATATCACCTGGCAACTGTGTTATCATCTAACCACCTGCCATGCCACTATTTGGCAAGACCCTTTTATTATGTCATGACTTACCTGACTACTATCCATTCTTGATATGCTTGGTTGTTTACTAAATATCACCACTCTGTCATGCTATCACTTGACACTCAGCATGATGACTTGACTTGTGATTGTCATCTTTACGGGAATCTTGATTTGTTATCCTGTATCATGATCAGTGACCTGTATATTGTATTCCTGCTTTACATGCAGTGACCTGACTATATAGTGCCTCTGTACTCTTTATTCCTGATCATGTCCATTTCCTATTTTTCCCGTAAAGTGACAATGAAACTATTAAATCCTAAAAAGGACCAACTTGTATTGGGTCGGGGGAAATATGCCGATATCGATATGTGTTCGTGTTTACAGTGGCTTTAGGTATTGTGCACTATATCCGGTCTGACCTGTGGTACTCCAGGGGACCGAGGGGAGAGCTGGCTCCCTACATCCCAGTTTTAACGGGCATACATAAGTCCCTCCTCCTGGACAAGCCTTGCGGCTGGTTTCCGTTTCCATGCAACGGAACAATCCTGGACCGTAGTCCCGGGTATGTACGGGACCCACTGTAAACATAGTTCGTTGATACAACCGTTGTTTCCAATAACAACCTCGACTTTCTTATATATGGATGTATGTGAGTTGGGATATATACCGGGTATATACCGAGACACATACCTAGATATATGGGTTAGACGAGTAATAATAATAAGACACCTGTTATGATTTCTGTTATAGATACCTGTTATGTTATGACTCCTATTATACCTGTTATGTCATAATCCTTATTATGATTCCTGTATTCTTGTTAGACTTGATACATGATGATTCTAGTTCCTGCTTTACCTCTTACATGTTTCTATCATCACCGCTTTGTTATTATTCTTTCGACTTACTAGTCTTGTAAAGCCGTAACTCAAGCTTACACACAGTCTTTCCATCTTTATTTCGTTATACTTCCATTACTTACTGGTTCATGTTTCTTATACTGATTCTAACCCTCTTATTCATGTTTCTTAGCCATTTGGCTGTAGCCTGTTATTATTGGGAGGTCCTGACTCCCTTGGATTTGTATGTTCAGGTTTAGTAGCTGGATCGAAGTGGAGCCGTCCACAGTAGATTGAGCTTTCCTTAGAGTGCAGTCTGATTAGCTCCTGTTCCTTCGTGCCAGCCATCTCTTTTGACTCACGAGATCTACATCCTTCTCGTGAGCATTTTGTGTTTATATTGTATATTTTACTTTTGGACTTGTTTATGATAAAAGACACATGTAATGTGTAGTTGTTTATCATACTGTGATAGCTTTGTATATGTACTTTTATGTTGGCATACGTATGTATACCACGCTTCGTGTTGTACTCTGTTTCCTTGTTGTACTTTTATGCTTAGCGTATATACGTGGGGGGCATTTTCTGACCTACGTATATACGTCGCAGTGACGTCCCCGTATCCGTGGAATCGGGGCGTTACAGTATCCCTCTTTGGTAGAGGTTGATCGGAGTGGTATTGGTTTGGATCCCTCTTCGGTAGAGGTGATTGTGTTGGTTGTATTGGCTATGGGCCTTATCCCTCTTCGGTAGAGTTGGATTGTGATTGTATTGCCTCGGTGGCATTGAGAGAGGAGTTCGGTACTCCTATAGTGGATTGGAAATCCTACACGGTGGTGTAGACGAAGATGTAGAGCTAGGGGCTCGAACCTCGTAACATATCCTTGTGTTTGCGTTTGATCCAATATCTCTCAACTCTCTCTCATTTATTTGTGCAAAGCATCATACTTCATTCATATCATATATTGCTTGTGTTACCTTGCATCTTATATATTGTTCATCCTTATATGCTTGGCTTGCTTGTGTGTGTGCCTTACTTATACTTAACCACAAGAGCTTCACATAGCACCTCAACCCATTCAAGGGGAATCAAGAGGAGTTAGTCCAGAGCCCTCACGGGGAATTCGGCTACACTTGTGTGTTGTATTAAGTGTGTTGCAAAATTTGCATTAGCTTCCGCATTTAGCGCACTTAGTTCACTAGATTAGCATTTACACCTATTCACCCCCCTCTAGGTGTTTTTCAATTGGTATCAGAGCCAAGTGCTCTGATTTTGGGTCTAACAACCTAGAGTTAAAGATCCTCATTTTAGGCTAATCTTGTTTGCATTTGCTTGTTTGCACACTCATATAGTTTACCATGGACTTCATGACCCCACCTATGTTTGACCCTTCCAACATCATTGTTTGGAAGATTAGGATGTCCGTTTATTTGCAAACCCTAGGACATAAGGTTTACCTTGCCATTACCAAGGAATCCTACCTTAGTGATAGCAAGCATATAGGGGCCAATGCACAAGCCCTTGAGGCCATTAGAAGCACATTATCCAAAGAATATCTTATGCGTGTTTCTAACATTGATTCCGCCTTTGCAATGTGGAATTTGTTGACAACAACCACCACCTCCAAGCTTCAATTGCCAATCCAATAGATTCATGTTGAGTGTATTGTATATTGAGGAGCTTGACAACTCTTCTTTATGTGGTACACGTGTGTAGGGGGAGATTCACATCTCCTCTTATGCATTACATAATATGTGTTATGTGAATTGGGGCTTGTCATCCCTTCTTCATGTAATGCATATGTGTAGGGAAGCTAACTTAACGTCTTCCTCTTCATGAATGTATATCGCATATAATCCTTTATTGATTTGAGTTTACCCCTTCACTGGTTCTTTGTTTCGGATAAAAAGGGGGAGAAAAATTTGATGATTTTGTTTTACTTTAACCCCTTTGTTGATGATTGACAAAAAGGGGAGAGGTATTTGGTATATGCATGCTTTTGTGGTTAAAGGATTTATGTTTATGCATATATGTTTTGTTGTTCAAATGGGAGAAAAAGAATTTTTCTTTTATGCTTGATTAGCATGTTTACTCCTTCATTTGCATACTTGTTTATGAGCATACACTGCATATTTATTTATTTATTGTTATGCATGAGTTAAGGGAGAGCTTCTTTGAATCTTTACTTTAATCCATGCATATATAACTTCATGAGTTTTGTCATCATCAAAAAGGGAGAGATTGTTGGCCCGAAGGCCCATCACTCTAGTTTTGATGATGATTAACTCATGTATAGTACTAATGTTCTTGTGTTTAATTAGTGACAGATTTATAATCAAGATCTTAGTAGGTGCATAGCTTTAACAAAGGATTTAAAGTCAAGTTTTGGAGCTAGCACGGTTTGATCCAAGAAACATTGGATCCTGTTTGGACCAAGTCAAGAAGATGAGAAGGCTTCAAGTGAAGACTTCAAGAAGATGAAGACTTGTGTCTAGGTTTGTTTTATAAGATTTTGTGTTTAGTTAAAATGTAAAGGATAGAATAGTTGGTGGATTGCTCAAGTATCTATATGCACACACACTCTTGATTTATGTTTGTTTTAGAAAAGAATTTTAACCAAAAATCAAAGTGATATTCCAGTGAAGACTTCAAGTGTTTTGATGTTTTTGGTATTCAAGTATTATGTTTTAACCAAAACCATGTTTAGAGCTTAATGTCAAAAACATAGATATTTCACCATGTTTGTGTAGTGAATCATATCCATAGACTCTATGCTTCAAAGTTGTTTAAATATCTTATTTTTGTATTTGGAGAAGTTTTGGAAAAATAAAGATTGGAAAAAAAAAGTTTGAAAAATACTATTTTTCATTTGAGCCAATTTTTCCATATTACAAAAATAGTCCAAATCATTTATAACATGCCTTGATTTTGTGCAAGCATGTTTGTTTATCAAAGTATATTGGTAAAACTATTTTTGTAGATTTTTTATGATTTTATGGGATCTTATTTCAATCAAAAAGACCAAGTTTTAAATCCCTTTACATTTCTTACTGGCTTCAGCCGGTCGACCGGGACGGTCGACCAACGTGCACAGACGTGCACGCCAGTTCTGGCAGGAGGCCGGTCGACCGACCCGGTCGACCGTCCAAAGAGCTCTGCTCTATGGAAAGGCCCCGGCCGACCGAGCGGCCGACCGGACAGAGAGACTTGCTCTCTGTATCCTGGCCTCGGTCGACCGACCGGTCGACCGATGGCACAACGGTCTGAAATATGACCGTTGGCCGGTCGACCGACAGGCCTTACAGACCCCAACGGCTAGTTTTCCAGACTCTATAAAATGGGGCATTTGGGGGCTGTTTTGATTAAGATTTTCAAGTGGATTTTTCACCAGTTTTCCCAACTCTTTTAAGAGGTTTTCTCCACTTGTTTTAGAGCAAATATTTCCAATCAAAATGGGAGTTTATCAAGAGTGATTAAAAGAGACTTTCTTGAGTTTTCCTCCACCATCTCTTTCCTTGTTCTCACACAACACTTGAACTATCCATTGCTATATCTACCTATAGGGATTTGTTGTGAGAGGATTTTAGGTGATCAAGAGTTGTGATCACCAAAGTTCATCTTCGTTTCTTTGAGGAGGCGGACGGTTGCGTTCGCATTGTTTCGGGTCCTAGTGGGGACTCGGTGTTTCGAGTTCGGGTGCGAACTCCTTATTTGAGGTGCGGCCTCGGCGAGCCGGTGGGCTTGCGGTGTGTACGGACTAGGGAGTGCGAGAGTTGTAGGTGTTGCGGCACCGAGTGATCTAGTGGGATCGATTATAGTGAAAATCCTTCGTGTGTCGAAGGCGGGGATGTAGAGCAAGTGTGCTCGAACCTCGAAACAAATCTCTTGTGTTTGCGATTGCTCACACTCTCTCTCTCTCTTTGTCTCTTTGTTTATATCTTGCATGATATTATTGTGCTAATCCTTACATGCTTGATATACATTTGTGCTCATATTGTATATTCTTGGGATTGTTTGCTAACACTTGTATTCAACCAAGAGAGCCAACGCAGCACCTCAACCCTTATCTAGGGGAATCTAGAGGAGTTAGTTCAGAACCCTTCACGGGGAATTCGGCAACACTCTTGTGTTATACGTGGTGTTTAGTTTAAAGAGTTTAGTTTAGGTCATAATAGTTTTTACTTTCGCATTATTTGTTCATTTAGTGACCATTAGATTAGCCATCACCTATTCACCCCCCTCTAGGTGAACCTACAGTTATAGTACTAATGATTTTGTGTTTAAATTAGTCTTAGATATTTGATCAAAGATCTTAGTTGGTATTTAGCTTCAATAAAGGATTTAAAGTCAAGTTTTGGAGCTAGCACGTGTTGATTCAAGAGCTCGTGCATCAAGATTGCATTAAGTACTCAAGAGGAGTCTAGCTCATTGGATCAAGGTCTGGACCAAGTCAAGAAGAAGAAGATTTTCAAGTGAAGATTTTCAACAGAAGACTTGTGTCTTGTTTGTAAATGTCAAGATTTTATTTTTAGATAAAATGCAAAGGATAGATTAGTTAGTGGATTGCTCAAGTTCATTTACACTCACACACAAGATTTATATGTGTTTTTATAAAAGAATTTTTGTTTTAGAAAATACCGGTTTGCTTTTTAAGCTTCATAATATACTTGTGTATTTATCAAAACTAATTTTAGAGCTTAATGTCAAAAACATAGATATTTCATCATATATGTGTAGTGGATCATATCCATACACACTAAGCTTCAAAAGTGTTTAGAATATCTTATTTTTGTATTTGGAGAAGTTTTTGAAAAATCGTTTTAGAAAAAATAGATTTTTGTTTAAGGCAAAACTTCTTTATTACAAAAATAGTTCAAAATATTTGTAACATGTTTTGATTTTTACTCAAACATATTTGTATTTTAAAGTATATCAATGAACTTATTTTTGTAGAATTTATCAGAATTTATGGGATTTTATTGAAGGAAAAAAATTGAGTTTTTAAATCCCTAAAACCAGTTTCTGGCCTACTGCCGGTCGACCGCACTGTCGACCGAGCCAGAAGTCGATCGACTAGGCGGTCGACCAACGTGCACAAACGTGCACGGCCAAGGGCCGGTCGATCGCACGGTCGACCGCCAGAGAGCCTTCGTTCTCTAAAAATGGCCCGGTCAACCGGCGGTCGACCGCTGGGTCATTTGCCAGTTTACGGTCGACCGCTGGCACAACGTTCAGAAATCTGACCGTTGGCCGGTCGACCAGGCGGTCGACCGACAGCAGACCAGGCTGCTGAGTTGGCCTCCAACGACCACATTTTTAAGCCTATAAAAGGGGCTTCTCTTTGACTGTTTTTGACAAGATTTAAGTGAGTTTTTAAGATAATTTTTCCTACCTTATTAAGTGTTTATCTCTACTTGTTTTAGAGCCAAATACTTCCATATCAAAAGGAGAGTTTTTTCAAAGGTGTTTTGAAAAAAGAGATTTCTTGAGTTTTTCACCACCAAACTAATCTTAGTTTTCTCACATACACTTGAGCTATCCATTGCTATGTCAATCCAATAGGGATCTTTGTTGTGAGAGAGTTTTAGGTGATCAAAGTGTTGTGATCACTAAAGTGTTCATCTTTGTATTTGTTGACGGGGCAGGCTTGCGGGTTCGCGTTGTTTCGAGTTCTAGTGAGAGCTCGGTGTAGAGGTGCGGCCTCGGCAAGCTAGTATGCTTGTGGTGTGTAGTTCTTGCGGGAACAAGAGAGGGACTAGTGAGTCCAAGGAGTTATAGCGTGAACTCGTTGTAGGTGTTGCGGCACCGAGTGATCAAGTGTGATCGTTTATAGTGGAAATCTTTCATAGTGTTGAAGGCGGGGATGTAGAGTAAGGGTGCTCGAACCTCAAAACAAATCTCCCGTGTTTGCGATTGTTCTCTCTATCTCTCACTTGTGTTTATATCTTACTTACTTACATTGCTTACATCTTTATATGCTTGATATATATATATATATTGTGCCTTATTGTTATATGCTTGGGGATTGTTGCTCACACTTGTATTCAACCAAGAGAGTCATAGCGATACCTCAACTCTTATCTAGAGGAATCTTGAGGAGATAGTCTAGAGCCCTTCACCGGAAATTCGGCTACACTCTTAGGTTATACCTTGTGTGTTTAGCTTTATAATTTTTAGTTTGCATAAATAGTTTTAATTCTGCATTAATTCATCACTAGATTAGCTAGTCACCTATTCATCCCCCTCCCCTCTAGGTGATTTCAACAATCTCATCAAAGACTCCGCAGAAGACTCCCTAGAAGATAAATGAAGACTTTGAAGATTTATATTTTATTTTATTTATGAATGATAAAATATTTGAGGACTTGTAATTTTTTTATTTGTGAATGATAAATTTTAAAGTTTTTTAATTCATATTTCAATTGTACTTGTATTCATTTATCCTTTGTATCGGGTCATTAATACATAAAAAATTACATTTGTCCCAACTTGTAGCAATTTTGCCAATTTTTTATTTTTGAAACTTATTGTAAAGCATCAGCTTATATAATTTTAAACTTACGATTTTTTTAAAATTTTTAGGATTTTTTTAAAACTTTAAGTTTTTTTTTAAATCCGAGCCAGACCCAGTTTGGCCGGGTCATGGGCCGGATCTGGGATCCCGAAATGGGACCACGCCCGAACGGGGCCTGCGCCCGAACGGGCTGGGCTGGGCTGCCTGCTTTTTGAGACCCGACCTGTTTGACACCCCTAGTCATAGAGACTTTGGAGACTCGAGAGTTCAATATGCACCTCCCTGCATCCAATGGTAGGGATGCAAAATGAAGACCCAGATATGGTGGAAGGCCCCAATAATTTCTTTACATGGGCTAGAGTTTTACGAGACATTACTTTGTGGTCTCACCTGGTCCTAAAATTTTAGTATATATTTGATGGCTGGTAGTTCTACCACCTGTTAAGTCGACTTCAATACTGATGAGTTTTCTTTCCTCTTAATAGCGATGCTTCATTGAGGTGTATGATATTTGGTCACATTGTGATGCTTATGTAATTTTGATTTTTGTAAGAATCAATCATTTCCTAGATGTTATTGAGTATTGTATATTTGCAAGCACGTAATCTTTTGAAAACATGTATTTTCCTTTTACATTTTGCATTAAGTAATTCTTTAGAACATATTCTTGTAAATACAGTAGAAGACGAAGTTAAGAGACTGCTTGGATTGGAAAAGAATTTGAGAAAATTAACAGTAAGGTTCACAAAATCAATTTTTTGAAAATTTTTGATGATGAACCCCTTAAACAGTGTCTTTTCGAGTGTTTTTCAGGCATCGTGAGAGGATAATATATAGTCGCTCTAACGCTCTGAAACTAGACTGTTTGCGAGCCTTATAACCACTTTTTCAATTTTACTTTTATATTCAAACAAACTTTGTAAAAAGAAACCACAGGGCCTACGCACGCGTGTCAGGTTTTTCATCCCCAGTTTTTGACATCCAAGAACGCCCTAAAATGTTCGTTAAAGGTAAGTTTTCAAGTTTTTACTGAGTTATACATACTTCCATATATCTAATATTTTGAATATTGTTTCTTCTTGTCCTATTTGTTCTCTAAGAAAAAAAAAAAAAAAAAACTCTGACAGTTCAAATATTTTCTCCGTGCAGTACAAATATGAACTCATATTATGTCACATCTCTTTCAAACTCTGAAAGTGCTCTGTTGAACCATCGGCAATGATTTTAGAGGGGCAACTTCTTGCCAGAAACTCTATCAAATGAAATAGATTATATTAAATCATCTAGTGACGAGTGATTTTATTAAAATATGTCCATCTCAGTAAATATAAAGATAGTAGATGACTATTGTGTCATCGATATGTTGAAAGATAAGACTTTTTTTTTTTTTAACATCAGAGAAAAAAAAAATTTCCTGCATGATAGTCGTGCCACGTGTTAAATTTTATCATTTTTTTTTTGTCACATTTCTTTTTTCTAATAAATTGGGTCCTCCCACTCTCTCAGTTTCTTTTATAAATGTCACGTGATTTGACTTGAACAAGTGAACTTTTGTTTTTATCACAAATAAAAAAAGTTTACTGATTATCTACAAGTTATTTTTATGCACAATCACAATTGCAGCTCATAATTAATTTCATTTCAACAATTTAATAGGAAAAGACTTTGATCTTTGACGCGGATGAATGAAAATACCCCTTCAAGCAATCCAATTGGCGCACGATTGCCTTCGCGTATAAATTTCAACACTGAGGACCTACTTTGTTTTCGTAAGGTCTAATTCAAATCGTCCAGAAATTCCAAATCCCAACCAGACGAAAGCAGACCAGAACAGAATCTGAGCCATTTTTCTTCTTTCCTTCTTTTTTTCCGCAAAAAGAATAAGAAGGGTGTTTTCTTTCTTTTGTTTTGATTAAGATTTGTTTAAGTCGATAATTAATATAGTGATACATTTTAACATGAGGGTGTGTTTGGATTCATGGAAGTGGGAGGAAAAATGAGAAGTGGAAAAACTCATTTCCCATTTCCCTTGATTAGTTTTATCTAAAATGAAAAATGGGTAAAACCCCTTTTTCCTTTTCTTTTTTCCTTTTTACACTTCCTTGTTACACTACCATTTTCTCACTTATAGAGTGTTAACAGTTAATTTTGTGGTCATATAAATCTTCCTTGTAATAAGTTGAAACTAGGGGTGTCAAGTGGCTTGGCCGGGTTCGCCCGGGCATGACTCGGCCCCGATGGTACCCGGATTAGACCCAGCCGAAATTTGGCTCCCACTAGGTCGGACCTGGGTCTGGTTATGACGGCCCACGGCCTGGGCGGGCCGTGCCACCACTCCGCGCCCTCCGCCGCCCTGGTCGCACCCTCCGCCACCCTCCGTCGTGGCCCCCTCGCGTCCTCTGCCACCCGGCCGCCTACCGCCGCACGTCACGCTCCGCCCTCCTCCGTCGCTCCTCCCCTACGCCGCCACCCCCACCACCGCCCGCCAGCCGAAATAAATTGTAATTTTTTTTGTAAATATTCAGGTTCTAACCGAAGACCTCAATTCAACCACACAAGCCTGGTGACCAACAATCCCACGTAACACTTGTGTCAAGCGTGGGAGAGAATTATATTTAATATTTATGAATTTTTTTAATTTTTTTTAAATATCAAGACCGGCCTGAGCCGGCCCGAATCCGGCCCGGGTCCATCTTACCTGAGTCGCGGGCCGAACCCGAGTTCTAGAAATGGAACCCGGACCGGAGCCGGACCGCCGCGTTTTGGCCGGGCAGGGAGGGCCCGGCCTAGCCGTTGGCCCCCAGTGCCCAATCCGGGCTCGGCACGGCCCGACCTGTTTGACATCCCTAGTGGTAACTCAAAGCAGTTAATTCTGATGTCACGCAACTCCCACTTGCAGTCCAATTACACTCCAAAAATATTATTTCAAAATTAATATTTAATTTAATATTATTTTATGATCAACTTTATTCACTTTCACTCTCATATTACTAGCCAAATACCGAAAAACATAATATATTTTTCACTTATACTTTCACGTTACAACTAAATGCCGAAAATGAAAATTGGACAAATTTCAATTTCTCACTACACTTTCACATTTCTTATCCTCATTTCTCACTTACATCTTTTCCTCTCACTTTTATCAAACCAAACAGGCCCTAATGAACCATAGAAAGATTATCCAATGTGATCACTAACATAACATGTGCTGCCACAGATCAACTTTCCACTTGGTAGGAACAATAATGGATTAGGAGTTAGGACTCGCAGATGGTTAATTAGTCCGCTACAAAAACATTCAAGTTGGTTTTAACTCTCTCTCTCTCTCTCTCTCTCTCTCTCTCTCTCTCTCATAATTGGACTAGCGTAGCACATTCAAAAACATGTTTTTTTTTTTTTTTTTTTTTTTTAAATTTTGATGTTGATACCGAGAGTCTACCGGAGATCGCACTTACCCCGTGCCCATAATGTGATCAATTTGACTAGAACTCTTGATAAAGGCCACATGGCTTTCCCAAACTAAATTAGAAAAGCAAATTAAAAAAAATTACTAAATATAAAAGGCAAATAATTTTTTTGCTACTTTTCAAGCAATTTTTTTTTTTGAAATTTTTGGCAATGCTTTCATAGTCAAAAGGCATGGTTTTTGTTCCTCTCATTCTTATCCAAAATCAAAGTAGTCATGTACATATAATTTCAACACCCTAGTAGAAAATTATGCCCAAAATAACACGGTGTGATTATTTTTAGTGACATCACAAAAAATAGCTTTACGACCACATCTCCGCTCTGCAAATACTAACGCAAGAAGAAAATCAAAAAAAGAGACAAAATTGAAAACTTGCTGCCCCCTCCTGCTGAGATTCGGTTCATAAATGAGTCACACACACATACAATAAAAGAGTGACTCACACGCATGAACCGACTCCCTCCTGCTGTTGGCAGGAAAAAGACAAGGCAAAGCTAGGATGCGGGTCCACCCACGCGAATGGTTAAGATTCTCTCGTAGAAAGTAGTGTTTCTCGGGTTTGTGTCGTCCTATACTAATCATCATCATACACCTTCCCCCATTTGCTTTTACAACAAATATAGCTCCATGATTTTGCTCTCTCTCTCTCTCTCTCTCTCTCCTCTCTCTCTCTCAATCACACATTCAAAAAAGAGAAGTAATTTGAGTTGGTGAGCGGTCAGCATTCCAATCCCCCTTGCCGACAGGAGATACTACTGTCTCTCCACCCAGTGGCTCTCCTGTAAATACCTCATCCCATCACAACTCACCATTCACTGACATGTGGGTCCCCTCGGGCCTCCATCCTCCTCTTCTTGTTGCGTGTTGTTCCCCTTTCTACTCATACTACGACTCATACTGTTCAAATGAAAGAAAATGAATGAGGTGGATTGGTTTCCATAATTGGAAGTACTCCTACTCCTCCTTTACAGAACAAAAAGATGATGGCATTGCCATTTTTTTCCCTCGTCTGCTGGTTGTGGGTGCTGATGTCCTTTTCCTACAACAATCTCTTTCTCTCTCTGTGTTTTCTTTCCACGCCCTTTTATCATCATCATCCTCCCTAATGTCCTCTAATTGAAAAGGTTACTGCTTCCCTTTAAGCCCTGATACCATAATGAGAGCAGAGCAACATTAAATTAGCCATTTAACCCAACCAATCGCATTCAAAGAAACCGTTCCCCGTAACACTTAGATTAAATCACTCTAATTGCAGGCGCTGCGTTTGCTTATCGTTGTCACAGTATCTCTGCCGACAAGAAGCGGGTAAAGACGACAGCAAGCGATTTGCGAGTGAGTGATAGTTTTTGAGGTGCCATTTCTAGTGGTGGCTCGAAAGGGAAGTTCAACTACAAAAGCTTTGGCCTCCGACATGATATTACGCTTTGGTAATGTTTAGAAAGACAAGCCACCACGCAGTGATGGGAAAGAAAGAAAGAAAGGGGGAGGTAAATAACTTTTTCCAGTGATCTCTCCGATCGTGACTGGACCGAGGACGACGTCCATTCCCCGGCCTCGGAGTGGGCCTCATAATAATAATAATAAACCTAAGTTTTTTATTTTCGCGATAGTGCTATGTTTTCTTTTCTTGATTGTAATCCGAGGTATCTAGTTGAAGGAAAGGATACATGGATTGCCAACGTTTGACATCCCACAGAAATGAATCGCAGCATGATGCGTCAAATCCAAATGCACACATCTGCGTCCTTTCGCCACGGTTCTTTTCAATTCTGTCCGCCCTCGCTCAGTTCACTGCACCCACACGTTCATTGGGAGGCATCGCTCAGATCCTTGGAAGGATTTATGGTTTCCCTTCATGAGCTGTTTCATCTCAGGTGCCAATCTAGTCCATAGCCCAGAGATGGAATGATAACAGTGCAGTTAGTCGCACATAATCCTTCGCTAATTGTTTCAATTAGGAGCAATCGATGGGTACTGGAGCCTTGCCCAATTCATGCAAGTTAAAGTTTCACCGCTACGGCAAAGCTGCGCGAGGATGTGGACAGTGGGATGATGGAGTCAATTTTAGCAGGGAATCTGAGTGCAACCAATGCCATGATTTTTCTTTTTCCGTTCTTTTTTTTTTTCCCCTCACCCTCTCACTGCTTGGTAGTATGTGAGCCCAGAATCAAATGCCCATATTCCTCTTTGTACGGAAGGCATCAATCTTGTACTGGCCCAGTGAAGCCTGGTTCCCCCTTCAAAGAGAATGGAAGTAATGCACAGCCCACCCCAAGGGGACAAATTGGTGAAAAACAAAAGCTACATGATATTCAATCTTAATTTCACATTTCCACAATTGTCAATTCATCACTTGTGAAGATTAGTTGGTTGTGTCATCACCAATCCTCTGCCCATGATTATTCAAATTCTGTGACTCAGCAGCGTCGCCGTGTGGTGATCCGCGAGCTCAAGGTTAATTTCCATGAGTCAATTGTTGGCATCTCAAATGAATATGAACAGGAGAAAGAAAAACTTTTGGCAGAATTGAGGATAGTCACCACACACAAGATTTGGGAATGAATGGTAGTTAGCTTGCAACTGAAGAATTCATACTTTTTATTCTGCTTTTGGCTGAAAACACATGCGCGAAAGCTACCGAATTTGAATAAGAAACAGCACCAAACTTCATGAATGAATAGGATACTGTGATACATGGGAAGATGACCAAACAGTAGCTTTACAATGTTCTCTCAGCTACGGAGGAAGAAGATATAAATATTTTTTTTTTTTTTTTTGAACTCAGAAAAACAATTGGAGGAGTCTCTTTCCAAAATATAATAAGGATTGTGTCGCCAATGTCAGATAATCATTTTAAATGTTTTGAAATATGAAACTAGCTAAAATAAATGGATGGGATGCTGAACAAAAACGGTTGTTTGTGCGTGTGCACGTACCAATCATTTGTTGCACCAGAATCAAAAAGGTGGTGCCAAAATCATGAGAAAATGACATTGAAGAATCATGTCGAATTCTGCCAGTTACATCTCTAATTTAAATTTTAATGAGAAATAAAAAGAACCCAAATTGTCACAATGTTCTTCCTGTTCTTGCTTCATTCATAGTTGGATCTTACATACACAAAGAAAAATATCATATTTGAAGTAAAAAGTGCTGAAATATCCTCTAAAATCATGAGATTAACAAACATTTGCCCTCAGCAAACTGATAATAAGCCTCTCTTTTTATCTCTCATTGCCCCCATCAAAAATTCAAAGTGCAAGTAATCACAGCGCGCAACAGGGGGCACAGAGAATTGTAGAAGAATTCTGGAAATTCCTACAAATTCAATTCTAAAGAAAACAACAAAAGAAAAGAAAAGCTAAGAACACGAAGGGGAAAAAAAAGAAGAAGAAGAAGAAATAGAAAAATTAAAAATTGTTACACAGAAGAAGAATCAACAAAGCCTTCATTGAGCACATCATCCTCCCCATTGGCAAACAGCTCCGCATCCTTGTCGTCCTCATTCGAGAAGTCCCTCCTCTCGAGCTTGGCGTGCGCCGCCACAAACACCATCTTCTGCACGCGATCCATCCCGGCCCTGGACCGCCCGTGCCTGCACACCCACCGCACCAGCGACGGGCTGCACCTGAACCCGCACGAAGTGGCGTGCAGGAAGATGAGCCTCACCGCCACCTTCGGCAGAGCCTTGAACTCCTCGCTCAGTATCGTCTCCCACACGAGCCTGCTGCTCTGCGGGTTCGCGATCCTCATCTTGCCGGTCGCCGGATCAACCTGCTTCACTTGCACAGCCTGAGCGTACAGCGGGTCGAGCCCCTCGGACCGCCACTTCATCAGCTCCATCAGCACAATGTGAGCCTCTTCTCTCGATACCAGTCTAGTTATCAGCTTGTCTACATCCTTCTCCTGCTCTGGACTCAAGTTCTTGAACGGCGGGAGGTACTTCCCGCTGGTGTCCTTGATCAAATAGATTGGATCCAATATGAACGCTGCTGACCACGCCGGGTGGTAGTTCTTCTTGAATCTCTTTTCGACAATCTTGCTCACTGGCTCTTCGTGGATGCTGAATTTTGAGCACCAGTCCTTCACTTTCAACCGCAGCTCGTCCCACAGAGTCAGGCATTGCCCTACCAGCGGCCGCTCGGCCTCCATTTCCCTGGCCATGTCGTTGATCAGCCTGATTAATGAGAGGACCGCCTCCAAATCGGTCCAGAACGCCATTCCTCGAACCATCTCCTCCATTTCTCTCGCACTGGGCTCCTCGAGACAGACCAGCTTGTACGCATCGTCGTGCACTGCCAATTGTATCGGCCTCGCCGACCCAATGATGTCCTCCAGCATGGCAAACACCGCAGCAGCATCAGTCGTCGCCGCGTTCTCACCACTGCTTACACGAAGCAAGCTGGAGTGATCGAGTTCCTGCAGCTGGTACTTGTGGAAGACATTTCGAGCCTGCGTGTTGGTGTTGAAGAAATTGGCGACCTTGGAGCAGTTGTCGACCACCGCGCCGAAGAGAGGAATCTCTCGGGCCATGTCCTTGACGAGGCTCCGAACTCCCTGCAGCTGGCACGAGAGGTTCACCATCCACTGATGCTGGCTCTCCAAACTCCGCAGGGCTTTCGACCTGAACTTGTCAGCAACAATCCCCGCGCACCGGTGAAAGACGTTGCCGCAGATTTCGGTGACCGTCTCCCAGAGAATCTCTTCAACGTACTTGGGCGGCACGCGCCCGTGCACGAGCTCGGCCCGCCTGAAGACGGTGGTGCCATTGGGGAGGTTGACTGTGAGGCTAACCAGAGCATCGGACTGTGATGACGACTTCCACCCATCGGCAGCAACCTGAAAGAATAGCGCGTCGCGGATTCTTGCGTCAGCGTCGGAGCGGGCCTCGTCGTAGCGGGCGTCGAGGCGGGCGCCCGCAAGCTCGCGGCGAGAGACCGGCGGCAACCCAACTTGATGAAGAAAAGCTCGAAATTTAGGGTGGTCGACGGAGGAGAAGGAAATGGAGCCGCAGGACTCATAGAACCAGTCAGAGAGGAGAGAGAGGGCGGAGTCGACCTGCGATTTCGAGAGCGCAGGGCCCGGCGAGGCCTTGGGGCTCTTAAGCTTCTTGACGCTGTCCTCGAGCAGAGCAAGCGCGCCCAGGTCCTCTCTGCCCCCAGACAGAACGAAATGCTGCTGGTGGGGCGGAGGCAGCGGCTGAGGTGGAGGGGTCGAGGACGACGAGTAGACCACGTCGCTGCCGCCGTGTGCCGTGGCGGCGGCGTTGGGGTCCATGAGGGCCAGCGGGCCGATCTGGTGCGAGGACGATGACCGCTTGCGGCTGCTGGGGGCGATGGAGGAGATGGGCTTGGGCGGCGGAGTCGTCGTCTGGGTCTGTGCCTGGGCCTGGGCCTGGGCCTGGCTGGGGGCCGACGACGGCGAGGCGAAATTAGGGCACGTGCCGCGCTTGAGGTGCTCGGAGGCAGTGCGGGAAGGGTTGGAGGCGGAGAACACGGCGTCGCAGAGGGAGCACCGGAGCTTGACGGCCTTGGCCAGGCCGGTCTCGGACTGGAGCAGGATGGGCTCCAGGTGGGCCCAGTACCAGGCCCCCTTCCCTTTGATCGCCTTGGCCCGTACAGTCAGCAGACCCTCGTACCTCTTGTGCACAGCCTTCACGGTCACGTCCTCCGCCGACGGTGGCGGCGGCGGCACGATGATTTCCATGGCCGTGGTGGTCGTCGCCGATTCGTTCGTAGTTGTCATGAATACAAGTAGTGGTTGTTGGTGCTGTTTGTTGCATTTAAAGGTCAGGCGGCGGAAACGGCCGGAGCTTGGGCTCATGGGCGCGGTGGCCGTCCATGCCCCGAGTTCTGTGGGTTTGGGTTTCTAGAGAGAGAAACAGAAGAGAGAGTTTTCTTTTCTTTTATTTTGCTTGTGCCCTTCACTCTTTCTTTCAGCTTTGTTGTTTGTTGTAGAATTTTGAGTGTGGGACTGGCAGGGCTAAAAAAATATTTGCGCTGTTGCCTTTTGATGGGGGGCGAGGGGCAAAATCGGAATTTTACGGCAAGGGGCGAGGGGAATCTTTACTGGTCTTGGCCGTAGGGTTGACTGGGATTGTAGAGAGAGAGAGAGAGAGAGAGAGAGAGAGAGGGCACATGTGGAGTATAATTATTTTTCAAATCTGCGTGCATCGTACACAGAAATATGGTGCTTTTAGGAAAAGGTAATTGTCCATAGTAATATGTGTACCCCCTACTCTGCCCCCCTCATGTCAGCAAATTTGGGGCAGAAAAAGAAAGAGAACAACAGTAGTAGTAGTAGTAGGTGCGAGACCACTCTAATAATTTAGGCTTGCTCATATTTCTCTCTTGCTACACAATCAGTCAATAAGAGCTATATACAGACTTGTATAATTTGTAGCATAATAGTATTATTGGTGTTGTTTGGCAGCTTAGGGGGGGGATGAGAGTCCATATTTGACACTTTGGGTGAGCTGTGGCTAGCCCAACAAGGACGGACCACAAGCCCGTTGGTGGGGTGCACGTGGGTGCACCAAGGGAGTTCCATGGGTCGCACATCGCTTGCTCTTTTGGTCATGCCTAGGTTATCTACCTAGGTTATCTATACTTAGCTAGAGACTCTCTCAATGTGCGCGCGCGAGCGCATGCTTTCGTTTTCTTCTCATACGATGACGAGCAGCAATCCTAGCTGCTTATCTAATAAGAGTTTGTTCTCAAAACAACCTAACTCCGCGTATGTTGACAATGGCAACAATGTGGCGGTCATCGCTAATCCATCCTCATCTCAATAACACCTGAGGAGGCTGTTTTGAGACTTCGTCTTTTCTCAATAAACAAATACTCAGTATGCATGACAGTTTTGATTACACTAAACTAATCCCTTGGTGTGTGAGAGTAATAAAATCACAGGGTGGGGGGGGGAGCATTAGAGCATATGGGGTCAAGAAATTTCATGTCACAATCAACATCCTACCCGTTTCAGCGGGGCGTATCTCCCGACTTTTCACGCTATACCGAGTCGCTACTGTACAGAGACGTGACAGATACGTATGTACACGTGGACAAGAGCCGAACAGGGAAAAAATGCGAATTCAGAGGTCAGAGCAGAGGCCCTTTTCTCATTGGAATATGAAGAAGTTGATGGCAGCCATTTCTTCCCATATCCAAATATTTAATGATTTCCTGAGATGTATGCATACGTCGGCGTATCTTCAATCGCATAAAGGCAGGTAAAAAAAAATTTACCATCTTAAAACGACGATTATTAAGGTCACCATTAGCGTTAGGTGTAGTGGTTCTGAGTGGGTCCGTGCTTGGCTTAGCTTTTGTTTAGGAATGTTGGTGACTCGCTTGTTAAAAAGGAGGGGGAGGGAGGGGGGAAGAAAAAGGGAGAATCCAAAGATCTTTTCGTTTTGATATAATCAATAACTTTTTCCCATTTGGAGGCAATGGTCAGTAAACCTGCCCCCTATTAATTTAATCAATAACTTTCCCATTTTCATTAGCAACAAATCCTAATCTCATATCTTTGTCTCTTGTTATCCTCCATGGTCCATGGCTTTTTTGCAGCAAAAGATAAATGCTGCAAAGAGTTGCACTTTCTTTGCCTCCACTAACTCAAGGTGGCCATCCACACCCCCAAGACCCATGGGCTGGATCCAATTTGTTTCCCTAAAGAGCAAATAGAGCAGGGAAAACGAGAGAAAGGAAGGAGAAAAAGGAAGAAAGGAGCAATTTGTTTGGGTGTGTAGATTGGGCAATAGCATGAGAGAGAGAGGCCTTGTGAACGGCACAACCTACAAAAAAGGAATGGAAACCCTATTTTTTTCTCCCTCCCTGAGACTTAAAGCTGTTGTTGGATGAAAAAGCTTGCATCAAACTCTCTTCTCTCTCTCTCTCTCTCTCTCTCTCTCTCTCTGTGAATGCAACCAATCCAATCTCAGAAAGACTCATCTACTGACTTAAAGGTGAGACCCCCTGACAGCCACATGTGATGCAAGAGATTAAAGAAAAGAGCAACAAGGAGTCATCAGAATTACAAGGGTAAATGAAAAGGGATATATTAAAAAAAAAAAAAAAAAAAAAAAAGGCCAATTGATGGCTTGGAAAACAGTGGGAATCTGGGCACCGTCATCATACCATTGCCCTCTATCAGAGGGATCGAGGCTAAACTGAGATTTCGGTTCAATTGTCCATCAGAAAATGATGGCACCAGACAAAAGATTTGATCATCTCTCTAATCAACCCTATAAAGGAGTAAAGAATTATGAAAAAGAGAAAAAGAGGGACTGTCATCTGTATCATTGTATCATAGAGAGGGATGGCTACAGTGTCTTTGTTATCATCACCATCATCGTCCAGGTCCCTCTCATCAGGTTAAAAATAAAAATACAACAATTGGCAAGTAAAAGAAGATTCCACTGCACAAGATAGAAAATTGATCAAACTAAGGGGATTTGAATCATTCTTCTTGAGAGCATGAAGAGTACCTTGGCCTTTACCTTCACTATTCTAAGGGCCTGCTTCCCCTAGCTCCTGACCAGCTGACTGGGTCGCACATTTGAACAAAAACACCTCTTACCAGTGTGTTTCATGGTGGTGTCGAGCAGCAGGACAATCGATCAAAACCAGGGCAATCAGGCATTTGGTTCGTGGGCCTGCGACCTCAACTCGGTCTGATAAAAAACAGAGCGAAGGTAAAAACCAATCAAGGCCGATAAAACAAGTATTGTCAAAAGTACGAGAAAAGGCAAAGGCATGTTCGGATAAAATGTGATGACACGCGTACAGGAAAATTATAGTGTCCACATCAGATTTCAGGTGCATGACGTGCTGGTGGCAGGCAATCCCCCGCTAGTCAAGGATCCCGACTCCAAGCTCGTAAGCAGATTCTGTGTGTTGTATCTTGGCTTCAAGTATCCAGTAAACATTTCGACTGATTGGAAAGCATTGATAGAAAATTATAATACCAACTGCAGTTTTAGATGATGACACATAAATTTGTTCAGCTTCGTATCAACATACGACATCACATGAAAACAGTTTAGACTCAGACTATCTCAAATAACAGTTGATACAAAGAGGCACATACAGCACATTCGGCATAAACTCATCCTAATACCTACAGTCATTAGTAATTGTCCCTACATTAGCGGCAGTGATAGCCGCTACTGAGGTCCCTCTTGCAGCACTGAAGGTAATGTAGCGAATTCGTTCTTCTAATTCAAGAATCAGAGATGTATAGAGACCCGTCAACCAGTAATCCAGATAGCGTTCTTGACAAATATCTCGCAGTCAAAAGATGAGGACAACTTACACATGATGTACGAGAAACATGTTCCTTCAAAAATCATTACTATAAGAACATCAAGCATCAGAAGTAAACATTTTCCACCCAACTGATACAAATATCCAACCAATAGGGGTCCCCCTACTCTATATATATGCATCAGGCCAGTCACCCTTTAGAAAACTGTATCTTGTAAGCATAATTATCAAGAGGGGACACAGAAGCAGGATTTGAAAGATGATATGGACAAGCGGTTACGATCAAAAAGTATGAGAAATGTAAATGATATGTTAAAGAAGCTAATGGAAAAGTTTCTTGAAATTATGAGAAGTACATAAAGAAAACAAAAGTGTGAAACCATGAAAGTTATTGTTATTGTTATTGTTATATATCGACAAGCATCAAACAAATATATTGAAAAGAGGAAGAAGGAGACACAAATTTACGTGGTTTGGCCTTCTGGCCTACGTCCACGGACAAAGGACAAAGAGAGTTTTTACTATGACAAATTATAACGTAGACATTTCCGGTGAAAAGAAAAAAAAAATGCTTAAACCCTAATCTTAAGGACTCCAATGAGTCATAGCACTGCAAATCCAACCCGACAAATGTGTCATGTTGAACAAGGGGTAATAGAGATCGTATTTTATGGATGTGCATGCCAAATAGGATTAATCAATGTATGTATTGACTATTGAGTACGCACAATAAAATTGGCCTAGAGTACATTTTTTTTTTACTTAAAACCATCCTACGCTTTGTACCCTTTAAATTAGAGATCTAATGTTGGAATAAAAGGGTGATATCGTCTGGCCTGGAGTCTACAGGACATTGAATGCACCCACTGTGTGAGTGTACATGCAGGCAACGCTAGTATCAAGAGGGAAAGCGAATTGGTATATGCTGAGAGTCACCACAAGACACATTTCAGGGGAAGAACCCAGATACCCTCTTTGGGAAATGTGGAAGGGCGGACATTATTGGGTTAGATTGCATATCAAGTAAGACCTAGGATTACTGAGAGGAAGACGAAAGACCCCTCAACACCCTAATTGTAGTGGGCCCCTACTAACTGGAGGTTTCAAATGAGTTAATCTTTTGAAAACTTGGTCCAAGAGTCCAAATGTTTGCTTGTTGTGAAAGGTTCAATGAATCAAAACTGGGCCAAACCTTGGCTGGAGGAGTTCTACTCAACCTGGGGTTTTAGGACCTTTCGGTTATATGGATTACTTACAATTTTGAAGATGAGTTGTGCAGGACATGTGTTGGGCACATGTATTGCAACAACACTTCCAGTTGCTATTTTGTCTACTTAGAACTAGTTTTTCTGGCAGGTGCCACTAAGTAAAATTGTATGAATCTTATAAAGGGTGTGCATGAAAAACCATATAGGCAATAAATAAATAAATAAACATCTACAAATGACAGAATTTGTACATATGTGAAGATTTTTGGATGAACTTCCAAGGGAGTAATTTTGCCATAATTTGGATTTTCTGTAAAAGTTGGGGTGCATTTTTTGGGAGGAAGGGAAATTGTGAAAAATTTGCTTCCCCTTTCTTGCAATGAAGAAAAGCAATGGCCACAATGGCAGAATGCCACCCCTCTCTCATTATAGTAGCATAGATAATAATGAGTGCAATGCATTTGGACCCTAGACATAGATGGTTCTCTTTCAAGGTATTCGAAATCAAGTTCTTTGCCATTTGTAAAGCTTCAAATTTACAAGAGATTTTTTTTTCCCCATTTTCAAATTCTTAAGAAAAGGAGACCAGTGCCTTGGGTATTTTTCGAATGCCTATCTACCATGAAATCCTTCTGTATACATGGAAATGTGTCCTATATATTATAACATCTTGTCCCATGCAAGTTTCACAAGTTCTACTAATTGTACATGCATCAAAGAAATGTTTTCATTTTTCATTTTTTTTTCCTTTTATTTTTCCTTTTCTCTATGAACAGTTGGCCTGCTCATATAAAGAGTGGCTAGTAATTATGACCCTAAGACGTGGAAGTGACAGTAGCAACCTTACTAAAAACATGCAGATGCATTGAATGATAACATCGCGTGTCAAAACTAACTACTTTACACCAGATATGTAAGGAGAACATAATGTCAAATGGCCAACAGAGCTGAAGTATAGAAACGAATAAATTTCAATCTTTAGAGAGGGCAGTGAGAATCTAGTTCCAAACAATCTTCTGAATGCAACCAGAACTGTTCTACTAGCGGAGCTAAAGTGAGATGGAGATTTGGTCATGCGCATAGATCTGACAGGAGATTATTACATTATGGAAAATCTACGGGTTGCACTGCTTAATGCTATAAAGTGTGGGAAACAAAATAAGATGGGTGACAGATATTGGTAAAAAGAGTGACTCAAAAATATTTCAGTAAGAAGGATTAGGTACGAAGTCTGAAGCAGAATTTTTTTTTTTTTTTTAAATCTGGAAATGTGGTGACTTCTGAACGCAATCTTCTGAATGCGACCAGAATTGTTCTACTAGCGGAGCTAAAAGAGATGGAGATTTGGTAATGCGCATAGATCTTAGAGGAGATGATTACATTATGGAAAATCTACGAGTTGCACTGCTTAATGCTATAAAGTGTGGGAAACAAAATAAGATGGGTGACAGACATTGGTAAAAAGAGTGACTCAAAAATATACAAGGAAGAAGGATTAGATATGAAGTCTGAAAGCAGAAGTTTTTTTTTTTTTTAAATCTGGAAATGTGGTGACTTAGGACGATGGTTTTGAGGTTTTACACTGACAGAAACATTTACTTAAAAAAATTAGTGCTTGGAGATGGGTATGATGGCTACATTTTTAGGATTCACAATTGAAACCACAAACAAGGATGGTTATCATTAGAAACTGATAAAAGCATGCAATGTTCGTACCGACTGACGTAGGAATAACATAATTGAGGTGGATATGATACACAATGATGTGAGTTTAGATGATTACAAAGAAAACATTTACATGCCTGGTAAGGGCCCACTTCATAATTCATTTGGTGAAACAGAAGATTTGTCACTGAAGCTAGTTGAACTATTGTCTTTGTATTGTTCCAGACCTGCTGTGTGATATTTATGGATAATGATGTCAGTAAGAATCAAATAAAAAGGTATAACAAGAATTAGCTGGCGCATGCTCTAAGTTCTCACATATTTGCACTTAAACTTGAACTAGACCTTTGGACATTGATTTGTAATAACCAGAAAAGCATAGAAACACATATTAAGATAGCTTATCCATTATGACCATTGGTTCAACAATTAATGGCGTTCTGATAACGAGACATATTTCCATAATTTACTTAGGAACAGAATATAAGATATTCAGACCTACTAAACATATAGGAAGTGCAACCTTTAAGAAAATGTGCATCCTGTAAATTGATCTATGTAAAACTAATAAAATCATCAAGTAAAAGAGTAAGAACATAAGTAGTGGCTTTCACACACCTGCTGATATGGATAAATCACAAAGATGGAAAAAGTTTCACCAAACCATGGTCAACATCATTATCTGAAGGCACAAAACACCATTGGCAACACAATAGTGTGCAAGATTACCATCATGAGTAGGATAATAATAAATAAAAGACTATTCATGTTGATTACTTTTGTTAAATTAGAAATTTATCTGCCAGGAACATCACTTGAACCAATTCATAACCCCGGTTTAGTGCAAAACTGATTCTTATTAGAAATTCATTTAAACCAAATTTGCACATATAATGGCCCCATTATTCACCTAGACGGCATCAGAAAAGATATTTAAATTGCCAAGAGGGAGGTGAATGGAAGCGGAGGAAGGGAGGGAGGGAGTTCAGAGAGTGAAGAGATTAATATTACAATGGCCCAGAATAAATTTGCAACTAACATATCCAATTTTATAAGATATAAGACACTTCATCTAAAGGATATCTTCTGTTTGTAACCTGAAATGGCAAGTGATGGGGATCAAGAAGTATTAGAAGAGAGATAAAGTGAGTTTCTTTCTTAATATTTAGGATTTTAAAATTGTTATTTTTTTAGTTAAATTATTATCTAAAGCCATTAGGTATTTTATATATTTTTGAGATTTTTTTGTAATTTTTTAGGCTATTTAGGGTTTTTTTTCTAGTAGGCGTATTTTTGTAATTTTTCACTTCCAACCTTATATATGTGTAAATTAGGGTTGTCAGATTAAACTATTAGATGATATTGATTTTTAATTATTGATGGATGCTATTGAAGCCTTCCTCTATGGGTCTTTTTTATGTGTGATGCATTATTGGATGTGAACTCCATCTCAAGTGTGATGCCAAATCTCGAGTGTGAAGATCCTCACAAAAAACCGCGAAACCTTCCCATCTTTCATCTTTTCTTCTAATTTTTCTTTTGTTTTTGTGGCAAAACCCTAGCCAATAAATAAGCCCACAGATTTGAACCCTAATTGAACCCCAAAATTTTCTGTTTAGTTGCTTATTTGAACCCTAATTGAAGCCTAAATCTTTTGTTTAGTTGTTGTGCATATCTGTCCATATCTGAATCTGGATTAAAACAGCCACCTTTTGATATTATTTGATCATCTTTTCCTCACAAAACAACGCTAACCGTCCATTGCATTTAGAAACCCTTTGCAACTCGATTTCATCCCAAAATCCTCTCCAGAAGACCCTAAAATCGCATATCAACCGATCTGAAACAAAAAGAAAAATTTTAGTTCTTGTTGTCCTGCGTTCTGAAGGAAGTTGCTATAAGTAGTGGAAGTTCATCAACCCGATGTCTTTTGACAAGGAAGTGATTAGTAGAGTTATTTCACAGAATTGAATATGGTTCCACATAATATCTATTGTGTTGGATCAATTCAAGGGTTGTTTTCAGAGCAGAAAAAGTGAAACATCATAGAGGCATAGAAGCAACAGAAGAGCCCCAAGATATCATTCTAATCATATTTCCATTTGTTACTTTTCACCTCTCACCTCTACCACACAAGAATTGTTATTTCTACATGAGGAACAAATGAAAGAAGTACATGAAAAGCTCTACTTCAAAATGCAAAATATTCACAAGAAAGTCGTGAATAACTTAAGTTCCCTCCATTGACTAAGGCAAACGTGCTTAGATTGCTCCATGGTTTCTGCTAGCATTAGGAGCTCAAATAGGATTATATACATGCAAGAATATTATCTATGTTTGGTACAAAAAAGATACCAAAAGTCCAAAGTCACACCTGCATACCTTCATCTTGTGCTAGTAAAAGTTCCCTCTTTTGCAATGTTACTTCAGCACTAGCACATTGCTGGATCTGATGAATTGAGTTACTTACCTGCCTGGGAAGACATTCAGAATCAATTTCTTGTGCCTAACAGACCATGAAAATTCCTCCATGAGGTTTAGATCCTTACCATCTCAAGCCGCGACCCCTGTGTCACCTTAGTATAACTAATAATCATCTAGACATAATTAGATAGTAGATACATATGAGTTAGTATTCAATTTTGCATCGTTAACTATAAATCAATGGCATATCTATTAACCATCATGTCGCTTTTAAGTTTAGGACATCATATAGTATTCACTGTGCCACTAGATTGTCCATTGTCTGCTATAGCGCTCAAGTGAATCAAGTCAATTTTGTTACAGTCACATACTTTGTATTCACAACAGCCTATCTTTTCCACCCTGATTACTTCTGCTTGAATAAAAAATCAAGACTGCAGGATGATAGTTGGTCCCCTTTAAGTTTCTTTTACACCAAGGATTAGAATTTAACATATGCCCAAATCCCACAGGCGAAAAAAATGAACAAATAAAACAAATTCAGCACAGATACAGATGTATTAGATTTATTGTGTCAAATATAGGGCCATCAATTGGAAATGTTGAGAATTAGGTTAGATTACAAGAGGCCAAGTAGGTAACTACGGATCCTATATAAGTATGAACTGTTGTCATCCTCCAAGCCTTTTCTCGTCAAAATTTGCTAGGCTAATAAGCAAAACACGAAATTCTAAAGATTCCAGAAAAGGATCAACCGAGTAATTACAACCATTTGTCAACCTGACATCAACCCTTTATGAATTGGCATTGAACAACTGGCCCAGAGCTACAAAGGGCCTATTAAAGACAATATTGCAGGTAACACCGAAATAGTAAAACATGGTAGATGTCACAATTTGATCAATTGCTGCAGGGTGTCCAAGTATTTTCAAAAATTAATGTTTGGTCTAGTTTGTCATCAATTAAAGGTCAAGGCTGAAGACTTACTGATGTAAAACGTGCATGCGTGTGTGAAAATCATCAATAAAACACTCAAACTACGCTTTTTCACCAACTTGAAATGATCGTTGGTAAGAAAGAATTAAAACTAATAATCAAGTAAACTGTTGATCAAATAACATGCATAGACTAATCAATATCAATTCAAGAATAAATTAACAATATTATTTATATTATACATGCAAAAGATTTTACTACCAACAAAGAAAATTATGAAACTAAAGGGAAGCAGATACACACAATCTCACATTTGTGAACATGATGTGGGAAGGAGGGGGATTTAGGATTGGTGGAGATTTTGTGGAACTGGTGAAGAACAAGAGAAGAAATGAAAGATATGATCACGGGTCGCAACTCGAATTTTGGCTTCACCGTTTATGATTCAATCCATGGGATTAAAATCAATATCCTAAACAAATAGCTTCATTTTTTCTCAAAATCATTCAATAATTTTCAAAAATCACTATATGACTATATATATAGCCTACAACACGTGCACTATACGTGCAATTATTTATAACATCAAATCTCATCAAATCTAACCACATCTAAATTCAAATAATTCCTGAATATCAACGAAATATATCCAAATCTAATTTAAATAAAAATATGAAATCTACTAAATCTAAACTGTTTGTTTCCCCATCATTCTCCCCGATTTGAAAATATTCATCCCCGATGAATGTAATGGCAGGTACAAGATAAGCACACCTATGTTGAACCACATCACGAATCCTCAAGCAGACCAAGGTGGTGGTCGGGAAATCAACATCGATGCGTCATGGCTGAACCAAGGTGGTGGAGGTGGCACTGATTTTCATGACCAATCGGCTGTGGTTGATAGTATCTCGAATAAGGCACATGCAGTATACCGAGGCAAATCATTCCTGATGAAAACTGGATCGATTGTACTCTGCATCATAAGAAATCCAAACTCTTGTGAACTTGTCTCTTGTAGAAAGATCTACAATGGATCGTAAATATCAGGCGATCTTAAAGAAATAACTGTCAAAAATGACTCCATGATAGGCTCCACTGAAAGATCTACAAGAGTCTCAATAAGAGGCCTTTCACTTTTGCCTCTAATTCTGTCTCCTCAACAACTTCTGAATCTGGCTCATCAACAATGTTTGGCTCGACGAGGACTGGAGGCTCTAGATTTGGCTCATCAACATTCTGACTCTGACTTATCAAAAACTTCTGGCTCTGATTCATCAACAATTTCTGACTCTTTATAATCTGCCTCAGATAAATAAAGAAGCTGTGGAGCATACAAAGTAAGAAGAAAATCTTTTAAGATAGACCAACATCTATAGTCGATATGACTATATTTCCCCCAATAATAAGCTTTTCAACCAGCTTCATTTGGACATTGGCACTTCTGTTTAGAAGTCAAAACAAAATAACTGAAGAAAGCTTCAAGATTGTTTTCCTACTTCTCATACCCATAATGATCATCAGAACCCCGAAAACACGAGAAAGTTGCAAACATATTCCGTTCAACTTCTTTGTCATCGCCGCCATCAGTATAAATATATTTACCGCAAAAGTAAAAAACCATGAAGATAATTCAATGCGTGCATAAGCTGAGAATTTACCCCAAGTCTGAACGGCTCGAACTGGACTCCAATCGGGCTGGAAACGTGGCGTGAAACATTGATCTTCTACTGTAGGGACAATACCGGCACCAAACAAAAGCTTGTGGAGGTCAGATTTGGTATCCAACTACTGTGAAATCTTTTCAGTAGCTCTGGGACTCAGTCATGCATCTAACGCTTCAGACAGAACTCGAATCGAACTCCGAATGGGCCTGAAACAGACTCCAAACTGCAATTACGCTCTGCAGTGAACATTAGCAGTGAACAATAAAGTTATTGTTCGCAGAACAGCAAATTTACTCTTCACGGAATAGTAACTTTTTTGAAGTAGATTTTGTGAAAGAAAAAAGCAGGAAATTCGGCTCTGTTACCAAATTAATGTGGGACAGAAGGGGATTTATGGTTTATGATGGAGATTTTGTAAAATTGAAAAAGAACAAGAGAAGAAATGAAAGATATGATCGCGGATCTCAACCCGGATCTTGACTTCACCGTCTATGACTCAATCCATGGGATTAAAATCAATACGCAAAGCAAATAACTTCATTTTTTTTATCAAAATCATTCAATAATTTTCAAAGATCACTACATGGCTATATATAACCCACAACACGTGCCTATATGTGCAATTATTAATAACATCAAATCTCATCAAATCTAACCACATCTAAATTCAAATAATTCCTGAATCTCAACCAAATTTATCCAAATCTATTCAAATTTAATTTAAATAAAAATCTCAAATCTACTAAATCTAAACTGTTTGTTTCCCCATCAAAACATCAGTTAAATCGATAAAAATTTAGAGATTAGATATTAGACTCAAAATAACTGATCGAAATTAAAAATGTACTTACTGAGAATCATATGTGACTTCAGTGCTCTTGTGATAACTTTAGATGTGTAGAGGTCATCTTCATGAATGCAACGCTTCAAACCGTGTATGAATTGGCCTCCGCATGAGAGATTCGATTTGAAAACGAACCTTGAATGCTTTAACGAATATGTTTGTACTGTAGCAGTCGGTACTGTAGCAGATTACTGTAGCAGGTATTATAGTACTTTAGCGAGTTACTGTAGCGGCTATTGATTTTTTTATTGGAGATGGAGAAAAAGATATGGGACTAATTTATATAGGATTTTGAAGATAGGTTGAGGAAAATAGAATTATGATTTGGAAAGAGAGAGAGAGAGAAGAGAAAGGGGATACGCTAGTTAGGGTTTCACACCACTAATGTAGGGGTTTCTCTAGGGCTTCACACACAAAGAGAATTTTTGAGAGAGATCACAACTCACACAAATTTGAGGAAAAATTTTTATAATAATTATTGTCCTTATTGTTTGATGCAAGATGTCTTTATATAGGCTTTTACAAACTTTGAATACAACTCAAACTAAAACTCCTAATCAAAATAGAATTAAAATTTTAAAATAAAGAAATTAAACTCTTAATAAAAATACAACTCTAAATAAGAAAACTCAAAATAAAAAAAAACTAAAATTACATAGACCTATTACTAAACGAAAACTGGAACAAGGCGTCTTCTTCATCGGTGGTAGACGTGCCATACACATGGCTTGATGTTCGCATCATTCTCTCCGTGTTGGAGCGAACTCGACTCTGTCGAGCTAGAAGTGAAAGTGCTTTCCACTGCTTCAAAATTTCATGGTCAGTCTCCAGCAGTTCACTTCGATCTAGCCATGTATCATCAATTGGTACTTTTCTTGTCCAACAAATCAGATATTTTCGAATCCTATAAAAGAATGTGAAGAAAAGGATGGTCTAAAAGTAGTTGTACACCAACAGGATGACTCGGACGCTTCTGCTGAAGACCGTGAGTTCAGTGGCTGCATTAGAACTGTAGCATCGACTAACCTAACTCTTAGTTATGACAGAGCCCATTTAGGGGTAGTTAGGCGTACCTCAATGCAGCTCGAATAAATCAATGATTGAAAAAGAACTACAACTTTTCACATGTTCACCAAGATGGGAGATAAGAACTGTAAGGTGATTGTGGACAATGAAAGTAGTATCAATGTAGTATCGTTTAAGATGACTAAAAGGCTTGGATTAAACGCAGTACTCCATCCCCATATGTGGATTAACTCCACGGCCTTAGAAGTAAAGCAATAATTTTTTTATCCCGGTCGATTTTAATCTTTACAAGGATAAGATCTGGTGTGATGTTACCATGAACGTAAGTCAAATTATTCTAAGTAGACCATGATTGTTCAACAAAGATGCCACTATCTACGGTCGATCTAACATGTACCAATTTGTACATAAGAGTAAGAAGATTAAGTGATGTAAAACCACCTGGATCGCAATCACCTTCAAATCGAAACCAAAATTTAAATTGAGGATAAGAAAAGATTTGGGTTTCCACCCCTTACGTGGGCTTCTCACCCAGAAACTCGAGAGCCAATAACTCAAGAATTAAGCTAAATAATTTGAGGAAAAGTCGTAATCATTCAATCATTAGTTCAATACAATAGTCTAGGGGGCCTTATATAGGCTTTACAAGAGAGGAGTACTGGGAAATAACCGATGTGGTACTAAACGCCCACAAAGGAACACAAATAAAGCTAAAACACCTACTACAAATAAAGCTGAAACAAAATACTAAATCCTCTGAATAAGCTAGGGCATGAAAAGATAAATAGGAGCTGCGTGATGTCCTCATCAATTCCCTCGGGGTGGGAGAAACTCAACCCTGTCGAGTGAGGACCTCCTCACGAAGCATCTCAATCTGGCCAAGGTGGTGGTCGTGGCAGCAGCATGGGTACATCATGTCGAGACCATGGTGGCGGAGGAGGAGCTGGTCTCGATGACAGATCGGTGGTGGAAGATAGCAGCACGATCAAGGAACAGAGAGTAAAGCGAGGTGCATCGTCCAGGCTGAAAACGGAGCTGATACCAGGATCCCACGGGCTATCCAACTCGTAAGCAGTGTACGCAATCCTCTTAAGAGTCATTTCGAAATCTTTACGCCAAGCATGCAACTTTCTCGCGACCTCAGAGTGACTCGTAACCATCACCCTATCATCAACTGTAAATTCCTGCAAAATACTATATGGGTATGCAGCAAATTTGTAGGTGTTATTGCAAATTGCTATCAGTCTAGTGATATCATCAATATATGCAACAGGCAAATGCAAAGCAGTAGGTATTCTAAGCATAGCTCCTAACGATGGGAGAACGAGAGATATAATATGCCTGAAGGACACACATCTAACAATGGAGGTACACGGAACTCGGACACAAACTCTAAACAACCCGAAAAAGAAGTATTAGAAATCATTTGCTGGACCTTGGCAAGAAATTCAGGTGACTCCCTAAAAGATGAATTGATAGGAATAACCATAAAACTAGGTTCAACACAAGGAGACTCGAATGGCTGATTAGACACAGTGGGTATATTAGGTTCAACTGTCTCGCCCACGTCATCATTGGCACTATCAGAAGACATGTTAATTTCCTCAACAATCTGTGTGACAGAATCAATTGCTATGTCTTCAATTATGTTAACAGTTTTAGAAGAAACTTGGTCATCCTTAACAGTCCTCGAATCGTCAACTTCATCAATGGGCATAGTTCTAACATGTTGACTCTCCGAGGGGCATTGATAATTATAATGTCCATAGCCCTTACATTTAGAACATTTGACCTTGGCATTGATTAGCGTTTTGAAAGTCAAGTCCAATTTCAATGCAACTTCAAAGGCATCTTCAACAGTGTCTAAGTCATAGGGGTCAGTAATCATAGCACGTTTTATTTTAGGCCGTAAACCCCAAATAAACCTAGTTAGAGTCTCAGAAGGGTGCTATATCACTTCACTACGATGGGTTAAGTCCTTAAATAATGGACATATGACCCTGATGGAGATTGTGTAGCTGGTCTAAGTGGGAGTCCCTATAATGCTGATTAGTCATGATGACTCAAGCAAGCAAGCAGATGCAGTGGAGAGCCCTAAAGTCAATTAAACTAAATGTATGCACTAAACAAAAATTCCCTAAAGTTTAAGCTTTAAATGTAAATAAAAATGCATTCCTAAAATGATGAAAAGATGCAACCACTAGATTGAAGCAAATAGCATTTCTACTAACAAATTATAGCAATCCGTATAGTAGTTGCAAGTAATCAACAGTTAACGAATTAGGTCAAGTTATGATATCACCTGAGGTGGAGTCGTTCACGCCCAAACGCAAAATTTTCGAAGATTCCCCAGAGAAATACTCACTCAAGAGTTGAGATCACCCACAAGATTCTCGGACAGCGGTGATACGAAGTGGAAGCTGGATGCCTCGAGAATGGCGCAAATCGGGTCCGAATCAGGGCAGATACAAGCTGTGAACCGTAGTGCGCTGATCTACTGAGTTGAGCCTGGAAAACGATCAGAGCTTGAACCAGATTGTGACTGCTGTAGGAGCGTAGTACTGGTTGTCACGAATACACTGCCTCGAAAACGGGTCAATTCGGACTTGAAACGAGCCCTGAACGGCCGTCTGAAGTGTTGCGTTGCTTTGAACTGAGTCAGAACAAGTCCTGAACTGAGTTGACTCAGTAGGGTGACTCGGGTGCAATCAACTAAACCTGGTTTGGGCTGAAGCAACTGGAACTGAGTCAGAACAAAGCCTGTACTGTTGACAGGGCCTGGTGGACTTGAATGGACCTGGGCCGGTCGGATCCCAACTCAGGGTGGGCTCGCCTATTTAAAGGCTGGGCGGGTGTTGATGAACCCCTCACCTGAATCCACCTGGGTTATAAAACAAACGGGTTTGAGTGAATTCTCACCCGACACCCAATTTCCCACTTCCTTCTTCGTTCGCGGGCGCAGCTAGGGCAAAACGGAGCAGCGGCGACGGCGACTTGAGGCAAGGATGAAGATGAAGGCGAGCGGCGGCGACGTCCGAGGAAGACGGCGGATCTCCGATGAGTCCTTGGAAGGTCCGGTGAAGGGGAATGGTGATGGCGATGCTCCGACGAAGCTTCAAAGAGGGCGGCGAGTCGTGGATGGCCTCGACGATGGCGACTGCAGTTGCGGCGAAGATGGCAGAGATCGGAGGAGAGAGGGGCGTGGATCTGGTGATCCGATCTCTCAGGCGGCTTGAGAAGCCCTCAACGGCGGCGGTGGAGGTTGATGTCGGCGGTCTGGAGCTATCGCCGGCGATAGGAGCTTCGGTCGGAGGCGCTGGCGAGGAGAGATGGCGTCGGAAGGCGACGAATGGGCGATGAAGTCGAAGACAGAGGAAGATGGGGGCACGGTGTTGGAGATCTTCGATGATGATGGCTTCATGGGGATGCTGGCGGCACAGGGGGGCGGAGGATATGGCGGCGACTGAGGAGCAGGCGAGGCTTTCCGACGAAGACACGGCAAACTGCTCTGGTCGAGGGCGATGCGATCTCGGCGCGGACAGTCGACGACTCTGATCACGGGTGGTGATTCCAGCAAGGTGCGGCGAAGCTTCGGAGATGAAGACGGCGGGAACTCTGTCGACGTCGTCTGGTGTCGCAGCGGTGCCGTAGAGGGCGGGAGGATGTTGTTGGTGTACCGGGGGACTTGATGGCGGATGATCTGATGGAGGGGCAGCGGTGGGGCTCCGCTGTTGTCGTCGGCGGAGGTCGGGGCGGGCAGCGGCGTCGGGATTTTGAAGGAGATGCTGTTGTTGTCAGCGGAGGTCGGGGCGGGCAGCGACGTCGGGATTTTGGAGGAGATGGTGAACAGTGGAGATTCCACTTTTTCAGGGAATTTTGACGTGATTTTTTTTTCACTGTAATTTTTTTTTAACAGTATAGTTTTTTTTCTTTTTTTTCACTGTATTTTCTTTTTTTGAAACAGTGTTTTTTTTTTTTTTTTTTTTCTTTTTTTTTCTTTTTTTTGACTGGATCTGGTATATAGATCTAGGGTTTGAGAGATTGAAAGAAAAATTTAGAAAAGACAATATTTGAAGGGGATTGAAAACCGGTGCTCTGATACCAAAATGATGTAAAACCACCTGGATCGCAATCACCTTCAAATTGAAACCAAAATTTAAATTGAGGATAAGAAAAGATTTGGGTTTCCACCCCTTACGCGGGCTTCTCACCCAGAAACTCGAGAGCCAATAACTCAAGAATTAAGCTAAATAATTTGAGGAAAAGTTGTAATTATTCAATCATTAGTTCAATACAATAGTCTAGGGGGCCTTATATAGGCTTTACAAGAGAGGAGTACTGGGAAATAACCGATGTGGTACTAAACGCCCACAAAGGAACACAAATAAAGCTAAAACACCTACTACAAATAAAGCTGAAATAAAATACTAAATCCTCTGAATAAGCTAGGGCATGAAAAGATAAATAGGAGCTGCTATTTGTCCTCATCATTAAGTTATTACCCTTGAAACCAAAGTTTAGACAGCCCGAGCAGACACCTATACTGCACTCAAGAAAACTAAAGGCACTATCCTAACCGGTGCAAAGGTCCTTGATCAAAAATGAAGAAAGGAGCCTCTTCTTTCCCTCCCTCGGCTCTAACGTCGACTCCACCTCCCCTACCACAAATTGCCATCACTTTTTTCTCTTATTGGCCTTTCTTGCTCTGATCGTCAACCCCTTCTTCCTCTACTGTCGACACCAAATTATTCTAAGGTATTAGTATATGCATCTGCATTCATATCTTATACATGTGTATTACATGAGAAAATCAGAAGCAAAATAATGAAAAATAATGTTGATTATAAAGCTTCTATTGATTAACATCGTCGATTAAGAACATTGAATGTTAGTGACTAATGTGATGGTTCGCCCCGACGCCTGAACGTTTTCCTCCAAGAACCGTGAAGAAATTGTACGCGCGAAGCGCAGGACCTTTTCAAATCCGCACGAGAATCAATTCAAATATTTATGTGGTGGACTTCTTACCAGATTTTTGCATTAGTTACACTTTTAATGTCGAGGATTTGATTTCATATAGAGGTACTTTTGATATCCCTTCTAGTTCATTCATGGATGAACCTACCCACGACCTTCCTTCTGAGAACCCCCACCACCTCCATTTTCTTCTAAATTATCCCATGCAGTATAAAACATAGATTCTATTCTGGATGATTAGATTATCTCTACTAGAGATTGAGGAACACGATGCTATCTTGTTAAGTGGAGAGGAAGAACTGAATCAGAAAATTTTTGAGTTAGTGAGGAGGGTCTCCAACGGCTTGGCCTTGACTTGCTTGAGCATTCCACAACTAGAGAGCAGCTTTCCAGCTCACACTCGACAAGGTCGAGTTTTTCTCACCCCGGGAGAAATGATGAGGACATCACGTCGCTTAAGCAAGTTCACATTAGGAGAGGGCGTAATGAATTTTTAGTTTGAGTTTATTTTAGTTATTTTGATTTTAGTTCAATTTTTTTAGTTTAGCTATTTTTTTATTAGAAAGTTCAGTGCCACATCAGTTATACTCTGAAAATTGGATTATAATAGGCCTCAAGACATCTCTTTTTAATTATTGAATGATTAGGAGATTATTGTCTTGATTTTGAGGTGTGAATACTGTTTTAAATCTCGACCAATATACTGGTATGTCCGCCGAAATACCGGTATTTTATCCAAAACGATACGATAAGTGCAAAATTTTACCGAATATCGTTTTGGATTGATATGAGCCGATATACAGCCACGTGGCCGATATATGGGCCAATATCTGAGATGAATATATCTGATATATCGCCACATGACGCATTTGAGGAGCTTTTACAAACGTATTTGATGAGCTTCTATAAAAGGTAAGTATCCCCTATGAGTTTATGATCCTAAATTTGCTTTAAGTAGTTTCATATGATTTATGTAAACAATCACACGTATATTTTTCATCTGGTATGGTATCCGAAAATGACATCCGGTATTTAGTACCATATCATGATATATCACTCATCATCCGATATATAATTTTGCCGATTGATGTATCGCCGATATCCGATTTAAAACACTGGGTGTGAAGCTCGATTGTGTGCAAGAGGTGTGAAGATCAAAACCTATTCAAATTCCTATTTCTTTTCTCAAACCCTAATTTCCTCTTTTCTTTTTCTCATAACCCTAGTTTTCTCTATTTTTTGGATTGAAGGTGATTGTGATCCACTCATATTACATCAGACTTTCTTAGTTAAAGATGGTAAAGGTGTCCATTTGGGAGATTGTGAGTTAAGCCGGGGGGTGGTTGCTTACAAAAGCCTTTATAATAATATTTAGACTTCAATTCAGCTTACCACCCTCAACCAAACCATTTGAGAGGTTATTCAAATCCTCAAAGATATGTTGCAACCTCTTTAGGGGACTTGCCTCCACCTGAGTTCGCCTATAACAAAATCTATCAAGCAAGCATAAAAATAGCCTCATATGAAGCTCTATGTGGAAGGAACTGCAAGTCTCTTATGCATTGGAAGATGTTGATGAGAGGTAACTGTTAAGACTGGAGATTTTTCAACAGAATATGGACACCAACCAATTGATTTGTGAATGCCTACATAAAGCCTAAAGCAGACAAAAGAGATATGCAATAAATAGAAGAAATCTTGAGTTTGAGATTAACGACAATGAGTTACTAAAGGTGTTTCCCAATCATGATGTGAAAGGATTGGAACTCGAGACAAATTAATTCTAAATTCATAAGTCCTCCCAAGAGTTTAGAGAGAATGGGAAGAGTGACTCATAGAGTAGCCATGCTGCTGTCGTGAACAAGGATATATAATATATTTCATGTGACGAGGACATCACACCAGTATTTTATACCTTAGTTTATTTTGAATTTAGTGGGTTTTTTTTATTGTGTTTTTGATACCACATCAGTTATAGCCGAGAACCAAACTTTTGTAAAGCCTATAAATAGGCCCCATACTTCTCTTACAAGTAGACAATGATGAATTAAAAAAAAAATCAATTAAAATTGCATGAACCTTGAGTTCTTGAGATTGGAGTGTGAAGCCCATGTATAAGGGGTGTGAAGTCCGTGGTGTAAGAAGTGTGAAGGCCAAATTTATCATCTTTTTCCTTAAACCCTAATTCCCATTTTCTTGCTTTTCTTTGCAAAACTCTAATTTTCTGTTTTATTCATTTGAAGGCAATTGTGATCCTCCCATATTATATCAATTTGGTATCAGAGCAATTGATTTTCAATCCCCTTCAAATCTTTTTTCTCCTCACAAACCCTAGTTTAAAAAAGTCAAAAAAAAGAGATCAAAACCAGATCTGTTTTTAAAAAATAGCAAAATTCAGTCAAAATTCCAAAAAAAATCCCAAGTCTCACCGTTTGTCTTCCTCCATCTCTCTCAACAACCCACAAGACCTAACTAGTTCCCGCTACCTCCTGTCTTGCCTCCACCCCTCTTGCTCTCGTCGGCGACAAGCACCCGCCGCTGTCGCCGCCTTCATACCGTTGCAAAGCTCCACCACACAAAACTCAAGATTTCGTCGAACCCACAGTCTCATCCCTCTCTTCTTCGCCGTCAACAAACCACCACGGCAACTCTGACTTCGTCGACCACTTCTCTGACGAAAGCTCTCGCAGTCGACCAAATCAACCACAACCACCACTAAAAATCCAAAGCCTGCCACCGCCCTTCAGCCGTCACCACACCGTCGCCGACTCTATCTCCGCCCTTCGCCGCCGCGTCGTCCTTCTGCCACTATTGTCCTGCGCCGATCAGATCTAGCGTCTATCCTTGCTCTCGATCCAAGAAAACCCGACTCGTTTTCAAGTCGGCTCCAACTCGCATCTGAGTTAGGTTTAAGCAATCAGTTCCAGCCCGATAATAGACCTGACCCGCTACCAACCTGAATCCGCACTGCCAGAGCCAGTCGAGCCGATTTGCTGACGTCATCAGTTGGTCGCTGACGTCACCGGCTCAGCCTGAGTTGAGCCGAGCCGTGCTGACGTCATCGGCTCATTTTTAGCTGCATCGTTCACTGCAGAGCACAGCTACAGTTTAGAGCCAATTTCAGGCTCATTCGGAGTCTGATTCGAGTTCTGTCTGAAACGTTGGATGCGTGACTGAGTCTCGAAGAAACTAGAAAAAGTTTGCGACAATTGAATAGCAAATCCGACCTCCACAAGCTCGTGTTTTTTGCTAGCACTGTTCGTGCAGAAGAGCAGTGTTTCGGGCCCTCATTTACAGCCCGATTTGAGCCCAGTTCAAGGAAGTTTTCTTCCATCTCATACTACTGCTATTTCAGGAATTGTGCAGGATTTTTAGCTCTCGGTTGTAGATATTTCTCCGAGAATTCTCAGAGAAATTTTGTATTTGGGTGTGAACGACTCACCTCTCAGATGATATCTTAACTTGAGCTGAATTGTTAATTGTTAAATTACTTGCAGCTACTATTAGATTGTGATAATATGTTGATTGAATTGTTATTTGCTTATATCTAGCGGTTGGATCATTATTTGTCACTTGTCATCATTTTAGGAGTGCATTTTCTTAGCATTTAGAACTTGAACTTTTAGGATTTTTTTTTTTACTTAGCGCATGCATTTAGCTTACTTGAGTCTAGGAAGTTGTATTGCATTTGCTTCATTGTTTGATTTGCATTTGTGTCTACATTGGTGCATGTTTTAACATGAGTTATCAGTATAGGGTTTGATCTAAATGTGACCTTAGAGTAGTTGTGTTCATGATTGACGTGCTAGGAAAAAGAAAATAGCGCATAAATTTAAGCTAGAAGATCCCAAATTTGATGGTTAATCTGATCTTAGTGTTTTTTGTGATTGGTTAGCCAATATGGAATGCTATTTTGATTGGAATGAGTTTTCCGAGACGACTAAAGTCCTATTTGTTAGGAGAAAACTCGTAGGACCCGCTAAAATTTATTGAGTTTCGATAGTTCGTGTGAGACAGTGCTGTCATAGAGTCTTGAAAAGAAATAAAAGAAAAGCTTAAAGAAAAGTACCTACACGAATTTTATAGAAATTGTCTCTTAGACAAGTTACACAGCCTCCATCAAGGGTGATGTGATATATCAGTTCAAGATTACATAGCCAAATTTAAGGATTTAACCCTTTGTTGTGATGTGAAAGAGCATTGTTCTCAAATAGTAACTAGGTTTATTTGAGGTTTAAGATACAAAATAAGGTGTCCTATGATCACTGACTCTTATAATTTAGACACCGTTGAAGAGGCTTTTGATGTTGCCTTAAAGATAGACTTGGCGTTCAAATGGTTAGTCAATGCCAAAACCTGGTGCTCTAAGTGTGAGGGATATGAACATTATGATTATCAGTGTCCCTCAAAGAGTCAACATACTAGAATTGTGTCTAGTGATAATGTTCATAATTCGAAAGTTGTTGAGGATGTCAATATTCTTCCTGAGATTACTAGCATTGTCAAGGATCCACTAGTTGATACCGGTACACCGATTGTTGATAAGGTTCACGTGTCTTCTGATAATAACAGTGATGACATGGTTGAGATGGTTTAGTCTAATACACCCGCAGTGCTTAGTAAGTCATTCAAGTTCCCTTGTGTTGATTATGGGTTTATGGTGTTCCTGTTGAGTTATCTTCTAGTGAGTCATCTGAGTTTTTTGCCATGATTCAGCACATAATTTCTAGTATTTTTTCTTTTACTGGTTACTTAGAGTTTGTGCCTAAATTCATTATACCACCATTAGAAGAGTTAGATGTATGTGATCCTAGGAATCTCATATATCTCTTTTTCTTATTGTTAGGAGTTATAACTAAAGTTCCTACTGCATTACATTTTCATGTTGCACATGATGACGATATCACTAGATAGTAGCAAATTACGATGAAAACTATAATTTTTTATATCTATATGGTATGTTGTAGGAATTTATAGTTGATAGTGAGGTGATTGCTATGAGTCACCCTAAAATTGTGAGAAAGTCATACGCTTGGTGCATAGGTTCCTCTAAAATTCTGAGACTTGCTCTCATGACTGATGAGTTGGACATCTCATAAGATTCTAGTATCAATTTTGTCTTCAGCGGAATAATGCGCCTCTGTTTACTATCTGTGTTTTGAATGAGCTACCATCATTTACAGCATACCTGTTATGGAGATCGGTTTCACTACCGCCATCATGGTCTCAACGCGATGTACCAGTATTGTTGGCACGACCACCATCTTAGCCCGATTGAGGTGCTTCGTGAAGGGAACCCTCACTCGACAAAGTCGAGTTTCTCTCACTCGGGGAAATGATGAGGACATCACACCATTGTTTATGTCTCAGTTTATTTTGAGTTTAGTGAATTTTTTATTGTGTTTTTAGTACCATATCGGTTATAGCCAAGCACCGGACTTTTGTGAAGCCTATAAATAGGCCCCAGACTTCTCTTATTGGTAGACAATAATGAATTAAAAAAAATTCTTGTTAAAACTTCATGAACCTTGAGTCCTTGAAATTAGGGTGTGAAGCCCGTAGTGTAAGGGATGTGAAGCCCATAGTACAGGGGTGTGAAGCCCAAATTTATCCTCTTTTCCTTAAACCCTAATTCTCATTTTCTTGTTCTTCTTTGCAAACCCCTAATTTTATGTTTTATTGATTTGAAGGTGATTGTGATCCTCCCGCATTATATCATGTGTTAGTGCTGAAAAATTTTATTAGAGATGCCTACTCAGTAGTTTAGCTGGCTCCTCTAGAGCTCAAAGAAGACATTAATTACGAACTGAAGTTGGAGCACATTGTTGACAGAAATGAGCATGTGCTAAGGCGAAGGACTATCCCTTCATAAAGGTATAATGGATAAATCATAATGAAAGGAAGGCTAAATAGGAGCTAAATGAGAATGTAAGGAATTATTAACCCTGGCTTTCTGAAGCTTAAGTTACATTAGTATATAATATTTATGCTTGCCTTATATTATCACCTGCTGGCATAAAGTAATGATTGTTTTAATTGCTGATGTTATGAGTTGATGCGAGTTTTGAAGATGAAACTCATATTAGGTGGGGAGTAATATAATATCCATAAAAGTTTGATTTTGAATTATCCCCAACTACAACCAGATCACTTAAAAGTCTGATCTTATCTGATATATCTAACGAAAGCTTATATCTATAACAAATTACATATAATACCTAATTAGATAATGAAAAGATCTAATAGAATTTAAGTTCAAAAGAGATAAGATTAATTGTGATAGATGCTGATCTAGGATTAGACTTTAATACATATCAAATTATATTAGAAATAATAATTCTCAATTTCTAAACTTTAAGAGAGAGAATCAAAAGAAAGCGGCTTTCAATAGAGAAGAGTCGTGGGTGCCTAGTTGGAGAAATCTTTTCAGCTCAAAAGGTCAGTATCGTGTAGTATTTTTATTTTTGGATTATCAAATGTTTACTATGTTTAAGATTTCTTATGTTACAAAAAAAAATTGTGGCAATCACAGGATTTGAGCCATGTGTGACCAGATAGGATTGATTGCCAAAGTCCACTTTGTCAGAGTCTACTTGGCCGCTCATGAGTGATGGTGATCTCCACCTTAACCCAGCTGGTTAGGCATGAGCTGCCAAAGAAAGGAGGAGAAGACCTAGTTTTGGATAGAATCTGGGAATTGATACGACTGAAGACCCAAACCTAATCCAAATTAAGAACAATATGCAGATTGAATAAATGGAACATGTTGCTATAAAAATTTGTGGTAACCACCTAAACAGGAATAAATTTTATATTAAAATCTACAGCATGGTAGCAATGATGCACGAGGCACGAACACATCAAAATGATTGTCGTGTCCGTGATGGACACGTACCACACACTTACCCTTGCAAGACACTAGCCCGACGCATATCAGACACTCTGAAGTCATGTCGGATACTTTAAAAAATCACAAAATCACGTACCAGCGCCTTATGGATTTTAAATTAAATCTAAAGATCACGAGTTGGAAAACCAGGAGCCACATGTCGTCTAAACAAACATGAAAAAGAAGGTGTCTTTGAGCTAAGTACTACGATAGTAGAACTAAACATCTCACGAACTAGATGAGGCATTAATTAGATTTTTTTCAGATTTTTTTTTATTCTGGTGTTGTTATTATATTAGAAACTATGAATGTAAACTATTTAGATTTTATTTTGTGTTTCATTTTACTTTCAAAAGAACACATCCTAATCACTACAACTTTTTGTGTGTATTATACATAGATATAAACGTACACATAGTTATATCATTGTGTCCACATATTCTACATTTTAGAGATTTGTTTTGTTACAATGATGGTGCCGTGTCGTACCCGTGTCCCGTGTGTGTCCTTGCTTCAAAGTCAATGACTATAAACTTTACAAAGAACTCTAAATTTCCATAAATTTTTTTATTGTGGTTTCTTAACATGATATTAAGCATACATGTTTTTAAAAATATCTAGATACATACTTTTTAGTTAACCCCCTGAAATATTAAATAATTATGCAAAAATCTTATGTCTTGTAAAATGGATATATGGATGCATGTCTTTGTGAAAACCTATAAAAGATTGGAAAAGTTACCATAATCGCTTCTTGTGAAAATATTTATAAGTCCAGGATATATCAGATTCAATCTTTAATCTGTCACATTTATTGTAGTTATAGGACATCTGCCACATTTATTTTTTACTATGTCATAACTATGTAATCAGAAAGAACCTTAAATTCAATTTTATAGTTTAATCTAGGGCCCCGTTCTATTCACAAGTAAATCTATTACAAATGAGTTTTATAGTTCAGTCTCGTTTTTTCAGATGTTTGCAAAGCAAGACTTAGAATTGTTACATAGAAATATTGTAATTGCAAAGTGAGATTCCATTAATTACACATTTAACTCTAAATCAGAAAAGTACACGAGTCTGCAAATTCTAAAATTACATGAAAAATCCCAAATTTTTCCCGTGGCCATAAGAACTTCATAAAATAATAAACAAATATTCTAAAATTTCAAAAGAATCTACAGTACTCGTAAAATATTTTTAATGTGAGGTAGATGACATAGAAAGGGAAATGCATTCTATTTGATCCTTGGTTTTACGTGCGCTTCAGAATTGAATGCACTTCCCTATATCTAATATACCATCTTTCACCCTACTTTTAGATGTTTTCTCAAGTTTAGAAGAATTTGAAGGACATTTGGGCTTTTAGAATTATAGGAATCACCCTCTTATCTATAGTTTCCTTGGCCAAATAGTTGGCACTATGAGAGGGATAGTGATGTGAAACGTGTACGTGCGGAAATCAATAACAATAAAACTCAATGTAACGCTTCACCAACATGAACGATTGTTGGTAAAAAGGTAGAAAACTAGCAATATTGATCTATAGATGATTAAACATGCATATATATATGGTCTATTGCAAATTCAAGAACTAATTGATGTTATTTTGTTATGCAGGTAAAGTTCTACATGCAATAACGAAGCCATGGAATTAACAGGCAGCAGAATTACACAACTCACGTTTTGGTGGACAGCAATCAATGCAAATAATATCTGAGATAATGTAATATCTGACTGTAAATAAAGGAATGTCGATGAGATTGTAGCTACTGAGAATTGTGTATGCTCTTAGTGTCATGTTGATGTAGAAGCGTAGCTCTTGTTGTGATGGTTCCCACGCGAAACGGACTCCAAACGGCTGAGATACGGCCTAAAAAGCAAATAGATGCTTAGCAGGTCTGCTTCCACTAGCGGTCTGGATTTACACCATGTCGGGTCAGTATTGTAGTAATCCGGATTCGGATCAGGTTGATGGCGATAGGTTTAGGGTTTGAATCTGAAGCTGAATCCGAATTGGGCTTCAAAACTCCAATAAAGTTTAAGTTGATTGCGAGCGTCAACTCGGGTTGCTTCGTCGACGGCAGTCGGTAGGGAGGCAGGGGCGGCGGTGGTGTCTGGCGACGGTGCTCGAGCAGAGAACAAGGGCGAGGCAAGCCCGCAGTTTGAGCTCGAGGGCAGGCCAGTGATGGCGTGGATGCAGGCGCAAGAGGGGCAATCGTCAGCAGCGCTTGACTGGCGACGATAGAGGCCGAGTGACGAGAGCGAGGTGGGGTTGTTGGCGTCGTTATGGCAGATGTCGTTGTCGGGAGGGAGAAAAGAAAGGGAAAAGGTGTTGGGTTGATACCGAAGAGAGGAAGGAGATAGAGGCAGGCGGTGCGACAACGTGGTGGAGGCTGGCTGTAACGGTCCCAGTTTTCATAACATTTCCAGATACATAAACATTATATTGATCCACAGATTATCATAACCATCTCCAAATCCTTGAAAATTTTGGCAGCACTTCCTCTGTAATACAGAGTCTACTTGATACATTGACACATATAGTTCTATATTTCTCATCAACCAGATATGTATATACAATATCCCATGCGGTGGTATATCACAATTTCGGCTTGACATCGCCTACTTAAAATCTCACACATATATCATGTGGATACAACACAAGATAACAAATCCAAAACTTTCTTGAGAATAATCTCCTTGGTATCACCATCTAATACAAGCCAACTCAAGATAATATTCATAAGAACTTATACACGAGTCTACGTATATACATCATATATGCAACTATTCAATCTAACTATAACATCAACTCTAAGTACATGCATATAACCAAACTACTCAATTAGTAGTCAAAATAGAAGCCTGGTAGGCCCACTCAATGAATGTTGTGCACCCTTTCAGTGCTCCACTCTTGCCTTTAGCTGCTATTTATCCCTGACTTGCCCTGAAAAACATGAAGCTATGGGGGGTGAGCTCGACGGCTCAGTGAGTGGAGTCAAACTCATTCATAATTGTAGCATAACATTAACGATGTATAGTATTCATGATCCATGAAAATAAGATGAATGTGGTACATGAAGTGTGTGATAATGAATAATTCTACTTGATTGTGTATTTACTTTCAGCTATTGTTGATAGATGCACACATGACCAGTATCCAGTGTCTCCAATACTATATACAATAACACATCAATATACACTTAGTGTCACACACTCACACACACATATACATCACACATAGCCATTTATTCGCAATTATTTGTAAGATACAAATATAAGTATATCATAGCACCGTCTTCGCACTCCGCCAGTGCAATACGGGTCCCTTCCTCCCAATATGATAGATATGGCACCGTCTTCGCACTCCGCCCGTGCAATACGGGTCCCTTCCTCCCAATATGATATATATATACATCACCGTCATTCGCACTCCACCCGTGCACTACGGGTCCCTTCCTTTCAATATGGTATATATACACATACATCTATATACACACAATATCGGCACATTCAATTTCATAAGACTCATATATTAAGCACATCATTTCATATATGGAATGATACTCTCAATTAGTACTTGCCCGTTACCTTATATTCTTATGCAATATCCGCACAATTGTCTTAACCAAGCATATCACACAGATATATATATGTACAAAATCAAGTAACATTCACCAATCATATTCATGTCAATCATAATGAATTCTATTCCGTAACATGCATGTCAATGCCATTGTACACCATACTTCAAAATGCAAGCCACATATGCAAATAGGTAAAATGCTATATCAAACAAGTTATTATCCATATTTGCAATTAGGTATAATGCAATGCAATTTATTAAAAACCCCACTCACCTTCAAGTTGAGCGTTCTACAAGGGGTTCGTACCGAGCACCGTCTCGTGTTTCCTTTCCGAATAACCACATCGGACACCGACATGCCAATCCCCCTATTTGATAGTAGCAAACAACATCACATATATAACTCTTAAATGAATATCAAGTGGATTACAATGTTCTCGTAGAAGAGACTTATTTTACAATTACTTATTACTAGCCTCTTACCCTTGAGAATATACCAATATTATTATCATGGCTATTACACGGTTTCTAACACAATGAAATATTTCTAATTAATACTTTTCATGGAGTCCATTACCCAACCCCAAATCTTACTAGTAGAGCCATATCACATAATCATAGTCTATTAAGATATTCTTGCTCCCAATATTTATCTAATTAATAATCTTACCCAACAAGTTCTCACCTTCATTCGGAGAGTTCTTCGCAAATCTTTTAGCTTCCACATGATCCCGAACAATGATCCTATTCAAGAGAACATCAAGTTACCTTCTAGTACTAGATTCACCAATATCCTTGAAGGTTAACACTATTTATATACAAATTTTCTTCTAAAATTCAGATCAGAAATTTATCAAAGGCTTAGATAAACTCACCTCAAAAATTCAGATCTAGGGCTGAATTTCACCTTCCCAAAACATGAGTTTTTCCATAGGGAAAGCTCCCTTTTCCCCCCTCCCTCAACCTCCCCTTGTTGGGAGCCGCCGCCGGCGGCCTGGGCGTCGCGGCCGGCGGCCCGCGCACCGCGGCCGGCGCTGGCCGCGGCTAGGCCGAGCTGGCCGCCCCCCTTCCCCTCCCCCAAAGCTCCTCCATGCCTCTCTCTTGAGGGTAAATAAGAATGGGAAGTGGAGAGGATAGCTAAGAATTCATTTAGAGGGGAAGATGGATTCTAGGGTTTCTAAGATGGGAGTTTGAGAGGTTGAAGAAGATGTGAGATGAAAATTTTGGGCAGAAAACTAGAGATCTCACTTCAGCCCTAATTACAAGTTTGCCACACTCCCATCTCTCTCCAAGTGGCTATTGCACAAATCAAGGGCATCCTAGCCCTTCATCAATCCCTTACATGCTCACCTACCCCCTCCACTAACATGTATTTTGATTAAATAAAAGGGTATGGTTAGTGGGGTATGTATATACCATGTATAAATATTTTCATGTATTTGAATATGTGACACATTGTGCATACATGGTTATTCCTTACATTAATCCTTGATATATTCACAACTCACATACTTATGGAAATTTATTGACACCGATTTCTCACTTGATCATCAGGAAAATTAATTATATAGATATATAAATCAAAATTTGCATTCTGCAACACTAATTCATGATTAAGGTACGCCGAACATTATAGTTATCAGTCCCAATTATCCGGCATTAACTCATGGCTAAGGATTAAAATATTCTTTAGGAAAAGAAATAAATAATAAAAAAAATCGGGATGTTACATTCTACCCTCCTTAAGAAAGTTTCGTCCTCGAAACTTATTGCAATAGGAATAAGATAGGGTCAAATATTTGTAATTCATCTTCCGGTTCCATGTGGGTTTTATAATTTTTTTCGCTTGACTTAAAATCTGCATAGGTTTCTAACTATAGAATATATCCCTTTCGAATTTCAGCTCACCTTCTGTTTGTATGAACATTGGCAGCTCAAACTTCCAGGTTATGTATGGAATAATAAAAAAAAAATCTATGATGAATTGGAACAAGGATTCAATCCTTCCCACGCGGATGTTGCTGACTGCCTTCATGCTTGATATAATAATTTTACTTCATAACCAACGGTTGTTCGTTTTAAAACAGTTTCCCATTTTATTCAAGGTCAAATCTTTTCTTAACATCAATCTTTGACCTTAGAGCTTTGAAATTCTGAATTTCTGGTGGTGAAGTCAATCGGTAATAACAGATCCAATCTAAACTCGGATATTCGACTGGACCAAAGCATTGCGGATTCAAACTACTTTTCTTTCCAATTCGAGTCACAACTATATCAGATATGCCTTAATAACAACTGAATTTCTAGAGAACTCCCATATTAAATCCTGTGTCATGAGAAGTGGGTGAGTTAGGGTCTCAATATTTCATCCCTCTGCTCTTATATAACATCTTCGACTTGCAGACTCTTCGGCTTTACTATCATCAGAGAAATGCTTTACATTTAATTACTTTACTTTGTAGACTAGAACTTGCATCAGTTCTTCCACAAAATATATATGTCTTGATCCAACAAAATAGATAACAAAAACTCAAACTCTCAGTGGCTTTAATTTACTAGACTGATTATCATTTAATACTTTATTAACTGGACGAAGTTAATTCAATCAAAGAATGCTTAAATCATGCCCTTCCATCCACTTATTCATGCATGTGATGATTACACTATTATCTGATCATCCTCTTTTTCTAATTTAGTTTCCCACCACAATTTACCAATTATCGGTGAGTTAACACTCCTTGTATAAGGTTCACACTTATTCATTAAACTGGACATGTGGCAATCAGTTTAACTTGTAGGATGTGCTCCTTCGAATTTGAAATGAGTTACAAAAGATATATCATTACTTTACAGTCTTATTCAAGAATTATCACATAATTTATGAGGAAACAAAACGGACTTACAATCCTTCTTTTACAGATGACACAGAGTGTTTTAATATTGCAGTGACTGTAACTTTAATTTATGCTCGTTGTTTTCTAAAATAACAAGAATCCGTTCTTAATCATGATAAATTCCAATTCTAACATAAATATACATTACCAGAGTTTCATTATTCTGAGCATACTTCTGGTGGTATAGTTAATCGATATTCAACAGATTCAAGTTGATTTGTTGTATCGAATAGTTAAAGGCATCAGAAATCCAAATTTGCTTTTCACTGCGACTTGAGTTGCCCCAAGAAGATTTTGAGAATTGTCAGAGTCATTATTTCATACAATTCTTATCTGCCATGAGAAATTTTCATTCTTCACAATTATTCAAATTTCTTCAAAAATTTCCTGAATTATTATGATTATGATTTTTGAGACCTTAACTATATAAGGATTATTTCATGCTTCCCATTATAATCCAACGCATTTAACATCTTCTCTACATTACGAAGCCATCCCTCTTTGCTTGCAAGAGGTGAGAAATTGACCCTGAATTATCTCTTAACTTTATATTTAACTTCATTACTAAATCAACAGCATAGGTTTCACACCCTATTCATATGTTCGATGAATAAGTTATAATCACTGATATCATTATCACATTAGAGATCATAATGTATCAAATTTCAATTTCCCAAGTTTCGGAAGAATTACACTGTGTAAATAACAACTACCCATGCCACAGGTACATCCCTGCATAAACTTCACAATATGTTACAATTATTGTTTTCATGAATGTTGTTATTTAATCAGGTCTCGTCTAGTGAACCCAAACACTATTTCATGTTATCTGTCATGATGTAACTTAGTGTAATATCAATGATAGTTGCAACTTGCGGTGAGCACCTGACTTGAATCTGTATACAATAATTGGTTGAGACAGAAGATAAGGATTTCTTATTTATCAATATGATTCACCCAACTGAAAAGCCTTTTACTTAAGTGCAAACTTTTAAATCTTTGATAAGGATCTGTATAATATTACCCACGTAAGATTGTCTCACAATATAACTTGCTTCTCAAATTTCACATACAATGATCATGCCACTATACATACAAAACAAATGACATTCATACCATCAGTCCCTCAACATACTGGTGGACTCACAATTGTATACATAAGTATGCATTAACCGTCTTATTAAACACTAGGGTACCTATGATTCTGTGTCTAGATTCTCCAAAAATATCATCCTCTCTTCATTTCATATTCACACAGTATTAATTATCCCTATATAAGAATGCTCTTCAAAGGGTATCAAAATCCGTATTCGTTTCAGTATGGCATATCCCTTATATTCTCTTATCTGAGACTTTGGTTATCCCATAACCAGATTCTTAATAAGGTTCTTCTGCTCCGATTAATCTTGATTTGCCTGATATTTCAATTACTTTCTTATTCCAGTGTCTCATATCACTGGCAGCTCATACTGAGGGCCCGCACCCCCAATAGAACACATTCGAATCAAGGCACGCGGGTATGCCCTCTTTCGAACGTATGAAAATAATCAATATCATGCACTTCGAGATCAATCATACACGTCAGATTCGACTACCCTCCCCTTGGAATTTCTCATATACAATCACGCTATCAATCAAACAATGCACACATACATACATATTAGTCCTATGGATCAATCCCGATGTATAAATAACAATTCTAGGTCACATTCCTATGCCTATACTTTTCTAGGCCCTATATCTCAGCCTTACTCCTCATTTCTAAACCTTTGCTCTGATACCAACTGTAACGGTCCCAGTTTTCATAATATTTCCAGATACATAAACATTATATTGATCCACAGATTATCATAACCATCTCCAAATCCTTGAAAATTTTGGCAGCACTTCCTCTGTAATACAGAGTCTACTTGATACATTGACACATACAGTTCTATATTTCTCATCAACCAGATATGTATATATAATATCCCATGCAGTGGTATATCACAATTTCGGCTTGACATCGCCTACTTAAAATCTCACACATATATCATGTGGATACAACACAAGATAACAAATCCAAGACTTTCTTGAGAATAATCTCCTTGGTATCACTATCTAATACAAGCCAACTCAAGATAATATTCATAAGAACTTATACACGAGTCTACGTATATACATCATATATGCAACTATTCAATCTAACTATAACATCAACTCTAAGTACATGCATATAACCAAACTACTCAATTAGTAGTCAAAATAGAAGCCTGGTAGGCCCACTCAATGAATGTTGTGCACCCTTTCAGTGCTCCACTCTTGCCTTTAGCTGCTATTTATCCCTGGCTTGCCCTGAAAAACATGAAGCTATGGGGGGTGAGCTCGACGGCTCAGTGAGTGGAGTCAAACTCATTCATAATTGTAGCATGACATTAACGATGTATAGTATTCATGATCCATGAAAATAAGATGAATGTGGTACATGAAGTGTGTGATAATGAATAATTCTACTTGATTGTGTATTTACTTTCAGCTATTGTTGATAGATGCATGCATGACCAGTATCCAGTGTCTCCAATACCATATACAATAACACATCAACATACCCTTAGTGTCACACACTCACACACACATATACATCACACATAGCCATTTATTCGCAATTATTTGTAAGATACAAATATATGTATATCATAGCACCGTTTTCGCACTCCGCCCGTGCAATACGGGTCCCTTCCTCCCAATATGATAGATATGGCACCGTCTTCGCACTCCGCCCGTGCAATACGGGTCCCTTCCTCCCAATATGATATATATATACATCACCGTCATTCGCACTCCGCCCGTGCACTACGGGTCCCTTCCTTTCAATATGGTATATATACACATACATCTATATACACACAATATCGGCACATTCAATTTCATAAGACTCATATATTAAGCACATCATTTTATATATGGAATGATAATCTCAATTAGTACTTGCCCGTTACCTTATATTCTTATGCAATATCCGCACAATTGTCTTAACCAAGCATATCACACATATATATATGTACAAAATCAAGTAACATCCACCAATCATATTCATGTCAATCATAATGAATTCTATTCCGTAACATGCATGTCAATGCCATTGTACACCATACTTCAAAATGCAAGCCACATATGCAAATAGGTAAAATGCTATATCAAACAAGTTATTATCCATATTTGCAATTAGGTATAATGCAATGCAATTTATTAAAAACCCCACTCACCTTCAAGTTGAGCGTTCTACAAGGGGTTCGTACCGAGCACCGTCTCGTGTTTCCTTTCCGAATAACCACATCGGACACCGACATGCCAATCCCCCTATTTGATAGTAGCAAACAACATCACATATATAACTCTTAAATGAATATCAAGTGGATTACAATGTTCTCGTAGAAGAGACTTATTTTACAATTACTTATTACTATCCTCTTACCCTTGAGAATATACCAATATTATTATCATGGCTATTACACGGTTTCTAACACAATGAAATGTTTCTAATTAATACTTTTCATGGAGTCCATTACCCAACCCCAAATCTTACTAGTAGAGCCATATCACATAATCATAGTCTATTAAGATATTCTTGCTCCCAATATTTATCTAATTAATAATCTTACCAAACAAGTTCTCACCTTCATTCGGAGAGTTCTTCGCAAATCTTTTAGCTTCCACATGATCCCGAACAATGATCCTATTCAAGAGAACATTAAGTTACCTTCTAGTACTAGATTCACCAATATCCTTGAAGGTTAACACTATTTATATACAAATTTTCTTCTAAAATTCAGATCAGAAATTTATCAAAGGCTTAGATAAACTCACCTCAAAAATTCAGATCTAGGGCTGAATTTCACCTTCCCAAAATATGAGTTTTTCCATAGGGAAAGCTCCCTTTTCCCCCCTCCCTCAACCTCCCCTTGTTGGGAGCCGCCGCCGGCGGCCTGGGCGTCGCGGCCGGCGGCCGGCGCGCCGCGGCCGGCGCTGGCCGCGGCTAGGCCGAGCTGGCCGCCCCCCTTCCCCTCCCCCAAAGCTCCTCCATGCCTCTCTCTTGAGGGTAAATAAGAATGGGAAGTGGAGAGGATAGCTAAGAATTCATTTAGAGGGGAAGATGGATTCTAGGGTTTCTAAGATGGGAGTTTGAGAGGTTGAAGAAGATGGGAGATGAGAAATTTGGGCTGAAAACTAGAGATCTCACTTCAGCCCTAATTACAAGTTTGCCACTCCCATCTCTCTCCAAGTGGCTATTGCACAAATCAAGGGCATCCTAGCCCTTCATCAATCCCTTACATGTTCACCTACCCCCTCCACTAACATGTATTTTGATTAAACAAAAGGGTATGGTTAGTGGGGTATGTATATACCATGTATAAATATTTTCATGTATTTGAATATGTGACACATTGTGCATACATGGTTATTCCTTACATTAATCCTTGATATATTCACAACACACATACTTATGGAAATTTATTGACACCGATTTCTCACTTGATCATCAGGAAAATTAATTATATAGATATATAAATCAAAATTTGCATTCTGCAACACTAATTCATGATTAAAGTACGCCGAACATTATAGTTATCAGTCCCAATTATCCGGCATTAACTCATGGCTAAGGATTAAAATATTCTTTAGGAAAAGAAATAAATAATAAAAAAATCAGGATGTTACACTGGCGGCAGGTGGTGGTCGCGAGAAGTTATGGAGGCGACTAGGAGTGGGACCTAGGGCTAGGGTTAGGGTTTTGGGTTTTAGGTAAGAGAGGGAGAGGGAAGGAAATGAATAGTAATGTTTGTGAATTTTTCAAGGATTCTTTGGGATTTTCTGGCTTTTTCTTTTTTCTGATTTTTTCTAAGATTTTGAAAAAGAAAAGGGGATAGATAATACTAGAGTTTCACTCCTAATAGGGTTCTTTAGGGTTTCACACTCCTAAAGGCTCTAAAGTTTCACACTCTTAAAGAGTTTGGATTATGAAACCCAGATCTCACTGAGTTTGAGAAAATTGTAAAATCTTTTCAATTGATTCATTGATTCAAAAGTTACATATGGGTCTGCATCATCCTCTCAAGATCTCGGCCCTAATCTCCCCTTCTCGTCGCGTCGCACTGACGAGGCCTCACTCCTCCCTCTATCGCTAACACCCATCAATATCTCCCTCTCGTTGTTCTTTTACTGCCAAGGCCCACGCAACCCCTGCCAACCGTTGTCGCTTGCTCTTCCTCCTCTGACCCTCGTGTCGCCACCCTAGCTGCTGTCGTCTTAGCAGCCCCCATCTTCCTCCTCTCTTTACTGCTGCCAGAGATCTGAACTCAACTTGGGTTTGTAACAAGATCGACTCGAACCAGTCTCTTGCACCCAAACCCAGTAAGAGAGCTCTGGGTTTAAGTTGTTAAACCCACTAATCCACAGATCCAACCCGTATGCATCCGACCTGGATCCTATACTGCCCAGTTTTAAATATCGGCTGATTCAGCCAAGATATCGTCTGATATATCCTTTTTTACCTGTTGCAGATACGTTATGGAGAAATCGTTCGCCATATCGTTTACAGCAGAAAATGACCGATATTTGAAATATCGGCCGATAAATCGCCCGATATTGGCGATAAATCGTCTGATATATCACCCGATATGAAATAACTTATTTATTGCACGACTGCGTGCAAATTTACATTATTTTTACTGTTTCTGCAAGTATATTACATCATTTTTATTAGGTAGATGATATGTATGACTTTAAACCAACTTTTAATTATCAGTATTTCATTATATATAGTGTCCAATATGAACGCCTGATATACGCGTGTATCCCCGATATCTCCCCCGATATCCGATATCCGATATGAAAACCCCCATCCGATACGATTCTGATATCCGATATTTAGAACCTTGCTATATTGTAGCAACACAATCCAGACTCGACAGCACAGTTCTAGACCCGTTAAGCTTCAAGCCTCATTTTCGGGCGGTTTCTAAGTCATTCAGAGCCCAATTTGTCATTCTCGAGGCGTTGGACTCATAAAAGACAGAACTACATATCAGCAGAACATTGAAGTCGACATATCCTCAATAGGTATGTTTTCTCCACACAATCTTCATTTGTGAGTCTGATAACTATTCTCTAGTGTATTATCAATTTTATTTGTTGTCCACTATATATCGTGAATTGTGAGAATCTGTTAAACCTGCAATTTACTGGTCATTGATATTAATAGTATAATTATTCCTTCATAACTTAGTATTTGTATTAATTTATTTAAGCACAGTCCAAACTGCACCTGCAGTTTTTGTTAAATCCATCAGTCACATTATAAGTTTTAACTCTCTTCTAGACCACAATTGTAATTTTGATGTAACATTGTGAATTTCAGTTACATCACTGATTTCAGTCTTGCACGCATCACATGTTTCACATCAGATAGTTGTCCGTGGAATTTTGATAAATCTTTTCAGAAGCCTCACTCCACAGCCAACCCATATTGATGGGAAGGCTTAGATGATGATGAAGATAATAAAGGGTAGGATGCCATAGCTCGAGGGTTGGGTAGGATGCAATGCTCAAATTGTTTGCTCAATATTCTTATGACATTGATTGATTGATTGCTTCTCTGCCATCTGCTTAAGGATATCTACTTTTAGCATTTATGGTAAGTAATTAACTCTCGTTAATTTCTTTATAACTATATTTCCTTTAGATATTATGTAAAAAATCCAATACCAAGGTTTAAAATATGGCCTGATATTGATATTTGGCCTGATACCGATATTGCCGAAATGACATGATATAACTAGAACGACACCGAATATTGTTGATTCAACGAGACAAAATGGCCAATAAGCGGCTGACATCGTCGATTCCTATAACAAAATCCTACGTCCAATACCGATATCAAGATTTTAAACCATGTCTCATATGCATGAGCTAAAATTTATATTCTTCTAATGTAAAGATGATCAAATTCTAGTATTTTCGTGATGATTTGCACACAAGATTCTTAGCTACTTTCAAAACTTGAAGAATATAACATGAAAATATAAAGATTTTTTAGGATGAATTTTAAAAAACATAATCCTGCTGTGATGTGTATTGGGCCTATCACATGGATTACGTATATTAATTAAAATTAGACCCGACTCTTTGGCTCACTTTATCCCTTTCAGGGCTAGCATTCAGTTCTACCTTGATAGAATAAAGTGCACCTTAAGTTTCAAGATACCCTTCGTTTCTGAATTGTTTCGCTGGGACTACCTATGACCTTAGCCGATGGACAATTTCATTTTGAAAATATTTTGTATAATATGATTTTTGTGTTTAGTTATATATGAATTAGTAAATCACTATTTGATTTTTCATATTTTACATTTGATTTAGAATTATGATATATATAACTAGAACTAATTAGAAAGTTTGACATGTGATTTTGAGATGGTACATACATGATTCAAAAGGTTTTGAAATGTGGATTTGATGTGCTACTCAGTTGTATGCTTAAAAATAGGGACTTAATTTTCCAATTACATTTATTATGAAAATAATATCTATTTCTAACAAATTATGAAGATGAGAATAAGGGGTATGAACTGCAGCCCATTTTCTTATATGAGCTACAATACGAGATTTCAGGCAATCACTTTTGAGTTAATAATTTTGCAAAACAAACCCTATTTTACAAAATGTGTGGCTGTCAATCGCCTAGATTGCAAAAAAAACCCTCCTTTGTAATAAAGGACTCTCTTTCGTTCAGCCCGATGTCTCTCCCCTTCTTCTCTCTCAGTAGCAACGATTGCCGATCAGAATCCAATCGTTGTTGCTATTTTGAAAAAAAATAGATTCCACAATCTCTCTCTCACACTTCCCCCACCCCAGGCCTTCTCTCTCTCTCTCTCTCTCTCTCTCTCTCTCTCTCTCCTCTCTCTCCCCCCCCCCCCCAATTTCTTCACGAGCTCTCTCTCTCTCTCTCCGGCATATGCATGTCTGCCTCAGCCCCGATGCGCAGCCTCGATCCCCGGCACCCGACACCCCCCGCCCACCTCTATCTCGCGCCCTCTCTCCCTCGCTCCCCGATCTCTTGGCAGCGCCAGAGAATAGCCCAATGGAGCTCCCTCTCCCTCTTGCACCTTTCGCAGCAAAAAAAAAAAAAAAAACAATCAGTCGACGATAGTGGCTAATCCTCTGCATCTACTCCAGCTTCAACACAACAGAACCTATGGTGAGTACCGTAGAGTAGAATTTGTCATCATTTATGTAACTTTTCAGTTCTTTCTATTCTATTGCTAGTACATCATGTTAACTAATTTTTCACAGTTCTATTTATAAAAATGTTAATTTTGTTGTCTGCATTTCTCAATTTAAAATATTATTACAGTTATTTTATTAGAATTGTGTGTGTGTGTGTATGGGTTCAAGAGGCTTGAAATCCAGCTCATACCATGATAGCTCGTTCGATATCGTCATAATCTCTATGAACACTAAATTTGAACAAAAATTCTTGGTTCGTTTAAATTAGAACAAAAACAAATAATGAAAATTTTAGCTCGTTCAGCTCGATTAGCTGTCCTAATAATTTATTAGCAATTAATTTATTTAGCTCGTTCAATTATTTAAACTCAACTCCTGTCAAATTGAAACCTTTCTGCTGTCGTTTTTTCCCCTCAAATAAAAAAGAAATCCTTTCTAAAATGGAGATCACAGGTTCATAACAAAATAATTGTGATAGTATCTTGTCTGCCCCTCTTGAGTCACTTTAGATAGTGGTCCTAGGACTGAAATGTTATATCAACTATTTTCATACAGTGTCTTTACTGTAAGACACCGAATCTATAGGAAAAACAAAGTAATGAATATATTAATGAACTTTTTGATGAAAGAACCTCTTAGTAAATCTTTTGAAGCTACCAGGAAAGATTTAATGAATCACATAAACATCCAGAACACTTTTCTGTCAACTTTTGAAGGGTTCATTGCTACCTACAGAAAATTAATAAACAAAATTATAAAGTTTTATCTAAATTTTCTTAGTAGAAGTAATGAATAATTTTTTATATTAACCAGGCATGATTGTAAATTATTGTGTTAGTAATGTGAGGGAGCCCCTTTAGATGATGGTCCTTTGAAACATTATTTTTCATTCTTTGAATCCGTCTCAATTAACGGTAGACAAACCTGATTCAAAATTATATTTATAATAATTCCATGAGTGAAATATCAAAACTTGCACCTAATTTTCCTAATACAAATTCAAAAAAAAAAAAAATCATTTCATGCATATTCAAGTTACAACCTCAACCAATTTTTTGAGGGAACAATCTCAACCACTTTACAATAGATTTTCATAATTTCACTTCAACAATTCAACTGAAACCAAAGAAACTTAAAATTCCCTAAAAATCTTCAACAAATCAAGACCGGTATTGTTGCCAGAGTGACCGCCCACTATTGCTACCATTGTTGATATCGTTCTTGTTGGTTGTTGTTGATGCTGGTAGAGAGAGGGAGAGATCGGCTCGGATCACACACACGCAGAGAGAGAGAGAGAGAGAGAGAGAGAGAGAGAGAGAGAGAGAGAGAGAGAGAGATGGGTCGGGGGGAGAGAGAGAGAGAAAGTCGGGGGGAAACAGATGGCGTGGGGGTGGGGGGGGGAGGAGAGAGAGAGAGAGAGAGAGAGAGAGAGAGAGAGAGAGGATCATTGTTTTTATTGAACAGCAACAGCGATCGCTGCTACTGAGAGAGAGAGAGAGAGAGAGTCCTTTATCACAGAGGAGTTTTTTTTTTTTTTTTGCAATATAGGTCAGGGACAAGTGCTCATTTTGTAACGCAGGGTTTGTTTTGCAAAATTACAAACTCAGAACTGTGAATGCCCTGAAATATCGCCACATGTATTGCAGCTCATATAAGAATATGAGTTGCACCTCATACTCCTTTGTTCCTGGATTGTTTCACTGGGACTACTTATGACCTTAGCCAATGGACAATTCTGTTTTGAAAATATTTTGTATAATATGATTTTGGTGTTTGGTTATATATGACTTAGTAAAATCACTATTTGATTTTTCATATCTTACATTTGATTCAGAATTTTGATATATATAACTAGAACTAATTAGAAAGTTTGACATATGATTTTGAGATGGTATATAAATGATTCAGAAGGCTTCGAAATGTGGATTTGACGTTCTACTTAGTTGTATGCTTAAAAATAGACTTAGTTTTCCAATTACATATATTATGAAGATAATATTTATTTCTAACAAACATATTGTGAAGATATGAAAATCTTTTTCTAATAAGAATATATATTCTGTGTGAATACATATAAAGTCAAGTTTAATTGCAATAGAGGCAATGTTTATTTGTTGAGGTGTGTAACTCACCTCTTCTTTCAACATTACAGATTCTGAGTAGTGTGGTGGTGCTTGGTAGCTGCCATGTGGAGAAACTTCAAGACCTTATTATATTTGGTTCTGTTAGTTAGAAATTTGAGTCCAATAATATAACTGAGAGCCCACGTAGTCTTCTTTGGTAATAAGAGCTATAAACTCAAGTAGTTTCGATTGGGCATCAAGTTACGGAACTTTGAAGTTTTCGTCACCATTTTGGAATAAGTATTGATTTAATAAGTCGCATCATAGACTAATTGTGTGATAGCCTATTTTCTTTATCAAAGTTAATCTGAATTAGTTGCTTAAGTAGTTTCTATAAACTGAATCAGTGAAAGGAATAAAAAGAGCAGATGAAATTTGAATTTGAAATTCTGGTGAGAATTTGTAATATAAGACTCAGATGGGGGTTTTAAGGCAAAATTTTCGGGAAAGGTGTCATGACATAAGTCTTCTTTTGTAATAAGAGCAATAAACTCAAGTAGTTTCTGTTGGGCATGAGCATGAAGCTATGGAAACGTTGAATTTTTCGTCGCTATTTTAGAATAAGTATTGATTTAATAAGTTGTGATCATAGACTAATTGTGTGTAGCCTATTATTTACTTCATCAAAGTTAATCTGCATTAGTTGCTTAATTAGTTTATATAAACTGAATTAGTGAAAGAAATAAAGAGAGCAAATGAAATTTGAATTTGAACTTCTGGTGAGAACTTGCAATATGAGACTTAGAAGGGGGGTTTCAAGGCAACATTTTAAGGAAAGGTGTCATGACATAAGGCAAGAAGGAGGTGGTAGCAACATATAAACAATGGATGGGACACTTGTCCCTTTTGTAGATGACGATGTAGAGGTCTCCCACCCCCCCCCCCCCCCAAAAAAAAAAAAAAAAAACAAAAAAAAAAAATCATTCCCCTGACACTTGCAGCAAGAAAGAAAAGGGAGTAAACAAAGAGAAGCAGAAGAGAATGGAGAAGAAAACAAGACAAGGCAAAAAACCCATAGAAAAAATAGCGGGCCTAGTACGAGCTAGAGGTGATTCTTAAATAGCCAATGCAGTAAGTTGGAATTGCACATTGATCGGTAAGTGGTGGGTGCAATTGATGTTTAAATGATTTCATACTAAATGACGTAGGCATGTGGTCCCGTGAAAGACAGATTTCAAACTAAATGACGTTTAATCATAATGCACATCTATTGCATCGTTCTTAAAGGTCTACACATGGAAATTAGTCACAATCCTATAGGATGGAACTGCGCAATGATAGGCAGATATTATTGTAAGCAACATGTGCCAGGTAGACCACCATTATAGGCAACCTGGTTATGAAATATATGATAAGCCAGGAAAATTGTTGTTGTAAGACAACTTGCAGCCAAACAGACCACTGTTGTAGGTCATCTGCTTGTCGTTGCAGGACATATAAGATGATAATCTACTTTTTTTTTTTTTTTTTTTTTTGTGGTGGGGGGGGGGGGGGGGGGGGGGGGTGGTGTTGCTTGCCTAATTTCTATCATGCGACTAATTTTGAAATCGTTATATACTTATTATGAGTTACCTACTCGAAATGTTGATCTTCTGGATATGCTATTTTAAGATGCCTATGCATAATTGCACTTCATGTTTCTTTGTTAACATGAATTATTAAGCATGTACCACTTATTGAGCATGCAAAGCTCAACCATACATATAAACACCATTTCAGATCCATGTGGCTCAAGGGTTGGATCAAACAAGCCTTAAAGATTCATTCACTTGTTGGATCGATGGTAATGCTTTGTCTATCTTTAGCTGGATATTAGTATAGTAATGAGTGAAGAGATCTTGAGAGACTTGGTTCAAGATCTGTGTAAAACAAGTTATTTCTGTGTGGGACTTGGTGTAAAATGTACTTAGGGTGATGACTATGTAAGGATATGATATGTTGTAAGTAGCCGCAAGACTTATGAATATAATATGAACGGAAAATGAATGGGTTCGGAATATGATATTGTGTGAACTACGCACACAGTAGTGAAATGCATATACACCAAGTGCATTTGGATTTAGAGAAACACTAAACCTCCTTTTTGCTATGGTGAATTAGAGCCCCATATAAAGAGTTCAAAAAAACAATTTATATTTGTTTATATAAGAACTTTTTCGAGTGTATTAATATTTTTTATCTCCATAAGGCCCGAGGAACTTCATATGCAGACTAATCTTGGAAAATTCAGTAATTGCTGATCAAACTAATCAAAAATGTTGTACCTCTGCAATATAATTTTATCAAACTAATCAAAAATTGTATCCTGATGACATTATAACTAAGATGTGTACATACGGTAATTATCTATTTAGAAATTAAATCACATGAACTTGCGCAACAATCGATCCAAACATATGTTTCTTAGATAATTTCTCCTTGAGACCCTATAATTTTACTTGAAAGATACATATGACCAGGTTGTGGTTCCCCTTCATATAGCTAAACTTGAATTATCTTTTAATTTTAGCTTGCTTGACATTATGACAAATAACCTGATCCTGATTCCGGAACCGACAGTTCCGGTTCCTCCATATGAGGAACCGGAACAGGACCCGGGTAGGCCGGTTTCGGTTCCGGAACCAGCCAGCTCTGGCTCCGGTCCCAAGCTGTTTCCATTGCCCCGAGCCTAGGCCCCAGGCAGACAGCAATAGGCCGACCCAAAGGGCAAAAAAAATCGGTTCAAGATCCGAAACCCCCGGTTCAAGAACTGGAACAGGCGATTCCGGTTCTTAAAAACGAAATTGGAACCAGATCGGCTAGGGCCTGGTTCCAATTCGGTTTGGAATCGGGGAACATCAGCCCGTTCTGGTTCCGATTTTGTTCCACGGTTCCGATTCGGTTCGCTGATTCGAACCAAAATCATGGTCGGGTCTAATGACAAATCAAGCTCTTCCAAGCTTTGTGCATTGCTTCCAAGTCTTAATTGTTAAAATCATATATTACAAAAATATAATCTAATATAATGTTGGTGAGTTACATTATACTTTAGCAAATTTTGGGTTAAATTATGAATTTTCATAACTTTCATAATGCAACAGTTTATAGGTTCTAGTTAATTACTTGTATTTTCCAAAATATGAAAACTGTATACTTTAATCATATTCTACAACTTCATATCAAAACTTTTCCATATTATACCTTTCCATAAATTATGATTTTCAAAGTTCAACAATTAAAAAAATTTCTGAAAAATGCATGTTTTTACAAATTTCAAAATTTTGCAGATTAATAAATTCTAAAGAATTAAATAAAATAAAAAATGAAAATGATAAATGTATATTTTAAGTTTTTAAAATTTAAAATTACATATATTGTTAATCAAAGAGTTTATGAATTTATATCAAAAGAATCTCACTAAATCTGGAGAGAAAAAAGAACACATGTTTAAAATTTATCTAGACATATCATGATAAATTATTATTTATGAAAATTTTATTTGTATATTTTATCTATACATAAGTTCTAATTTCATTATTTTTCTATTTCTAGATGGTGTACAAATTTAAAATCTAACATAATTTACAGAGAATTTGTAGAATAGAATTGAATCAATCACAAACTCATATAAATTTGCAGTGTCTTAACAAGAAAACAAAAGAAAACCTAATGCTCATGCATGGTTGGAAGGAGCACATATATGACTCATAATAAATACCAATGAGTAAAAAAAATCTAAAGAAATTGATGATTAAATACATGTTACACTCTCACCTGTAATTTGGATAAGTTAGATAGTGGAGATAAGGTGTACTGCAGTTGGTTAAGAGGCAGTAAATCTGATCTGATATAGATTTTCACAAATTTCAAAATTCTATAAATTATAGATTCATGTAGCTTTACAAATTACTTATATGCATTGCATTTCTATAAATTTCATATTCATATTAAATTGTAAATTCTTTATAGTTTGCATAATGCAGAAAATTTTAAGTATAGTAGACCGCACATTTTTGCAAATTTTAAACCTTTGCTATTATATATTTTTAAAAAACACACAGTAGCAAACTATAGAAACAACATACATTAAGATTTTAAACAACATATATTAAATTAAACTTTTAGTCTATCAAATTATGGCCCTTAAATTAATGTAGAAAACTGGAAAAACGTTGATGTAAGATTAATCCTAAATAAAGGCTTATCTGAAACGTAATCTTTAATAGCTGAAAATTGTTGAGGTCAAAAAATTGTCTTCAATGGATCATAATCATACCAAGCCCAATTTTGACCCTAAATCTTCTGGTTTAGAAAGAGCATAGAGAGTATACGATCAAGGCTCATGGTTACAAATGGTTGGGAGAAGTTGTTATTACTTATTTGCAATAAAGTGGCATAGCATTAGAAATAGAGGTTCACAATAAATGCTTGAATCAGAATCAGAACAAATTTCATCACAATAAGATTCTTTCTTAGTTATGCGTGTGAAATATGCCTCATTCCGTGAAAGCCAGACAAGAGGAAGATTCCTTGTTACAAGAGAACTTAGACGAGGAAAATTCTTCCTTTACATGCTTCATTTTTGGAGAATTAAGACAAAAGGCTTTCGGTGATAAAGAACCAACCACCAACTGAGATACAAGATAGGAACTAGTAACCACTAATAGATTACTCCTACCTCTACCTCTGATCTAATCCTGCTCCCAAGCTAACTTTGATATGCTTTGCTCCAAGGTAAAATAAAGATGACGATAAGTTTGATGTTAGGAAATTGGTCCTACCTACATCTTATAATTCTCCTATCTTGCTGTCTTTCAAGTGACTAGTATAAACCTCATCGCTATGATAAATTGTTTAATTGGCTGGCAATCATACCATCAACTACTCAGACAAGAAGTGGTGCTGGCACAGACAATCCTAAAAGGCCACACAGTCTCCTGTGGCCTTATTTTGGAGGTGTCTTCTTACCATAAGCCACTGCCTTCCAAGCGATATCTGATTGAGATATTACTGTCTTGTTCTAGTTTCAACTATTGTTGTGCTGAACCATTTACCAAAATCTGACTGTGCGCATTGTATTAAGCTTCAACCTCAACTAGGTTTGTCCCTAGTGTATTCTAGAATTGGCCAAAGAAAATTAAGATTTGGAATTCCTTTGTTTCTATATACATGAGGTGGATTGCTTGCGTGGCTAATCTTCTCATCATGCTAGCAAAGTAGGTAGCACATTTCATCAACTAGGAGGCCAAATGATGCTGAGAGTTTGCGCCTCCATTTTCAAGTTGTAGGTTCTAATAAGTGTATTCTCTTCTCTAAGTCACAGGGTTTCAAAAATCGGCCAATTTTCGATATATTGATAATATTGTATTAGTTTTGAGGAATCTGATACAAAACTAACCCTATAACATCAGCTGATATCAGGGACGATATTGCCAATACGGTTGATTTTTCAAAATATTAATAGCCGATATTGAGATTAACAATCCTTAGTACTTTAGTAGGTTTAGGTGTACATGGTGTGTCTGTGAAGTGCAAGTCATGCAACCAGAGAGCATATGTGATGTTTTCAACAAATGATTCCAGTGGAACTTAATCAAAACCAACCGAATGGAGGTTTTCTCCCGTGACTCCTTCACAAATTGTGTCCGTCCGTTTGTCTGTCTTCCCTCTCTCTCTCTCTCTCATTGTTCACCTCTATCTCCCTTGCTCCGATCCGTCACCCACCAGCTCCCATCTTCCCCCTCCTCTCTCTCTCTGTGACTCACCGCCCCTCTCCTCTTCCCCTCTCTCCTCCCCACGTCCCCTCTTCCTCTTTCCCTCTTTCTCATCCCCCTCCCCTTAACTCTCCCCCCCCCCCCCTCTCGCTTCCCCCTCCCTCTCACTGCTGCTATCGCCGCCGGTTGGTTTCCCGCCGCCCGACGGCGGTATACTAGTCTTACATATTATTACATTTACTTTCGAGTCTTTTAGACCCATGATGATTCGATGCTCAAGGGGTTTACTGCAGCAGCAGTATTAAGTAAACTTTATAGGTGTGTAGAATGATGCAGTCATTTACACTGTGCTCTCTAATTGTAAAATGCATCACCGCAGGACCTCGACCATGGCATCCTAATAACTAAGCAGTCTTTTATCTGTGCACCTAAATTTAACCATGTCTTACTTCATTTTTTTAATTCCTTTTTGCACGTTTCCTTGCAAAAAGAGAGGCAAAACATAAGCATTGACCTGATGTACGAGAAACCCAGAGAGTTGAATACAGGCTTATGTGACCAGCCTCTGGTGATGTCCCTGAATCAAGATGTTTACGATGTGCTAATTTTCCTTTAATTAAAATATCAAAAAAAATTCCAATAGAAATAAAAACCACAAACTATACAAGAATTTGTCAAGAAACATACACATGCAGAAATAATACGCAAATCTTGCAAATCATTCTAGAATTTGTTAAACAAGGGAAGGTAAGATTGGTAATTATAGCACTCATATCGATAATTGAAACTTTAGGTATACGAAAAAGATTATAAATTCACAACGAACCTGATTCTTAAATCAACAAGATTCTGCTTTTTTCTAACACATAAAGAAAAGCAATAATCATTTATGAAGTTATGAGATGAGCATCAGAAAGAAAGCAAAAGAGGAGGAGAGCGATGGAAACTTACTGAAGCAAAGGCTGTCTCCTTTCTATGGTTCGCCTTTTTCCTGTGAGAACAACATGATTGGGATTTTTATAGAAAGTGATGAGATGGAAAAGAGAGTGGAAGCAGCGGAGATTACTGACAATGTGACAGAGATCGCGATGCGATTCTTTTCAAAGTTTCTCCCTTTCTCCCTCTTTCTTTTTCGAAGGGTCATCCTCTGCCCTTTCCAGAGGTCCTTTGGTGCAGGGCCTATTTGATAAGGGTGGAAGTGAGGAAGTGAAGAATTGAGAAAGTAGTAATAATTTCTTTTAGAACTTGAGAATTAGTTAGTAGGTTTTTTTGGTGTTTGAATGTTGTTGGGAAGTGTGATTTGAGAAATATTTTATCTTTTCTGATGTTTGGATATTAATGTAAAAGTGTAAGTGAAAAAGTTGACCACAAAGTTGACAGTAAAATAATATTAAAATAAAAATTAATTAAGAAAAATAAAAAATAGACTGTAATTAGAATGCAAATAAGATTTATATGGTAAAAAAATTAACTGTTTTGTACCCCAATTTATTACAAATGTAATTTACATGACCACAAAATTAACTGTAGCACTCTGAAAGTGGGGAAATGGTTGTATAAAAAAGAGAGATAAAAGGAAAAGAGGTTTTCTTATTTTTTTTCTGATGTTTGGATAGATAGGAAAGTGAGCAATTATACTTCCCTATTTTCTTACTTCTTTCCACTTCCTTGCAACCAAACAGCCCCGTAACGGGGACGGCGAGAGGCTCCGTGTGATTGCAGAAGAAAGAGAGAGACCCACCAAAAAGTTTTTTAATTTCCAGAATTTCTTGGGTTGGGGGCAAATTGCACAAGGACCTTTTTATATATACCCTCCATATATTTTTTTTTAATTTTAAAAAATGACAATAAAATAAAGTCATATCAATTGACCCTCCAAATAACCGGGGACTTGGAAATTTCACATGGCTATTACCCTCGGATAATAAAAAGAAAATATTTCTTATTAAATGCCCTGAATCTAATAATCATTTAACGGACTGGATAATAACCAGCTCCATAAAACATTAAAAGTGAAAGTCATGCCGGATGAGAAGTCAATTATTTTTGTATATGTTTGTGATTGCTTGTTGGGTGTAAAGGGTTTTATTTTCTCTCTGTTTTTTTTTTTGGCCGAACAAACATTAAAGTTCATAAGCCCAGCCTTGAATTTAGAATTTTCTATAACCCACTGACAGATTGTCACATAGTCAGACGTGAATAAGCCAAAAACAATATTTTTGTTTTTTTGTACAATGTTCAAAATCAAACACACGCTGATGTAGGGAAATTTTTCTAAATCTCTCGTGATTTGTGAGGCTAATTAACAAATACCATGAATGAGGGACACTTTTCTAAAAAAAAGATTTGAGGTGCATATGTAAAAAAAAAATCTATTGCTATACTAATTTTTATAAAGGAGCATTTCGCTACAAACCCTTATGTCAAACCGTAATTAGAATAAAAATCAACTTCATAATTTTATTCGCTTCAGCCAACTCTTTTTTAAACCAACTGTAACGGTCCCAGATTTCTTATTTCTCAATATACATAAACATCTATATTGATCAACAGATTATCATAATCATCTCCAAATTCTTAAAAATTTTGGCACAGCAATCCTCTATATTACGGAGTCTACTTGATACATTGATACATACAATTCAAAATTTTCATCAATCATAAATCTATATACAATATCCCACGCACTTTATATCACAATTTCGGCGTGACATCGCCTACTTATAATTCTCTCAAATTCATCATGTGGATACCACTCAAGATAACAAATCAAACACTTACTTGCAAATATTCTCCTCGGTATCACCGTTTAACACAAGCCAACTCAAGATAACATCCATATAGCACTTATACACAGGTCCACACAAATACATCATCGAACCAAATCACGCATAATAGACTATACAGTCTAATCTATAACATCAACTCTATGTACATACATATAAACAAAATACTCAATTATACGTCATTATAAAAGCTTGGTAGGCCCACACAATGAATGCTTTGAATTCTTCCAGTGCTCTACTCTTGCCTTTAGCTGCTGTTTATCCCTGGCTTGCCCTGAAAACATGAAACTATGGGAGGGTGAGCTCGACGGCTCAGTGAGTGGAGTTAAACTCGTTCTTAATCGTAGCATGATATTAACATGTGTAGTATACATGATACATGAAAATACGATGTGTGTAGTACATGAAATATGTGATACATGAATGCTTCTATTTGATTGTGTATTTACTTTCAGCTATTGTTCAATTGATACTGATAGATGCACACATGACCAGTATCAGATGTCTCCAATATCATATATAATAACACATCCAACATACCCTTAGTGTCACACACACACATATACACGCACACACACGTACATATATATCACACATAACCATTCATTCTCAATCATTTGTAAAGTTGCACATATATATATCGTAGCACCGTCTTCGTACTCCGCCCTGCAATACGGGTCCCTTCCTCCTAATATATGATAGATACCCCATCTTCCCCCTCCTCTGGTACCGTACCGGTCCCTTCCTCCATATATATATATTTATATAGCACCGTCTTCGCACTCCGCTCGTGCAATACCGGTCCTTCCTCCATTATATAGTATATATATATATATATATATATATATATATATATATATATATACACACACCACACACCACACACACACACACACACATACACACAATATCAGCACATCCAATTTTATAAGATTCACATATTATGCGCATCATTTCATATATGGGATGATACTCTCAATTAGTGTTTACCTGTTACCTTGTATTCTTATACGAATATTTACACAATTGTCTTAACCAAACATGTCACCCTATATATTTTGTACAAAAATCAAGTAACATATACCAATCATATTCATGTCAATCACAATAACTGCTATTCAGTAATGTACATGTCAATGCCCTTGTACACCATATTCCCAAAATGCTATAATATTTATATTTGCAATTATGTATAATGCAATCCAATTTATTAAAAACCCCACTCACCTTTATCTGACTTCAGTTATCAATCCTGCGGATACGTAGCTCTTGATTCCACGATCACCATGGTTCAAAAATCGCTCGAATCCGACTCCGGATGGTCAAGTTATCACCCAAAAATCAAACCAATAACTTAAGGTTAGATATCAAATATTCAGAATTATCTGGAGACCCATTATAAATTTTCTGGGGTCTAAAATTAAATAACAGAAACTTTCAAGGTCAAAATGGAAATTACTTTTCTTTAAGTGATTGGGTCGGGTTCGGATCTTTAATGGGTCGGATTCGGATCCAAACCCAAACGAGTTTCTTTTTTTTTTTCTTTTCCTCAAAATAGCAGCGCAGGCAGCAGCCCTGCTGCCTGCGCGCTGATCCCTAGCGGCCGGCGCTCCGGCCGCCGTGCCTGGCCGGCGTTGGCGCCGTCGGGCCACCCCGGATCCCCCCTCGGTCGCCGCCGTTCTTCCAAGCCAGAGAAAGGAGTCATAGAGAGAGGGGGGAGAAGGAGAGAGTGAGTGAGATGAGAGAAAGGAGAAAAGAAAAAAAATATAAAGGAAGAAGAAGAAGGGTCCGCCGCCCCTCCGGCCGCGTCCTGCCCTCGCCGGCGGCTACACAGAGAGGGAGAAGAGAGGAGACTAGGGGGTTGGTAGAGAGAGAATGTGAGGGGAAGAAATGAGGGATTTTGGCCATTTTCCCCTTTAAACATTTGCTTTTTTTCCCTCAATTGACACCTAACACTCAAGTTCCAAGAATTAATCTCAACCATCCTTTTCTCATCTCCATGCACCTATTCCCACTCATATTATTTATTTTGGGTATTTAGCTAGGTACTTATAGTGGTATTAATAGCACAAGAGTATTACATATATGATCACTTAAAATATTACCCTACTATCTCTCCATATATACATGAATAATTTATATACATGTATTTGTGGATATACACACTCTCCCACGTATGTACATCATTTCAAACATATGCAATATATGTATATATAACCTGTATTCACCAATTTAGAATACCACCATACTTATTTTCCATTTCATGTTCAAGTATTATTCATGTTCACAGTCTTGTATACTTGTAGCTATATATTAAATCTCCAATCTATTTCTAGAATTTAGAGATTTGTTCACGTAATTTTCTCATTAATCATATAACTTAATATTTTACCGGTCTCAGATATATAATCCAGATTAATTAGAACCAAGTATTATCTCATAATTATATGTTAAATAGAAATTAATAATAAAAAATCAGGGTTGTTACATTCTACCCCCTTATGAAAGTTTCGTCCTCGAAACTTAATGCAATTGGAATAGGGTAGGGTCAAATATTTGTAGTTCATCTTCCGATTCCATGTGGCTTTTACAATTTTACACTTGACTTAAATCTGTGTAGGTTTCTAGCTGTAGAATATATCCCCTTCGGATTTCAGCTCATTTTTTTTTTTTTTTTGAACATTGGCAGTTCAAAACTTCCAGGTTATGTAAGGATATAAAAAAAAATCTATGATGAATTGGAACAAGGATTCAATCCTTCTCACGCGGATGTTGCTGACTGTCTCAATACTTGATATAATAATTTTACTTCATAACCAATGGTTGTTCGTTTAAAACAGTTTCCCATTTTATTCAAGGTCAAATCCTTTCTTAACATCAATCTTGACCTCAGAGCTTTGTAATTCTGAATGTTTTCCGGTAGTGAAGTCAGTCGGTATTAACAGATCTAATCTAAAGTCGGATATTCGACTAGACCAAAGCATTGTGGATTCAAACTACTTTTCTTTTCGATTCGTGTCATACCTATATCGGATATGCCTTAAATAGCAACTGAAATTTCTAGAGAACTATAATATTAAATCCTATGTCATGTGAAGTGAGTGAGTTAGGGTCTCTATATTTCATCTTTCAGCTCTTTTATAACATCTTCGACTTGCAGACTCTTCGGCTTTACTATTATCAGAGAAATGCTTTACATTTTAATTACTTCACTTTGTAGACTAGAACTTGCATCAGTTCTTCCACATAAAATATATCTGTATTGATTCATCAAAATAGATAACACAACCCAGAATTTCAGTGGCTTTAAATTAGTAGACTTATTATCATTTAATACTTTATTGACTAGAGGAAGTTAATTCAATCAAAGAGTATTAAAATCATGCCCTTCCATCCACTTATTCATATATGTGATGATTACATTATTATCTAATCATCCTCTTTTTCTGAATTAGTTTCCCACCACAAATTTATCAATTATAGGCAATTTAACAATCCTTGTATAAAGTTCACACTTATTCATTAAACTGGACATGTGGCAATCAATTTTAACTCGTAGGATGTGCTCCTTCGGATTTATAATGATTTACAAAGGATGTATCATTGCTTTACAGTCTTATTCAAGAATTGTCACATAATTTATGAGGAATCGAAACGAACTTACAATCCTTCTTTTATAGATGACACTGAGTATTTTAATATTTCAGCAATTGTAACACTTTACTTTATGCTTAATGTTTTCTAAAATAACAAGAATCTGCTCTAATCATGATAAATTTCAATTCTGACATAAATATATATTACCACAGTTTCATTATTCTGTGCATACTTCTGGTGGTGAAGTCAATCAATATTCAATAGATCCAATTTGATTTGTTGTATCGAATAGTTAAATGCATCAGAGATTCAAATTTGCTTTTCATTGTGACTTGAGTTGCCCCAAGAATATTATGAGAATTGCCAGAGTCATCGGTTCACACAATTCTTATCTGCCCTGAGCCACTTTCATTCTTCTCAATTATTCGAATTTCTTCAAAAATTTCTTGAACTATTATGATTATTATTTTTGAGACCTTAACTATATAAGGATTACCTCATGCTTCCCATTATAATCTATTGCATTTAAAATCTTCTCCATTTTACGAAGCCCTCCCTCTTTGCTTGCAAAAGATGAGAAGTTTGACCCTGAATTACCTCTTAACTTTATATTTAACTTCATTACTAAATCAACAGAATAGGTTTCACACCCTATTCATATGTTCGATGAATAAGTTATAATCACTGATATCATTATCCACTCTCTGGGTTTTTTTTTTAACATAAACATTATGGTTTTCACATTAGAGATCATACTGTATCAAATTTCAATTTCACAAGTTTCGAGAGAATTACAGTGTGTAAATAATAACTACCCATGTCGCAGGTACATCCATGCATAAAATTCACAATAAGTTACAATTATTGTTCTCATGAATGTTGTTACTTGATCAAGTTTCGTCTAGTGAACCCAAACACTATTTCATATTATTTGTCTTGATGCAACTTAGTGTAATATCAATGATAGTTACAACTTGCGGTGAGCACCCGACTTGAATCTGTATACAATAATTGGTTGGGACAGAAGATAAGAATTTCTTATTTATCAATATGATTCACACAACTGAAAGGTCTCTTACTTAAGTGTAAACTTTTAAATCTTTGATAAGGATCTGTATAATACCACGCATGTAGGATTGTCTCACAACATAACTTACTTCTCAAATTTCACATACCAATGATCATGCCACTATACATACAAAACAGATGACATTCATACCATCAGTCTCTCAGCATACTGGTGGACTCACAATTATGTACATAAGTATGCATCAACCGTCTTATTAAACACTATGGGTACCTATGATTCTGTCTCTAGATTCTCCAAAAAAAAAATATCATCCTCTCTTCATTTTATATTCGCACAATGTAATTTATCCTATATAAGGATGCTCTTCAAAGAGTATCAAATCCATAATCCTTTCAATATGACGTATCCCTTACATTCTTTTATCTGAGACTTTGATTATCGCACAACCAGATTCTTAATAAGGTTCTTCTGCTCCGATTAATCTGATTTGCCTGATATTTCAATTACTTTCATATTCCAGTGTCCCATACCACTGGCAGCTCATACTGAAGGCTCGCACCCCCAATAGAACACATTCGAATCAAGGCATTCGGGTATGCCCTCATTCAAAGTATGAAAATAATCAATATCATGCACTTCGAGATCAATCATACATGTTAGAACCGACTACCCCCTTAGATTTACTCATATACAGTCACGCGATCAATCAAACAATGCACACATACATATATATCAATCCTATGGATCAATCCTGATGTAGAAATAACAATTTTAGGTCACATTCCTATGCCTATACTTTTCTAGGCCCTATACCTCAGCCCTACTCCTCATTCCTAAATCTTTACTCTGATACCAACTGAACGGTCCCAGATTTCTTATTTTCTCAATATACATAAACATCTATATTGATCAACAGATTATCATAATCATATCCAAATCCTTAAAATTTGGCAGCACTTCCTCTATAATACGGAGTCTACTTGATACATTGATACATACAATTCAAAATTTTCATCAATCATAAATCTATATACAATATCCCACGAACTTTATATCACAATTTCGGCGTGACATCGCCTACTTATAATTTTCTCAAATTCATCATGTGGATACCACTCAAGATAACAAATCAAGCACTTACTTGCAAATATTCTCCTCGGTATCAACGTCTAACACAAACCAACTCAAGATAACATCCATATAGCACTTATACACAGGTCCACATATATACATCATCGAACCAAATCACGCATAATAGACTATACAGTCTAATCTATAACATCAACTCTATGTATATACATATAAACAAAATACTCAATTATACGTCATTATAAAAGCTTGGTAGGCCCACACAATGAATGCTTTGAATTCTTCCAGTGCTCTACTCTTGCCTTTAGCTGCTGTTTATCCCTGGCTTGCCCTGAAAACATGAAACTATGGGGGGGTGAGCTCGACGGCTCAGTGAGTGGAGTTAAACTCATTCTTAATCGTAGCATGATATTAACAATGTGTAGTATATATGATACATAAAAATATGATGTGTGTAGTACATGAAATATGTGATACATGAATGCTTCTATTTGATTGTGTATTTACTTTCAGCTATTGTTCAATTGATACTGATAGATCAATCACACACACACATACACGCACACAAATACATATATATCACACATAACCATTCATTCTCAATCATTTGTAAAGTTGCACATATATATATCTTCGCACTCCGCCCTGCAATACGGGTCCCTTCCTCCTAATATATGATAGATACCCTGTCTTCCCCCTCCTCCAGTGTCGTACCGGTCCCTTCCTCCAGATATATATATTTATATAGCACCGTCTTCGCACTCCGCCCGTGCAATACGGGTCCCTTCCTCTATTATATAGTATATATTTATATATATATATACACACACAATATCAGCACATCCAATTTCATAAGATTCACATATTATGCGCATCATTTCATATATGGGATGATACTCTCAATTAGTGTTTACCTGTTACCTTGTATTCTTATACGAATATTTACACAATTGTCTTAACCAAAACATATCACTCATATATATTTTGTACATAAATCAAGTAACATACACCAATCATATTCATGTCAATCACAATAACTGCTATTCAGTAATGTACATGTCAATGCCCTTGTACACCATATTCCCAAATGCTATAATATTTATATTTGTAATTATGTATAATGCAATCTAATTTATTAAAAACCCCACTCACCTTTGTCTGACTTCAATTATCAATCCTGCGGATACGTAGCTCTTGATTCCATGATCGCCATGGTTCAAAAATCGCTCGAATCCGACTCCGGATGGTCAAGTTATCACCCAAAAATTAAACCATAACTTAAGGTTAGATATCAAATATTCAGAATTATCTGGGGACCCATTATAAATTTTCTGGGGTCTAAAATTAAATAACAGAAACTTTCAAGGGTCAAAATGGAAATTACTTTTCTTTAAGTGATTGGGTCGGGTTCGGGTCTTTAATGGGTCAGATTCGGATCCAAACCCAAACGAGTTTCTTTTTTTTTTCTTTTCCTCAAAACAGCAGCGCAGGCAGCAGGCCTGCTGCCTGCGCGCTGATCCTGGCGGCGGCGCTCCGGCCGTCGTGACTGGTCGGCGTTGGCGCCGTCGGGCCACCCCGGATCCCCCTTGGTCGCCGCCGTTCTTCCAAGCCAAAGAGAGGAGTCATAGAGAGAGGGGGAAGAAGGAGAGAGTGAGTGAGATGAGAGAAAGGAGAAAAGAAAAAATATAAAGGAAGAAGAAGAAGGGTCCACCGCCCCTCCGGCCGCGTCCTGCCCTCGCCGGAGGCTACAGAGAGAGGAGAAGAGAGGAGACTAGGGGTTGGTAGAGAGAGAATGTGAGGGGAAGAAATGAGGGATTTTGACCATTTTCCCCTTTAAACATTTGCTTTGTTTTCCCTCAATTGACACCTAGCACTCAAGTTCCAAGAATTAATCTCAACCATCCTTTTCTCATCTCCATGCACCTACTCCCACTCATATTATTTATTTTGGGTATTTAGCTAGGTACTTATAGTGGTATTAATACCACAAGAGTATTACATATATGATCACTTAAAATATTACCCTACTATCTCTCTATATATACATGAATAATTTATATACATGTATTTGTGGATATACACACTCTCCCACGTATGTACATCATTTCAAACGTATGCAATATATGTATATATAACCTGTATTCACCAATTTAGAAAACCACCATACTTATTTTCCATTTCATGTTCAAGTGTTATTCATGTTCACAGTCTTGTATACTTGTAGCTATATATTAAATCTCCAATCTATTTCTAGAATTTAGAGATTTGTTCACGTAATTTTCTCATTAATCATATAACTTAATATTTTACCGGTCTCAGATATAATAATTCAGATTAATTAGAACCAAGTATTATCTCATAATTATATGTTAAACTAGAAATTAATAATAAAAAAATCAGGGTTGTTACACCAACCATGTACACCCACGTGTCAAGCGCAGAAGTACTCCTTAGTGGCGAAAGACAAAAATGCCCTGCATTAATCGTTTCGAAAAACGAACCGCTTTAAAAATGCAGACTGCTGGTATCAGAGGATTGCGTCACAAAAAATGATCGCAGTCCTCACAAAATGCCTTATTTCTAAAGACTACGATTATGATCGCGGTCCTCATCAAAAATGTCATGTTTCTGAGGACTGTGATCATGATCACATTCTTCTTTATTATTACATGTTTTTAAGTCTTTATAGCACTGCGGTCATCGTAGTCTCACAAAAAAGATACACTTCTGAGTTTTTATTAAGATTGTGATCATAACCGCAATTCTCACAAAAATGTAATGTTTTTTAGTCTTTATTAAGACTGCGATCATGATCGCAGTCCTCTTTATTAGAGCATATTTTAGAGTTTTTATAGGACTACGATCATGATTGTAGTCCTCTTTATAAGGACATGTTTCTGAGTTTTTAATAGGACTGCGATCATGATCACAGATCACAGTCCTCACACAAATACAATTTTCTGACATATATTAGGACCGCGATCATTGATCGTAATTCTCACAAAATACAATTTTGATCGCAGTCCTCATAAAATACATTTCCAAGAGATATTGGGACTACGACAATGATCGCAGTGCTCACAAAATGTCTTACTTTTCATTATAAAAAGACTGCGACCATAGTCGTTGTTGGCCCAAAGCATCACTCTAGTTTTGATGATGATCAACTCATGTGGTTATGGTACTAATGATCTTGTGTTTAATTAGTTTCAGATTTGTGATCAAGATCTTAGTAGGTGTGTAGCTTCAACAAAGGATTTAAAGTCAAGTTTTGGAGCTAACACGGTTTGATTCAAGAGCTTGTGCATCAAGACTACATCAAGTACTCAAGAGGAGTCTAGCTCGTTGGATCATGTTTGGACCAAATCAAGAAGATGAGAAGAGAGACTTCAAGTGAAGACCTTCAAGATCAGACTTGTGTCTAGGTTTTGTTTTTATAAGATTTTTTATAGATAAAATGTAAATGATAGAACAGTTGGTGGATTGCTCAAGTATATCTTACACACACACTCTTGATTTAGATGAGTTTTCATAAAAGAATTTTATTTTGAAAAATACAAAGAGTTTTCTTTTAGAAAATACCGGTTGGTTTTTGGAATTCAAGTATATATATTTTAACCAAATCAAATTTAGAGCTTAATGTTAAAAATATAGATATTTTTCACCATGTATGTGTAGTGGATCATATCCATACACTCTATGCTTTCAAAGAGTTTAATATTCTTGTTTTTATATTTGGAGAAGATTTGAAAAAACCCAATTTTGAAAAAATACAGTTTTTGTTTTTAGCCAAAATTTTCAAGTTACAAAAATAGTTCAAATTATTTGTAACATGTCTTGATTTTGCTCAAGCATATTTGATTATCAAAGTATATATTAAAACTATTTTTTGTAGATTTTTCATGATTTTATGGGATATTATTTGTGTCAAAATACCAACCTTTTTATCCCTATAATTTGTCTGGTCTGGCTTCTGCTCGGTCGACCGACCGGTCGACCGAGCTTGAAGTCGGTCGATACACAGACGTGCACGCCAGTTCTGGCTGGAGGGCCGGTCGACCGACCCCGATCGACCGCAGAGAGCTTCTGCTCTCTGGAAAGTCCCGGTCGACCGGGCCGGTCGACCGGCAAAGAACTTTGTTCTCTGTTTCTGGCAGCGGTCGACCGGGCCGGTCGACCGACGCCCCAACGGTCAGATTTCTGACCATTGGCGGTCGACCGGGCCGGTCGACCGCCAGCCGCCTGGGCTGAAAAAATGCTCAACGGCTAGTTTTTTCTAGCCCTATATAAAGAGGGCTTTTGGGGCTGTTTTCTCTAAGATTTTCAAGTGGGTTTTCATACCAGTTTTCCTACTCTTTCAAGAGGTTTTCTCCACTTGTATTTGAGCCAAATACTTCCATTCAAAAGGAGAGTTTATCAAGAGTTTTTCAAAAGAGATTTTCTTGTGTTTTTCATCATAGATTCAATCCTTGTTTTCTCACACAACACTTGAGCTATCCATTGCTATATCTACCTATAGGTATTTGTTGTGAGAGGATTTTAGGTGATCAAGTGTTGTGATCACCAAAGTTCCATCTTTGCTTTGAGGAGGCGGACGTGTGTGTTCGCGGTGTTTCGAGTTCGCGTGTGAGCTCTTTGTTTGAGGTGCGGCAGGGCGAGCTAGTGGGCTTGCAGTGTGTACGGACTAGAGAGTTCAAGGAGTTCAAGTGTGAACTTGCCTTGTAGGTGTTGCGGCATCGAGTGATCCGGTGGGATCAGTTTATAGTGGAAATCCTTCAAGTGTTGAAGGCGGGGACGTAGAGCAAGTGTGCTCGAACCTCGAAACAATCTCTCATGTTTGCAATTGCTCACTCTCACTCTCTTACTCTTGTTTATATCTTGCATGCTTATATTGTCTTTATCTTCATATGCTTGATATATATTGTGAGCTTAATTGTTATATGCTTGGGGATTGTTTGCCACACTTATTCAACCAAGAGAGCCAACGCGGCACCTCAATTCTTATTTAGAGGAATCTTGAGTAGTTAGTCCAGAGCCCTTCACGGGGAATTCGACTACACTCTTGTGTTATACTTGGTGTTTAGTTTAAATAGTTTTAATTCCGCATTATTGACCATTAGATTAGCTCATCACCTATTTACCCCCTAGGTGACTTACAGTTGGTATCAGAGCCAAGTGCTCTTGATTTGGGTCTTACAACCTAGAGTTAAAGATCCTCATTTTATAGTTAATCACAATATTTGTTTACACACACCATTACTTCATGATACCTCCCACCTTTGACATTCTTACATCCAAACTTGAAAGGTTAGATGTCTTTATTTCTCAAAGCCCTAGGTATTAGTGTTTATTTTGCCACTACTAAAGATTCATATTGTTTAAATGGCAAAAATATTGAGGCTAATGCAAAAGCCCTACATGCTTTAAATCAACCCTAAATGTTGAATATTTATCTAGGGTATCTAACATTGATTCAGCTTTTGTAGTTTGGAACACTATACTCTCCCTCGGCAAACAAGAACAATATTATGCGGGGAGCGACTCGGATGTTGGAAGTGACGCTTCCAACGTGTGCTACATGGTCCAAGGGGATAACCCCCTTGAGGTAACTATCGAATCTGAGGTAGAAGAAGATGTTGATATGTCTTATGATGAGCTTGAATCATTTTGTCAACAATTTCTTGAAAAATATGAATTGCTTAAGAAAGATAACAAGAATTTGAAAAAGAATTTTGATTGCATGATAAAAGAAAATGATTCTTTTAAAAATAAGTTGCATGCATTGAAAAAGAAAATGAAAGTTTGACAAATGAAAATGTTTCCTTGCTTTTTAAATTGAATGATCTTTGTGAAGGAAATACTACTTTGAAAAATAAATTGTTTTGGTGGAAAAACAAAAAGAAGTTTCTTTAAATGAAAACAACTCTTTAAAAAGAAAATTGTTGAAAAAAAATTAAATTTTCTAAAAAAAAAGACTATTGATCATGCTCTTCATACCACAACCATTGATAAAAATGAAGTTAAATTTTTTGAAAAATAAATAAATTGTTTGAGCTCAATTTTGAGCACATGTGCATTTAACCACTCTAGATTGGAGTCTTTGTTTTCAAAGAAACAAACTCCACATATTCATGTACAACACCCACATCATGCATATGCACATTTTGCACGCCATGATCACCCTCATACACATGTGCATAGTAGAGTGTATAATGTGCACATTGTGGCCGCAAAGGCCATTTAGCAAAATTTTGTTATGATAAGATAAATGCTTTAAATTTTGCTAATAAAAAATGTTTGGGTTCCTTACAAAGCTAAAGCTCAAGAACTCAAAAGAAAATGGTACCAAATCTCCACCTTATATATTTGATGTAGCTGCGGGCTCTCACAAAACGTGAGAGGGATGTACCTTGATGGTGGATGCACATAGACATAATGGACACATATTTGATGCACCGCTATCAAGAGGGGTTTGGTGGGACAACCCCATGTTTTGGAGATTTGGAGTATAGTTCTTTGGTTTGGTAACTATCTCTAAACTCCTAATTTATTTACATGCTTGTTCATATATGATATTTTTAGCATGTTAATTTGTTTTGTGCTTCATGTGGTAAATACTAGTTTAAATGTAGTTTTTATTAAAACTTGGATATATATATGTACAAGTAGTGAGCATAAATTGATTCATATATGTTTGCACTTCATTGTTCATTTGTACTCACTATATGCACATGTATAGCCTAGTTTTGATGATTCTCTCATTTATACTTGTTTTGCCAATTTTCATGTTTTACTTCATGTATATTATTGTGTATTCAAATCTAATAATATACATGTATACCCCATGAGTCATTTGCCTTCATGCATTTTACATTATGGACTCTTTTTATGTTTGGGATATGTATGCATATTGTTAGTTTTGGATAACATTCATATACCTAGAAGTTTGTTTTTAAGATGAAAAATGAATTTTTATGATTTTCATATTTATTTGAAAAATGAATTTTCATGATTTTTGTTTTTGATAAATGACTCTTGTTTTGAGCTTCATTGATTATCTTCATGAAAAATGCTAATTACATGATTCTTGTGCACTCACCTTTTATTTGTTTATTCATGACTTTGTTTCATGATTATTTTGAGCCTTATAGATTTCGAGTGTCACTTTATGTATTTAGTATGTTTCATGATAGACATATGTTTTGGTTTCATGTTCTGAAGGATCTTTAACTAGTTTTTCAAAAATTATTTTAATTAGTTATGTATTCTTCATTTGGTAGTGTTTTCATACTAAAAATATTTTCAAAATTATTTTCGAAAACCCCTACCAACACCGTCATGGGTGGACGGATGGGCGATTATGCTTATAAGCCCTATTGAAAATCTTTTAACTTGTGCATATAAAGGGCGGTAAGTTATGAGTTATATACTTGATCTCAATTGGTATTTTCATTTTGTATATACTCATATTTTGTTTCCTATATTATATGCTTCATTTCAATAATATCAATTGCTATTTGTATTTTCATTTTCATACAATATATGATTTGTTTGTGCTTGAATTACGATTTACATATTTAAAGCACAAAGTATGTTTATGCTAAGCTTACTTCAAATCTTTATTTTCAATTGATTTCTCAATTGATATTTCTATATAAGCTTATGCATTTTCTTCAATTGGTATTTTTTTTTACAATTAGTATTTTTTTTTATATCAAAATGTCTAATATATTTCAATTGGTATCTATTGATCTATTCATTTCAATTGGTATCCATGAAAATTTATATTGGTATCAAAATATAAAATATTTTCTTTCATTGGTATCAAAATTTCAATTGATAAAATGTTTCAATTACAATTAAAAAAATTCAACATTTGTAATGATTATTTACAATCAAATTTGTTTTATTGAGAAATTCAATTTTTGTTTTAATCAGAAAATTTAAAGATGTTTTGATGTCAATTGTCTATATGCAGGGGAGCTTAACATCTCTTCTACATATAGATTCATGTTGAGTGTATCTTATATTGAGGAGCTTGACAACTCTTCTTTATGCGGTACACGTGTGTAAGGGGAGCTTCACATCTCCTCTTACGCATTGCATATTATGTGTTATGTGAATTAGGGCTTGTCATCCCTTCTTCATGTAATGCATGTATGTAGGAAGCTAATTTAGCGTCTTCCTCTTCATGAATGTATATCGCATTAATTCTTTATTGATTGATTTGAGTTCACCTCTTTTGAGGGGGAGAACATTGTTTTATATTTACTTTAACCCCTTTGTTTGATTATTGACAAAGGGGGAGAAGTATTTTAGTATATATGCATGTTTTCCTTACTTTATACATAAAAGGGGAGAGGATTTATGTTTATGCATATATGTTTTGTTTTGCAAATAGGAGAAAAAGAATTTGATGAATTTTATGCTTGATTGGCATGTTTATCTCCTTATATTTGCATACATGTTTATGAGCTTTCATTGCATATTTATTTGTTTATTTGTTATGCATGAGTTAAGGGGGAGCTTCCTTGAAGCTTTACTTTAATCCATGCATATATAACTCCATGAGTTTTGTCATCATCAAAAAGGGGGAGATTGTTGGCCCAAAGCCCATCACTCTAGTTTTGATGATGATCAACTCATGTAGTTCTGGTACTAATGATCTTATGTTTAATTAGTTTCAGATTTGTGATCAAGATCTTAGTAGGTGTGTTGCTTCAACAAAGGATTTAAAGTCAAGTTTTGGAGCTAACACGGTTTGATTCAAGAGCTTGTGCATCAAGACCACATCAAGTACTCAAGAGAAGTCTAGCTCGTTGGATCATGTTTGGACCAAGTCAAGAAGATGAGAAGACTTCAAGTGAAGACTTTCAAGATCAGACTTGTGTCTAGGTTTGTTTTTATAAGATTTTGTTTTTAGATAAATGTAAGGATAAAATGTAAAGGATAGAATAGTTGGTGAATTGCTCACGTATATCTTACACACACACACACACTCTTGATTTAGATGAGTTTTTCATAAAAGAATTTTATTTTGAAAAAATACAAAAGAGTTTTCTTTTAGAAAAATACCAGTTTGGTTTTTGGAATTCAAAGTATATATGTTTTAACCAAAACAAATTTAGAGCTTATGTCAAAAACATAGATATTTCACCATGTATGTGTAGTGGATCATATCCATACACTCTATGCTTTCAAAGAGTTTAAAATATCTTGTTTTTGTATTTGGAGAAGTTTTGGAAAAATCAATTTTGGAAAAATACAGTTTTCGTTTTTAGCCAAAATTTTCAAGTTAAAAAAATAGTTCAAATTATTTGTAATGTGTCTTGATTTTACTCAAGCATGTTTGATTATCAAAGTATAATGTTAAACTATATTTGTAGATTTTTCATGATTTTATGGGATTTTTTTTGTGTCAAAATACCAACCTTTTTATCCCTATAATTTGTCTGGTCTGGCTTCTGCTGGTCGACCGAACCGGTCGACCGAGCTTGAAGTCGGTCGACCGGGACGGTCGACCGACGTGCACGCCAGTTCTGCCTGGAGGCCGGTCGACCGACTCCGTCGACCGCAGAGAGCTTCTGCTCTCTGGAAAGCCCCGTCGACCGTTAGAGAACTTTGTTCTCTGTTCCAGGCAGCGGTCGACCGGCCGGTCGACCGACGGCCCACGGTTAGATTTCTGACCGTTGGCGGTCGACCGGCCCGGTCGACCGCCAGCCGCCTGGGCTGAAAAAATGCCCAACGGCTAGTTTTTTCTAGCCCTATATAAAGAGGGCTTTTAGGGCTGTTTTCTCTAAGATTTTCAGTAGGTTTTTATACCAGTTTTCCTACTCTTTCAAGAGGTTTTCTCCACTTGTATTTTAGCCAAATACTTCCATTCAAAAGGAGAGTTTATCAAGAGTTTTCAAAAGGGATTTTCTTGTGTTTTTTCACCATAGATTCAATCCTTGTTTTCTCACACAACACTTGAGCTATCCATTGCTATATCTACCTATATGGATATTTGTTGTGAGAGGATTTTAGGTGATCAAAGTGTTGTGATCACTAAAGTTCCATCTTTGCTTTGAGGAGGCGGACGTGTGTGTTCGCGGTGTTTCGAGTTCGCATGTGAACTCTTTATTTGAGGTGCGGCCTCGGCGAGCTAGTGGGCTTGCGGTGTGTACGGGACTAGAGAGTCCAAGGAGTTCAAGTGTGAACTCGCCTTGTAGGTGTTGCGGCATCGAGTGATCCGGTGGGATCGGTTTATAGTGGAAATCCTTTAAGTGTTGAAGGCGGGACGTAAAGCAAGTGTGCTCGTACCTCAAACAAATCTTCTGTGTTGCGATTGCTCACTCTCTATCTCTTACTCTTACTTATATCTTGCATGCTTATATTGTCTTTATCTTCATATGCTTGATATATTTGTGAGCTTAATTGTTATATACTTAGGGATTGTTTGCCAACACTTGTATTCAACCAGAGAGCCAACGCGGCACCTCAACTCTTATTTAGAGGAATCTTGAGAAGTTAGTCCAGAGCCCTTCACGGGAATTCGGCTACACTCTTGTGTTATACTTGGTGTTTAGTTTAAATAGTTTTAATTTGCATAATAAAGTTTTTAATTCCGCATTATTGACCATTAGATTAGCTCATCACCTATTCACCCCCCTCTAGGTGACTTACAGTCGTGTCTTCTAATAAAGGACTGTGATCATAGTCGTAGTCCTCACATAAGATTTTGATCATGAGTCGCAACCCTCAATCAGCATCGTCATCATCAGCAGACCCCCATTTCATAGGCATCGATTGATCCCCAATACTTTTCAAATCTAAGTACCTCATCGATTACAAACGTAGACAAAACTTATCGCGAGCACGAGCGCAAAAAGTCGATCCCAAAAAAAATTGATCCGGTGGCTCCGTCCCCTGAGACCCCCCGGGAGGGGGCTCCCCGCCCCTTCTACCCCCACGGCGACCTGACCGCACAAGTTGGCCCATGAATTACTCTGTGTCGGGTCAGGATTGAGGGGAAAGCAACGCTGGAAACGATAAGAAAGGATAAAAAAGAAAATGAAAATATATAAAGAAGAGTAGTTAGGAAGAATTAATTTATATTAACATGAATGAGACTGTAGTGAATAAAATTATGAAACTGAATTTTTTTTTCTAATTATGAAGCAAAGTAATTAACTGCAGCGAAAATTTTCTTTTATAAAGACCCTCCTAAATATTTCTTTTGTGTGTGTTTTGTGCGCTGCACGCGCATGTGTGATGGTGGGGGGTTGCTTTGGGTTCATGATCTTCAACTAGTATGTTGCCTTTTAATTGCCAAGAACTTACGCATAGGATGCGCAAAACATTGAGAACTTTATGAAGCAACCATCAGGTGTTCATCAATCTAAAAGAAAAAGGAAAGGAAAAGAAGGGGAAAAAAAAAGGAAAAAGAAAAGAAAAAACAATCATTAGATAGTGCAAGATGGAACTCGGAAGATGAACCAAGTAGCCCACTAATATAATGCCGTTTATTACACTGAATGGTGCATAAGTTTATGAGTGACATGTGACATACTATAAGCCAGATTACACATTTCTACAAGGGGGGGGAGGAGTAACAGGAGTGTGATTCAAACCCCCAGAACAAACTCCAGTTGGCAATACAGAAAAGTTTCGCGAAAACATCTTCTGTGGCAGATGCCGTCACGATAAATTTGCCTATTCGTGCTTCTCCGACTTGCCGTTCGTTTCACCATTTAGTTCAGCAGATTTCCATTGCTCCCTCAACTGTTTCAACGTGTCAGATAAAATGGTGTCAGATGAAAGAAATCAAGAACAGTGTGCAACTCCTTATACTGCACTTTTACATGAATGTTTTGGCTGAATATGGTTTTCTGGCCTGGTTTCTCATCACAAGAATTAGCCATTCTGAAAATGAAATTTTCTCTTCACCTCACTTACCTTCGTGGTAAGTTCTGTATATTCTTTTTCTAATATACGATATCAGGGATTTTCGAGTTTGAGACCCCCCTTTCCCTCAAAAAAATAAATAAACTAAATAAACTTCTTGGTAAGATTTGTATCATTTCTAATTTTAATATATTAGACTGGACTCTCTTGAGGTCCCGTTTTTTTCTCTCCAAAAAAAAAAAATGTGAGAAGGAAAAACAATCATTGCATTAATCACCAAGGAGAGGATGTAGAATTACCTTTGAAAGGTGTTCTTTTTGATATCTAAAACCCTGCAATAATCAGTAAAAAGTTTCAGTATGCTTGATTCTGTGCAAATGAGAAGAATTCATAAAATCGCGAGTATTGTGAGACCTTGTCTGTCCCGTATATGTAATCGCAGTAGGTGAAGACCGAAGCAAAGTTACTCTGGCTTTGTCCCCCTACATAGTGATGGTAATCGTGGTACTCTGCGCCTCCATAGAAAGGAATATATTTTGTGGGAGTTTGGGGGAAGTCATATCTGTTCAATACCAACATATCAGTAGGAAGAAAGATAACCATAACTCCATAACTAATTGTAAGTGTCACTCCTAAATAAGTTTTTCTCTGCATAAAACTAGTGCCTAAAACTAGAGTCAAATTGAGATCATTAGATTCAATGCCTCTGCAAAAAGTGACTAATGTTTATAGTACTCTCTATGACGTTCTGAAATGTCGATATTGCACCTAGTTCAAAGACGTATTGCATTCAACCATTCTAACCAGTGTTACCAGGATATTTCATATTTTCAGGATTTTGTTGAGTTGGACACACAAATACTTTTGGACATTTTGAGGACATTCACATAAAAGATCAAACTAGAAAATTAAAAATGTATCACCAGTCTTCTTCAAGTTAGTGTTTTGATTTAAAAGATGATAAATATTGAACACAGCAAGTAAAACTCTGAAAATTAATTTCATTTGAATTGACAACAAATTGCATATATGTGCGTGCCATTGATTGAGTGATGTAGTTGCATCTCACATATGTTTCTCTATAATACTTTATGGATGCTTGGGTACTTGAGACAAACTTGCATCAACACTACTGAGTGCTAACCCATAAGGACCAAGACGAAGACAGAAAAATGTGCACACTTAACAGTTTCCTTGTTAAATAACAGTGGATGTGATATCTGGACTCACTATTATGTTATGAAGAAAACTCTCAAAAGTGATCATAAGATCGCAGTTAAGCTGGATGAGGACTAATTGGTGTCTCTCATATTCTCGAAAGGGCAAACAACTGATAATTTCCTATGTTTACCAAATTATCATTGGTTTCCTTTCTAATACTCTGACACCTAATGAAATTATAGGTGGAGACCGACCTCCATACATTATGCATATGCAGAATGAATGGTTTTTCAATGATATGCAACAAAATGGGCTTTCATCATCAGGATTTAGGATAAAATATGCTCATGTCAACATCCTTTGGCTTGACAACATTACCAGCACAATCAGTACTGGCTTTCATCATCAGTCAAATTTCATGATTTTAGTCGCTAAGCCTCTTCAAGGATCACAAGAAAGTAAAATATGTCGCTCCTGACTTTATCAAGAATCACAAGAATCTACAATGTATATTACACACCATAAAATATGACGCTAACATTTGTGTATTTAGTCTTCGTTAATTCCTCACTCTCCACAAGAAATACTCTATCTAGGATTTCAACAAGTGACTATATTTTGCATACAGGATAATGAACACATCATGTCCTAATAGTTGACTTCAAGTGAACTGCAGGCCAACAATTTTACTCCCCAAACTATCTAAAAATTTCATGCTTATCAGTTTTCGCCTAGTAATACAACTAGGTAATCTTCTATATCATATATGCAAGTGAGTTGGATTCAAATATAGTGTACTGTAAATCAAGTAAACAAAGAATAAAAGCCTTTTCAGTTCATACCCGCAATGTGTCTCAATGGCTTCAATATGTCGGATGACCATCCAGAGCCAGAATGTGATAATGTGTCCCGGGACAATTGCTGGGCCAAGGAATGCTGGTATGCCAAGGATCAGGACTTCGGACCAGTGGGCGTAAGGCGCTGCAAACCCGATTGGAGCAGTGAACTCGTGGTGAACATGGTGAATGAGATCGTATCCCAATTTGCAATGCAACATCCGATGGATCCAGTAGTTGAAGTAGTCCTCAATCAAGAAATATACGGCGAGCTGAGACAACATTTCCCATGCTGATGGCAGCGGTAGACTAGTTCGGATTCCAACTCCCTGATTGCATAGAGAATAATTAGAAGAGAAAAAAAAAGATGAGATTTTTTTTTTGCTATGGTTCCAATTATTGATATGTCATGCACGTCCTTGAATTCAAACTCTTAATTAACCATGTCTCCTCTGTATGCATTGCAGCCATATTAGAAACATGAAAACATGTAGAAAATGTTTTTGTATTATCAGTTTTAAAACACAGATGACGGGTCATCACAATTGATGATTCATGCTATCCATCACGATATTTCCCAGCTCTAAATTAATTGTATAAAATAGAAATTATTCGCGTGGAACTGGAACCATGAAGATATGTTTCCCAACTCATATGGTATGTATAACGTATGGGAGAAAGGTCCACCCAGCGTTCAATTCATGGCTGTAAGGTACCAGCCATGCTTGAAACTCCATAGTTTTTCATTCATATGAGAGATTGATGAAAACACAATTGTACAAATAGTCAAAAGTTCCGTAAAATAAGCATGCATGCTTGAATTGAAAAAATTTGACAATTATAAATTAAAATAAAAATATTGTACTTTGGAGCAGTCCATCTACTTCCCCTGCACTAGAACTCTCTTAAAATTGCCACTGAGGCCTGAGTTGAGACTGTGTTTTGGAAGTCCTGACAAGATCAAAGCTTGTCATATACTCCCTTGAGTGGGATCCTCCAAATAATTCATCTAACTTGACCTAAAAGTCTAAACTTGTTCATTATACATTTTTTACTTGCAATTTCGCTAGAATTTCCTCATTGTTATATCAGTAAACACTTGCATTTTGAGCCCCATCTTTATGAGGAAAAGAAACGCAATTTTTTATATCTGGAACTCATCAGGACATGAATTTCAAAGGAGTACAATACTCACTATGAGCAGTGATACTCAAACAATTGATAGTGACAGATGTCGGCACACGATTGAAAGAAAATAAGAAAAAAATCAATAGAAAACTCTTGGCATGCAAGCCAGTGGTCTCAAGAGAGCGGGAACTAAGGGCTTATTTAGCAAATTAAAGAGAGGAGAGAAAACTGACACTTATTAGTTTTTTTCAAACTTTCTCAAGAAAAGTTTGGTGATCGGCCTGGCAATATCAGTTTTTCCGTCTATTTTCTCTTCATTTTGCAGTGAAAAATTGAAGTGGGGAAATGCTGACAGTTTGATGACATCAAAGCAAATTTTCCTCACTTATGATTTTTTCAAACAAATAGTCAAGAAAGAAATAGACTGAAAACTAACAAATAAGCTCAAAAAAATCTAACGTTCCATTGTTTTTCTGGAAAACAAACCACCCAAAAACTAAGTAACTTCCAGTATCAGCCATATTCAGGAGTATTAGTTAAGTGGTACAGACGTGAGCCCTTTCAATTTAGCTAGTTCTAGTTCTTATCTAAATGAGCAGAGAAACTCATCAAAGATAAATGAATAGTTCTGCTAATTACTTAATTAAGCCACTATTTTACTAGCTATAAGTCCCAGTCTCCTTGTTAAATATTATTCCTAAATCTGGGGAGAAGGAGAAGAAATGATGGCATTTACGCAATATTTATTTAATACTTTATTCTTTTGGTGACCCAGAATATGCCCACTTGTAGTTTATTTTAGGGCTCTTTCTCAACATATCCTTCAAATCTTTCATATTTGTAAATTTATCCTGCGAATCTTCATAATATCTGAATTACGTTCTAATTTCTTTCGTATTTTCAAAATTACCGTCACTGTCAGTTAAAGAGAATCAAAAAAGAATATTCTTTAATTTTTTGTTATGAAATTGTGGAATCTCTATAATACCCTTACAATTAAATTCTAATTAAATCCTAAGTAAATGGGTCTGACATTGAATCACTTGTAAATAAATGGTCTACAGAGGCAGGCATAAACGACGACGACGAAGGCCCCCAAATCAGGGCCAAAGGCGTTGGTGTCAAGTGATGTGAGGCTCACTTTTTCCACATTGTTGTCTCTCATGATGGCAAAGCCGAGCTATGTTACTAGTATGATGGAGGAGACAATGCATGCTCATGAGAGGATGGTGGCAGCAGTCGAAGGGATGGGGCCGGACTTTGATGGTGGTCGAGGGGAGGCTGAGCATGCCAGGGCCGATGATGAGGCTCACGACGGCCCATAAGCTCTTTTAATGGGTTTGAATGTCGGATTCAGGCTTGATTTGTGATCATTGTCAGAGGTGATGGGGGAGAGAGATGTAAAAGGTTTTCAAGGGCTCTGCATATTGAGAAATGGAGAAATGAGCTAGAGATGAGAAGGGAGAGTGAGTGTTTGGTAGTGAGTTTAGGGTTTTGAGAGGAGATTGAAATGGGAATTGGTTTCTCTGTTGATGGAGATGTTAACAGAGAGAGGGGATGGAGGCATATTGTGTTGATTGTTATGTGTGTGAGAGAGAGATGGAGAGTGAGAGGTAGCAGGGGAGAGATAAGAGAGGGGAGAGAGGCGGCATAGGGAGAGTGATGGACTTGGGGCACCATCCAAAAAGACTAAGTCTCCCTGCATGCTTAACAACTATCTTCAATAGTGTCATGCAGACCACCTCAAATTCTCGAGAGCCCAGCTAGCTTTACAGGGGCCCACTGTGCCTTTTAGGCCATTGGGGTGATCATGGGGTGATCAGGCAAGCCTATTGCGCCTTTGCGCCATGGGGGATCTTACCCTGCTTGCTTAACAACTATCTTCAATAGTGTCATGCAGACCACCTCAAATTCTCGAGAGCCCAGCTAGCTTTACAGGGGCCCACTGTGTTTTAGGCCATTGGGGTGATCATGGGGTGATCAGGCAAGCCTATTGCGCCTTTGCGCCATGGGGGATCTTACGTCGTCAAACATCACCACAAACACGACTAAGTTTGGGGCATGCCTCTGATACCAATTGAAGGACTTGGGGCACCATCCCAATAGACTAGCTTTCTAGGTGGAGTTGCCCAAATTCTTATATACTCAATACCATCCCCACGTCTAGCCGATGTGGGACTATTTGTTCGACCCAAATCCCAACAGAGAGGGAGGAGGGGAGAGAGAGGTGGCAAGGACGGGGCAGTAATTTTGCTCAGTTGCTGTTAAAAAAGTGATAGCAACTCACAGTAGGGATAATTTTGACGTTTTTAAAGACTTGGTGGGTAATTCAGATATTATGAAGATTTTGGAGGTAAATTTGAAAATACGAAAGATTGGAAAGATTGGAGGGTACACATGAGAAAGACCCTTTATTTTATAGTCATGCACATCACATGTATAGTAATATACCGACTTTTTATTGTATAACAAGCTTTTGATCTGCTTATAAGAGGTGTGGCTTTGCTCTTATCAGTCGATCTACAGGTCATTTATTGGTCCCCATGCAGAGGAGATGCTGGCTTCATGTGCTACCTTTAGTATTTACCTCATATTGTCTATGGACTCTTGTGTTATTTATATTGTATTTTTGCTTAATTGTAGTTTTTTCCCTATATGGATGTTTTGTTAAAGTTTTTTTTTAGTAAAACATGGAGCGCCTCATTCCACCGTATTCTTCAAAAAGTTTATAGTAGAAGATCAACATTAATTTGCACATTTATAATTCAAAAACAAACAGTTGATATTTGCATCTATCTCTTGTCAACGCTTTTTATTAGCATGTGAGCACAGATCATAATAGTGATTCTTTAAGTAAATTTAATTTCAAAAAAATGATTAAATGTAATAGAAACTTTGGTAAAGTAAAAGACTAAGACTAAATTTCTAGGTTCCCATTAGAAGTTTAGCCAGCTCTTTGAAGTTATGTGCTAAAAGTCAGTTTCAGCATAAAACTTATGATTCACAATAATATAAAGTACACTGTTTCAATGCTTACTCCATATATTATTCAAAAATAGAAGTAAGAAAATTAAATAGAATGATAAAATAAACATCTTGGCATCTCATGGTTATTTTGAAATCTTGTTTTAAGGCTCATGCTCTTAATATTTCCTTAAACATTCATGGTTTTCTCAGAAAATTTCTTTCAACTTCTTAAATCTTAAAATACCCCTTTAACTATTTCCAAAATTCAGAAAATCTCTATTAACTGTTTACAAGAGAGAGGTAAAAAAGTCATATCTAGATCGTCATTAACGGTGTCACTGGGCTACAGTGTGAAACAAACCATTGAGGAAGGTATTTTTGAATTTTGAAAGTTAATAGGGGTTTTCTGAAAAATTATGAAATTAAAAAGGGTATTATGAAAATAAGTCCTGTTTTCAAAATACTATAGAAAAGTAAAGTTTTATATTCCAATGTTTCAACATAACTTCGCAATATCAAATAAAATACGAGGAGATCTGTATCCAAACACTCCAATGTGCGGCTTTTTGGCATTTTTTTAGAAAAATATAAGTAGTGATATGCAAAAGAAAAGATTAAGTGTTAATTTCTGAATCATCTAAGTTGTTTCTAGTAATTATGCTAAAAGAAAAAAAAGAAAAAAAAAAACAGAATCTCTCGGATTTCAGTGATAATGACCACCAGTGGTAAACCCAAGAAATCAATCACCGCCTTACCTTGATCGTCGGATACGAGAGGAGCTGCAGCGGGCCAACCGCGAATATGAAGGTCTTCACGACGTTGGTGTAGCACCTCAGGACCTGGTCGGCGGAGATCTGGACCTTGGGCTGTAACTTGTACTTGTGGATCGATTTAGGGTTGGTGAGCTCCACGAAGGCGATGGGCAGCGGGGCGAGGGTGTAGACGATGAGGAGGAAGGCGATGTTGTGGGCGTAGAGCCAGAAGTCGTGCACTCCGGCGGAGTACTGGAACCAGGCCGTCTCCATCGACGTCAGGTTGCGGCCCAGGGCCGACTCCGCCTCCGCGACGCTCGCGAAGGGGAGCATCGTTGGACCGCGGGGCGGAGGAACGAGGGTGGAGACTTTGAGGAGGTGAAGGCAACGCAGTGACGGGATCCGGCCCGGGGGTGGGTCACATATATAGAAGCGAAAAATGAGGAGGGCTGGATCTACGGTCACGTGGACTGGCGGGGCCCGCTGGTGAACGGGTTCAGTTTTTTTGTGTGTGAGCCACAATCAAGTACAATAAGAAGCGCAATTTTGTGATGGTACGTAAATTAGACTTCTTATAATATGCATGTAAAATTACACATATAATATATTATAAAAAAATAAATACGTAATTGTCATCTTATTGTGTGTGTGGTTCACACACGTGAACCGATCCCCAGAGGAACGGAGGAAAGCGCGCTGGATCTTATTTTATTAATAGGTAATGGTTTTTTTCATGAGTATATGTGGACAATATCAATCACATAGATCATGTAAAACTAAGATCTGCAAAAGGATATATTGGAAGGGTCAAAACGCAAAAGGTATTATTGCTATATTTTTTTGTGCACGTGACGGCATGGGGCGTACTTAATCTCGTGGCCGGAGAGCGTCATGTGCCCTCCCTTCGCGAGGGGCGCAACGAGCCGTTTAAATAATCCAAACGTGGGCTGCATGGTTAAAAAAATATCAAATATTAAGCGAATTATCGGCCAGAAAAAAACAAAAAGTTTAGATGCGAAAACGGAGGCCACCCGTACTGTTTCGGCGATGCCGTTTTCTGAAGAAATTACGGTTAATTAACCCTCTGCCAGAGGAACAGTGAAATTCTATTTTTTTTAATATTTATATTAATTAGAGCTGAGGCATCATGCAACTTTCTTGAGGCAGCAAATGATTATTACGCCCCCTTTATTTATTGGAATACTCATTCTTACTTTTCTCTCGTAACAGAACAATGGTCCAGTTTGTTTTCCGTAATTGACCCGTAAGTGATAAAAATACAATTACAGTAAAATCATTTATCATATTTGTTTGAAGTTCTAAGTTATAAAATACACTTACAGTTTAAACAGTTAATTTTAGTGATAATGTAAATCCTACTTGCAACCCACTTGCTGCACAACAGTTAATTTTATGGTCATGCAAATCTGTATTATAGACAATTAATTGTAAGTAGATTAATATTTTTTATTATTAGATTAATATTTTTAAATTTTGAGAAAATATTTTTTAATTTTTATATTAAAGTTTTTTTATTAATTATTCCAATAATTTTTATTACTAGATTAGTAATATTTAATATAAAATTAATATTTTTTATTATTATATTATTTTTTAACTTTGAAATCTAATATTTTAAATTATTGAATTTAATAATATTTAATATTAGATTGCAATATTAATATTTTAGTAATTAATATTAGATTACTATTAATATTTTAGTAATCTAATATTTTGTATTGTTTTTTATTATTTATATTTTATTATTTTAATATTTAATATTTTATTATTTATTTTAAATTTTAATATTTTTAATATTTATTATTTTGCTATTTTTAAAATTTAATATGCTTAAATCACCAAACAGTTAGTTTTGTGTGAACTTTTCATTTACGGCTTGCACATTTACAACCAAATACCGTAAAACACAATATACTTTCCACTTCAATTTCACATTACTATTCAAATACCGTAAAATTTACTTACGTAAAACTCAATTACAACTGTAAAAAAGTTTAATACTTACGATTTACTGGCTTAGACCACTTACAATAGCCAAACAAACCCTATAATTGTTGGCCCAGAGGCCTTCCACTCTAGTTTTGATGATGATTAACTCATGTAGTTATGTTTACTAATAATCTTGTGATTTTAGTTTCAGATCATTAATCAAGATATTAGTTGGTGATTAGCTTCAACAAAGGAGTTTGGAAGCTTTCACATGGTGATTTCAAAGCCCGAGCATCAAGATCATACATAGCACTCGTTAGAGTCTAGCTCGGTGGATCACGAAGTTTTGGATCGAGTCGACTTGAAGATGGAAGATCGTCAAGAAGACTTAGGTATCCTAATTTAGTTTGTTTTAGATCCATGTGTAAAGATAAGAATAGTTGATATGCTCAAGTGCACAATACACACACGTTTTATGTTTGTTATTTTCAACAAAACATTATTTTAGAATTAAAGACAAAAACTATGATATATATATATATATATATTTCATGTATATTGGACTTATGTCCATATGCAACATGCTTCAATGTGTTTAAATATCATGTTTTTGTATTTCAATGTGTTTTAGGAAAAATCAGTTTTCCTATTGAAAAATCCAAGTTTGATAAAATACAGTTTTTTTGTTTTTGATAATATTTGCAAGACACAAAAATAGTTCAAATTGCTTGATATTTGAGTTGAACTTTTTATCACATATTTATATATCAATGCAAAATGTTAAAACTATTTTTGGGGATTTTTAGAATAATTTTAAGTATTTTTAAGAATATTTTTAAACTGTTTTTCTGACCCAGAAAACTTGGCTGCCAGGCGCTGGCGGTCGACCGGGCCGGTCGACCGGTCAGTCGATCGACGTGCACAGCCTTGTGCACGTTTGGCCAGGCAACTGGGCCGGTCGACCGGGCGGTCGACCAGACAGAGAGCTTTGCTCTCTGTAAATCTGCGGTCGACGGGCTGCTCCAAGGTCATATTTATGACCGTTGGCGGTCGACCGGCCGGTCGACTGCCAGCTGTTCTGGCTGACAGAAACAGCCAAATGGCTAGTCCAAATGGCTAGTTTTTGGAGGAAGCTATTTAAGCCCCATTTCTTGGGGATTTTGACAAGACTTTTGACAAGAAAAATATTTCCTATTCTCTGGTTTTTTTAAAACAAGTTTTCAAAGTGTTTAAGAACTCAAAAGATCCATCTTATTTATTTTAAAGTGTTTTGTTGTATTTCAAAGAAATTAGGTTTTTGGGAAGTTGTTTTTGTAAGATCACCTAGAGGGGGGGTGAATAGGTGATGGCTAATCTAATGGTCACTTATGAACAAATAATGCGGAATTAAAACTAAGTAGACCAAATTAAACTTCTTTTAATTAAAACACTTAGGTATAACACAAGAGTGTTGCCGAATTCCCCTTGCGAGGCTCTGGACAAGCTCCTCTAGATTCCCCTTGAATGGGTTGAGGTGCCGCGTTGGCTCTCTTGGTTGAATACTAGTGTTAACAAGCAATCCCACGCAAGTATATAACAATATAAGCACAAGGGTATATCAAGCATGTACAAGTGAAGACAATGAAAGTAAATGCAAGATATAAAAGAGACAAAGAGAGAAAGAGGGATAGAGTAAGCAATCGCAAACACAAGGGTATGTTTCGAGGTTCGAGCACACTTGCTCTACATCCCCGCCTTCGACACACGAAGGGTTTCCACTATGCAAGATCCCACCGGATCTCTCCTCGGTGCCGTACACCTACAAACCCTCGGACTCCCAAGTCCCGTACACACGCAAGTCCACCGACTCGCCGAGGCCGTACCTCTACCAATGAGTTCACAACCGAACTCCAACCACAACGAGCACACTTGCCCGCTTCCTCAAAGTACAAAGAAAAATCTCTTTGATGATCACAACACTTGATCACCTAAAGAGCACTCTCACTACAACACACCTATAGGAATATCTAGCAATGGAAAGCTCAAGTGTGTGGTGAGAAAATGAAGGAAAGAAAGCTTTGTTGGAAAACACAAGAAATCACTTAAACACTCTCTTGATAAAAACTCTTCCTTTTGATTGGAAGTATTTGCACTAAAATCTTGTAGAGAAACTCCTCTAAAAGTGTCTGAAAAACAGCTCAAGAAGTCTCCTAAAAATTCTACCTAAAACAAGTGACAAGACCCCTTTTATAGGGCTGCCAGAAAATAGAGCCGTTGGGGTTCTGTCAGAGCTGGCGGTCGACCGCCGGTCGACCGGCCAACGGTCATTTTTCTGACCGTTGCAGCCACCGGTCGACTGGCTAGTCGACCGATCTTCTGGAATGAACTGTCGGTCGACCGGTTCGGTCGACTGGCAATTTCCAGAGAGCAACAGGTTTGGGTCGGTCGAGTCCCGGTCGAGTCCCGGTCGACTGATACGCACATGCACAAAACTGTGCATGTCGGTCGAGTGCCGGTCGACTGCCGGTCGACCGGTCACTGAGAAATTCTGAAAAATCAGAACTTCCAGGACCTGGAAAATTTGGATTTGGTTTTGGGTCTTGGATAAAATGTTTTGGTCTTGAAAAATCATAGAGTATGAGCATGTGTCATACTACTATCAAGGTAAAATACTTGGTAAAAATTCTTTTGATAAAAACCTAATTTTCCATGAAATGTTTTTCCAAACCTTTATCAAATACAAAAACAAGATATTTGAGTCCATTTAAAAGCATGGTGTGTATGGATATGATCCACTACACAATCAATATGAAATATCTATGTTTTTGAAATCTAGTATACAACTTGGTTTTGGTTAAAGAATATACATGATAGAAATACCAAAAACCAACAAATATTTTGTCTTAAAGAAAAATCTTTTTCTAAAATAAAAGTTCTTTTCTAAAAACAAAATCTTTTATGAAATCAATTAAATCAAGAGTTCTAATCAAGAGTGTGTGTGTGATATAGACTTGAGCAATCCACCAACTATCTATCCTTTACATTTTTACTAAAACAAAAATACAAATTCTATACCTAGACACAAGTCTTCATCTTCTTGAAGTCTTCCCTTGAAGGCTTCTCATCTTCTTGACTTGGTCCAAGCTTGATCCAAAAACTCCTTGGATCACAACATGCAAGCTCCAAATCTTGTTCTTTAATCCTTTGTTGAGCTATGCACCTACTAAGATCTTGATCATGAATCTGTCACTAATTAAACACAAGATCATTAGTAACTATAACTACATGAGTTGATCATCATCAAAACTAGGGTGAAGGGCCTTTGGGCCAACAGTTTTTGATCTAAAATTTTCATATCTATTTGGTATTTTCTCAAGAGTATTTCTTTGATCAAAACACTTTGTTTTTCCACACTTGAGCTATATCTCCTATCCTATCTATTTAGGATCTTTTGTTTGTGGAAAAGAGATTGAGATTGTGGTCTTTTTGGATCACTTGTTGTAAACCCCTTTCATTGTTGGGTTGCTCCCTCTTTGGTAGAGGTTGAGGATTGTTGTTTGCTCCCTCGAGTGAGAGGTAGAGTTTGGTTTGTATCCCTCTTCAGTAGAGGTGATTGTGGTTGTTTGGCTACGGGCCTAATCCCTCTTCGGTAGAGGTGGATTGTGTTGTATTGCCTCGGTGGCATTTGTAAGGTTGAGAGAGGAGCTCGGTACTCCTAGTGGATTAGAAATCTTTCTCGGTGAAGGCGGGGACGTAGAGCTAGGGGCTCGAACCTCGGAACATATCATTGTGTTTGCGTTTGATCCATTGCCTCTAAACTCTCTCTCCTTTATTTTGTGTTGTGCATAGCATCATTCTTATTGTCATATCATTCATATCTTATTGCTTGCATTTGTGCCTTGCATCTATTCACATTGCTCATTCATATTATATGCTTGGTTTGTTTGTGTGTGCCTCACATATGCTTAACCACGAGAGCTTCATATAGCACCTCAACCCTTCTAGGGGAATCAAGAGGAGTTAGTTCAGAACCCTTCACAGGGAATTCGGCTACACTCGTTGGTTGTATTAAGTGTGTTGCAATTAGTTTTGTAATTCTGCATTTAGTTTTTAGATTAGCATTATCATCTATTCACCCCCCCTCTAGGTGATTTCAATAATGGCCAGAAAAATGAAAGATGATTGTGATATAACAAGTGGATCGTCCGCTATCTAAGTGCAGTGGAGAGAATTTAAATTCATTTAGTGATATCTCAAAATAATGAACAGTTTAAATTTGAAGAATTACGTAGAATGGTGACGCATTTACAAGAAAAAATGCCAAAATAGGTGGGTGGACAGTAGATTGATGTGGTTAGTTTACTTGCATATAGATTTGTTGTGGAGATTTTCTACCACAAATGAATGGACGGTTGATCCTCAGCACAAATGAGAAATGAAGTGGGGTAGTGCAAATAGATAAACACATCACAGAAAAGAGGGACACAGATGATTTACGTGAAAATCCTTCATCGAAAAAAATCACGAGGAGGAGGAGGAGCTTCATTATAATTCTCGGGTTACATGAATTACATAAATCGAGAAGGTATATTAGATTAGAATTCGAATAGAATCAAGAGCAGAATCTAGTCTCTCTCTTCGTTGGAGGAGGTGGTCTACTTATACTTGACTAAGCCATTGGCATGGAGGCAGATGGGTGCGGTCGAGATCCTCATAACCGCATGATTTGCACATGCTAATTTGTTGTTATGGTCATGATTACCAGTGCAGGTTTGTTAGTAATGCATGTAGAAAAATTCGCATCTGTCCATAACTGCATGTCCTGACTGGTGTTACACGTTATGAACGTGAAGGAAAATAAGGATGTGTAACTGTCGATGGAGATCAGATGTGATCTGTTGCTAGAGCTGCTTGGCTCGGAGCTAAATTCTTCGAAACAGAGGGAATCTCGGAGCAGAGAAGATCTTGAAAAAGCCATGTATAGCATGGACATCGGAGGGGGTTTCTGATGTTTCTTGGAGAGTTGAAAGATGAGAGGCATGTGTCACCATCTTAGATAGAGTCAGATTTTGATCACAACAAATGCCCCTCGCTTTTTTACTTGTCAGAGCCTGCAGAAAGAAGTCGGAATAGCGGAGTTAGTAGGAGACTTTTCAATGCCGTAAGTTCTTCTTTAAGTTCGTGGATAGACAAGGATTCAGATCATAAATACGGATCTTCAGGATTTAATTGTAGGTTGTAAAACTGGCTGCCAATTGTCGCATCGGTCAGCTAGATCTTTCGAGGGTCGGATCCTGCATCTCTTCGGATCCAGGATATGACTAGGAGGTAGAGTTTCATATTTTGGTCGCGACAGTTAATCTGCTGCTGATTCAGTTGCTCAAAAATCTCGGGACGTGAACCGACTTTTCAGCGATTGTAATACCCAGTTCCCGGAATACGTACTTAGTTGCGTATTCAGTTTTTCGATCGTATTTTTCGATTTACTTCTTGTATTTGACCGATTTTAGTTTTAAATATCATTTTCTAATATTTTATATTTTCTAGGATTTTCTGGAATTTTCCCGGATTAAATTGAAAATCTTCAAAACCGGTGTCGACCAATACCGCTGATCGATTCCCGGATTTTTAATTTACAGACTGATTGGAATTTCTCGAAGAGTCTTTAGACATTTCCTCTTAGAATCATATTTCCTACCTAAATACTTTTTCTGAGGATTTTATGAATTTATGAAAATTCCACCGGAGTCGGTATCAGCCAGTATCCGGGATTTTTAATTTACAACTGGGATCGAATTTTGAGAAACCGCTTTCACGTATCTTCTTAGAATATTATTTCCTATCTTAATTCATTTTTGGGAATTTCCAAAATTTATTAGATTTTCTGTCAAAACTGGCGTCGACCGACATCGACGGCCGATTCCAGGAATTTTAATTTCAAAACGATAAATTATTTCTTCAAACGAATTTCACCATGAGTCTTAGAATATTATTCTTGATTTTTGATAAATTTTGAGAGTCGTTCCGAGATACTTGATTTCGGGACGATTTCGGTATTTTTCCGAATGTTTTCCGCATCCACGACTCAAACCCGGGAATCAGTCTTTTCAACATTTTTACTTTTTGAGTCCAAGAAAATATCTTCTCTTATGAATTTCTTTTCCTTTTTCCTTTTTCTTTTTTCCTTTCCTTCCTCCACAAACCACAAAGTTCTCCAAATTTCCACCATTTTCTACACACTTCCACCAACAAATATCTTCACTACAAACAAATTCCAAACTCTCTCCCTCCCTATGGCCGGCCATGATTGGCCAAGAGAAATACCTCACCTCTCCACTTTACAAATAAACCCTCTCTTTTACATTTTTGGCACCCCCTTCACAAAATCAAAATCTATATAAACTTTTCCTTCTCATTTCTTCTTCACTTTTCACTTCACTTCACTTCACCAAAGCTTTAGCCTCCACCAAGAGAACCCTTCACCCTCACCAATTCCTCCTTCATCTCCACCACAACCACCACCACCACAACCACTACAACCTCCTACCTTCATCTTCTTCCTCCTTCAACTCCATTTAAACTACCACAAACTCCAAACCACCACCAAAGCCTTCACCTTCACCAAACAACAACCATCACCCCTTCATTTCCTTGAGGCCGGCCACCCTCCTTTTGGATTGGGGGCCGTGCTCCTCTTCGCCGTCGGCAATACTAAGGCCGGTTCCCCCTTTTTTAGGATTGGGGCCGGGTTTGCTTAGTTGTCGACATCGCCGTAGACTTCCGGTAATCGCTTGCGATTATTCCGGCGGTCGTTTTGGTGATAAGTTGAACAAGGATTCTCTCGGATCGTTGGACGCATAAGAACGTTTTTAGGCGAGTAACTTTACTCGCCAAGACATGGACTTGTAAACTCATTTTTATTATTGTATTTTATGTCGTGCGGTGTGGCTGTACTGTTAGACGCGGAGTTACCTCCTGCGTCTAGGCATTTCCTTAACGCGGCCTTCGCGTTATTGTATCGATGCGACGCAAAGTTAAAGCTCGCGTCTGTGTTCTATTTATATTGACATGACGCGGAGTTATACTCACGTCCGCGTTCTCCTCATGCCCTGATTTAAACGCAGGTCACGAGCCTCGCGTTTTGATACCTTCGTGACGCGATCCCCGCGTCTGAGAGCCCCGCGTCTGCTATTTTCGCGTCTGCTATGCCCATGTCGATGTTCTTCTTGCATTAACGCGACGCAGAACCCATGTCCGCGTCCGCGTTCTCCTCGCGTCCTGACCTGAACGCAGACCTCGCGTTTGCGGCACCTTTGCGATGCGAACCCCGCGTCTGCTATTTTCGCGTCTGATACTTTCGCGTCTGCTATTTTCGCGTCTGCTACTCCCAGACGAATATCACTTCTTATCATGCTATCTCTTGACACCAAGCATGATACACTTGACTCTTATAATTATCACGATAATGGGAATGATAACCGGACATCATGCTTTACTAACTTGATTACGTAATAGTACGAATTGTACTCCTGATATTCCAGACTTGCTCCTGCTCATTCCCGAAATCTGATAATTATCTAAAGGACTCTTAAAATGAGACAACTTGCATCGGGTCGGGGGAAATATGCGGCTATCAATATATGTTCGTGTTTACAGTGGCATTAGGTATGTTGTGCAACTAAAACTTCCGGTCTGACCTGTGGGCCTCCAGGCGACCGAGGGGAGTGCTGGCTCCCTCTTCCTGATACCATCATGATAAAGGGCATACATAAGTCCCTCCTGTTAGCCTTGCGGCTGGTTCCGTCACCAAGCAACGGAACAATCCTGGACCGTGGTCCCGGGCATGTACGGGACCCACTGTAAACATAGTTCGTTGATACCCCCGCTGGTTTCCAATAACAACCTTGCTTTACTCGGATATGGATCTATGTGCGCTGGGACGCTAGTTCACATAGCTAGATATCAAAGTAAGACAAGTAATAATAATAAAAGACGCCAACTGTAGATCTGTTGTATACGCCTGGATTACGGGGATATGAGATAAAGGTATATGGATGAGGGTTTCCTTGTTTGGATTATTCCTTCGAGGTACTAGTCTCATAAAGCCGTAACCTAAGCTTGTACAACGTCTTTTCAGCTTTAACTTGTTATGCTTCCATTACTTGCTGGCTGAATATTTATTATACTGTTCCAACTCTCCTGCTCTTGTTCCTTTGCCACTCGGCTGTAACCTGATCATTTGTTTGGGAGGTCCTGACTCCCTTGAATTTGTATGTTCAGGTTCCGAAGATTGGATCGAAGTGGAACCGTCCACAGAAGATCAAGCTTTCCTTGTTGAGCAGGCCGACTAGTTTCAGTTCCCTTTGTGCCAGACTTTTCTCTTCGACTCATGGGATCTTCGTCCAACTCGTGAGCATTTTGTGTTCATATTGTAAATCGTACATTTGGACTTGGTTGTGATATAAGACACATGTACTGTGTAATAGTATATCATATCCTGTGATAACTTTGTAATTTGTACTTCTTAAGTTGGCATATGAATGAATACCACGCTTTGTTGTACTCTGATTCCTGCTTGTACTAATGCTTAGCGTATATATGTGAGGGTATTTTGACCTGCGTATATACGTCGCAGTGACGTCCCCGTACCGTGGGATCGGGGCGTTACAGGTTGGTATCAGAGCCTAGGCTCTCACACCTATAGTACAATCAAGCAGCAAATTAATGGAATTTGCTATTGCCAACTACAATGTACAAAGTTATCTAGTCCTTCTTGATTCATTCCCTTATGTCCTAAAATCCTTCCATTTTTCCAGCTCTTTCCAGTCATCTTTTACCAACTAAGTATGGATAGAAGGACGAGTCGTAACAACTCAGGACAAGTATCAAACGGACCCACGGGAGAGAATGCCGATATTCTGAGGGTTATCCAGACGATGGTGGAAAATCAGCAACAACAGACAGAACTCTTCCGGCAAGAGTTAGCAGCTCCTAAAGAACAAAGGCCGGGGAACATATCCGACTTTCGACGGCTGCAACCAGCCATTTTTACAGGAGGAGAGAAACCATTGGATGCTGAACAATGGCTGATCAACACCACAGATCTGTTGAACGCAGCCCGAGTTCCAAAGGAAAATCAAGTAGAGGTTGCCAAGATTCAATTGAAGGATGTAGCCAGAACCTGGTGGCTAGCTGAGGAGGCAAGATTGGACAAACCTGTCACCCGGGACACATTTTCCAAGAGCTTCTATAGCAGATTCTTCCCTGCCACGGCTCAGAAAGATATGGAAGAACAGTTTATCCGACTTCAGCAATGGAATCGGTCCGTGGATGAGTACGCCGCAGAATTTTTAAGACTCAGCCGCTTTGCTCCATACATGGTGACTGATGAGGAGAAGCGGGCAAGTAGATTCCAACAGGGCCTACAAATGGACATCCAAGTCTTTCTAATGCCCCAGCAGCTGAAAACCTATTCCGAAGTCCTCACCATAGCTCGAGAAGTGGAGCGTGGACTGGAGAAGAAGAAAGTTAACCTGATAAGGAACCAGGCCATGAAGAGGCCATTTCCACAAATGGGGAGAGGAGGCCCATTCAGAGCAGCAAAAGTTCAGACAATGAGACGACCATTCCGACCAGCTCCTTTCCAGATGGCCCAACCGTTTACCTTCTGTAGCTATTGCCAGAAACCAGGGCACTCTCGACAAAATTGCCGTAGTGCAAATGGATTATGTCTGGTGTGTGGTTCTCGTGACCATACCATAGAAGCCTGTCCCCATAAAAGAATGGGAATAGCCAACCAAGTCTTGCCAGCACTTCCAGGGCCAAATGGGCAGAGGAACCAAGGACCAATGATTAGGAAAGCCCTTCCCCCTCCTCCACAACAAGCTATTCGCCCAGTCCAAAGAGGAGTTAGGACTGCAGCAGGACGTGGAAAGGGACATGCTTACAATTTGACAGAGGAAGAAGCCGAAGCTTCTGAAGAGGTGGTAACAGGTAAGATCAGGGTACACTCAAAACCTGTTCTAGCCCTTTTTGATTCAGGTGCTTCCCACTGTTACATCTCAGATCATTTTGTTGCTTTACATTCTATACCTGTTAAGTCTTTAGACCATCAGTGGGAGATTAGTACAGGGAATGGAGTAGTCGTATCTACTAGAGTTTGTACTGATTGCCCTGTAGAACTATGTAACAGAACATTAACCATAGATATGCTCGTACTAGATACCAAAGGGTACGACGTAATCTTAGGTATGACCTGGCTCAGCAAATACTATGCAGTTATTGACTGTCGGGAGAAGAGAATTGAGTTCAGAATTCCAAGTCAGCCGGAATTTCAATTTAACGGAGAACCTAAGGCTGTCAAGAGAAAAACTCAGATGGCTACTTCAGAAATTCAGAAGAAGAAAGTACCGGTTTGGGATGAGTTCCCAGAAGTGTTTGCTGAAATCTCAGGACTTCCGTCTGACAGGATGATTGAATTCTCCATTGACACTGTTCCAGGCACAGTCCCAATATCCAAAGCTCCGTACAGAATGGCACCCATTGAGTTGGAAATTCTAAAGAAACAGCTGCAAGAATATTCTGACAAGGGATTGATTAGACCAAGTGCTTCACCCTGGGGAGCTCCAGTACTATTGGCAAACAAAAAGGATGGTGGTAAAAGGTTATGTATCGACTATAGAGAATTGAACAAAGTTACCATCAAGAACAAGTATCCCTTACTAAGGATTGATGACCTGTTTGACCAACTACATGGAGCCCGAGTATTCTCTAAATTAGATTTACAATCAGGTTATCATCAGCTAAAGGTGAAGAAAGAAGATATTCCAAAAACAGCATTCAGGACCCGTTATGGCCACTATGAATTTTTAGTTATGCCTTTCGGAGTCACCAATGCCCCTGCAGTTTTCATGGATTTGATGAACAGAGTGTTCTCGCCATATTTGGATCAGTTCGTAGTTGTCTTTATAGATGACATCTTGATCTATTCAAAGAACAACCGAGAGCATGCAGAACACTTGAGGATAGTATTACAGACTCTCAAACAAGAACAACTTCATGCTAAGCAGAGCAAGTGTGACTTCTGGTTAGACCGTATAGCCTTCCTTGGACACATGATTTCAGAAGAAGGAATTTCAGTTGATCCCAGCAAAATCCAGGCAGTAAAGGACTGGCCAATTCCAAAGACAGTGACTGAAATTAAGAGTTTTATTGGACTAGCCGGATATTACAGACGCTTTGTCCAAGATTTCTCCAAGATTGCAGCCCCGTTAACAAAGCTCACCCGAAAAGGAGAAAGGTATATATGGACAGAGGAATGTACTGCAGCATTTGAGCAATTAAAGCAAAGACTTATTACAGCTCCAATCTTAAGGACTCCCTCAGGAAGAGGAGGGATGGTCATATACAGTGATGCATCCGGAAAAGGCCTGGGGTGTGTACTAATGCAGCATGATCATGTCATAGCTTATGCATCCAGGCAATTGAAGCCACATGAGCGAAATTATCCAACTCATGACTTAGAGCTGGCAGCAGTAATATTCGCCCTAAAGATCTGGAGGCATTATCTTCTGGGAGACAAAGTGTTAATCTACACAGATCACAAGAGTCTTAAGTATATTTTCACACAGAAGGAATTAAACATGAGACAGAGACGGTGGCTTGAATTAATGGCGGACTATGATATAGACTTGCAATATCATCCAGGCAAAGTCAATACGGTACCAGATGCCTTGAGCAGGAAGCCAGAAAATAGAATGCTAGTCCAAATTACTCAACAGAAAGAGTTAATTCAAGACATCATAAGATTGGACTTAATGTTAGTACAAGGAACTGATAAGGTAGGACAGTTAATGACCTTTCAGATTCAATCGGCATTGCTAAATGAGATTAAAGAAGCCCAAAAGAAAGACCCCAGATTACAAAAATTCAGAGCTCAAGTAGAAGCTGGATTGAGAACAGATATCCATATTCATACGGATGATGCACTATACTTTGGTAACAGAATTTGCGTTCCCCAAGGAGAAGTTCGACAGAAAATTCTAGCAGAAGCACACAGTTCAGCCTATTCCATACACCCAGGGGGAACTAAAATGTATCAAGATATAAAGAAACAGTTTTGGTGGAATGCTATGAAAAGAGAGATAGCCCAGTATGTAGCCAAGTGCTTAGTTTGTCAGCAGATAAAGATAGAACATCAAAGAACAGCTGGACTTCTACAACCCTTACCGATACCCGAATGGAAGTGGGAACATATCACTTTGGATTTTGTCACGGCACTACCTCGCAGTCCTAAGGGTAATAATGCAGTTTGGGTAATCATTGATCGCCTCACAAAATCAGCTCACTTCATACCATTCAGGGTAGGTCAAACAACAGAAGTCCTGGCAGACAAATACATGAAGGAAATAGTTCGTCTACATGGAGTTCCAGTCAGCATCGTATCAGATAGAGACACAAGATTCCGATCACATTTCTGGAAAAGTCTCCAAGAAAGTCTAGGAACTCGTCTGAAGTTTAGTACTTCATATCACCCTCAGACAGACGGACAATCTGAACGGACTATCCAAATTCTTGAAGACATGCTAAGAGCCTGCATGATTGAATTCAAGGGATCATGGGAAGACTATCTTCATCTGGCAGAATTCTCTTATAATAACAGTTATCAGGCCAGTATCAAGATGGCACCGTTTGAGGCATTATATGGCAGAAAATGTAGATCGCCAATATGTTGGGACGAAGTCGGTGAGAGGAGACTTTTGGGGCCAGATATACTAATTCAGACAACAGACAAAGTCAGAATTATTAGAGATCACCTCCGGGCAGCACAGAGCCGACAGAAAAGTTAGGCTGACACAAAGAGAAGACCATTGGAATTCAAGACAGGTGACCATGTGTTTTTAAAGATATCACCCACCAAAGGGGTAATCCGGTTCGGTACTCGTGGAAAGCTTAGCCCAAGATACATCGGCCCATTCGAAATTTTGGATCGTGTGGGAGATGTGTCCTATCGATTGGCATTACCTCCATCTTTAGACGGAGTACACAATGTATTCCACGTATCACAGTTGAGGAAGTATGTCAAGGATGAGAATCATATCCTAGATCACTCCGAACTGGAACTACAACCAGATCTGTCCTATCAAGAGCAACCGATGGCCATTTTGGATAAAAGTGTTAAGACCTTGAAGAATAAGGCAATACCATTAGTGTTGGTTTCTTGGAATAGGCATGTGCCAGGAGAGGCCACGTGGGAACGAGAGGATGTTATCCGTGAACGTTATCCTCAACTATTCACAACTTAAGTTGGTAAAATTCCTTCTCTCTATCCTTCTCTACCGTCACCTTCCCCTTCCTGAAATTTCGAGGACGAAATTTTTTGTAAGGTGGATGGATTGTAATACCCAGTTCCCGGAATACGTACTTAGTTGCGTATTCAGTTTTTCGATCGTATTTTTCGATTTACTTCTTGTATTTGACCGATTTTAGTTTTAAATATCATTTTCTAATATTTTATATTTTCTAGGATTTTTGGAATTTTCCCGGATTAAATTGAAAATCTTCAAAACCGGTGTCGACCAGTACCGCTGATCGATTCCCGGATTTTTAATTTACAGACTGATTGGAATTTCTCGAAGAGTCTTTAGACATTTCCTCTTAGAATCATATTTCCTACCTAAATACTTTTTCTGAGGATTTTATGAATTTATGAAAATTCCACCGGAGTCGGTATCAGCCAGTATCCGGGATTTTTAATTTACAACTGGGATCGAATTTTGAGAAACCGCTTTCACGTATCTTCTTAGAATATTATTTCCTATCTTAATTCATTTTTTGGGAATTTTCAAAATTTATTAGATTTTCTGTCAAAACTGGCGTCGACCAACATCGACGGCCGATTCCAAGAATTTTAATTTCAAAACGATAAATTATTTCTTCAAACGAATTTCACCATGAGTCTTAGAATATTATTCTTGATTTTTGATAAATTTTGAGAGTCGTTCCGAGATACTTGATTTCGGGACGATTTCGGTATTTTTCCGAATGTTTTCCGCATCCACGACTCAAACCCGGGAATCAGTCTTTTCAACATTTTTACTTTTTGAGTCCAAGAAAATATCTTCTCTTATGAATTTCTTTTCCTTTTTCCTTTTTCTTTATTTCCTTTCCTTCCTCCACAAACCACAAAGTTCTCCAAATTTCCACCATTTTCTACACACTTCCACCAACAAATATCTTCACTACAAACAAATTCCAAACTCTCTCCCCTCCCTATGGCCGGCCATGATTGGCCAAGAGAAACACCTCACCTCTCCACTTTACAAATAAACCCTCTCTTTTACATTTTTGGCACCCCTTCACAAAATCAAAATCTATATAAACTTTTCCTTCTCATTTCTTCTTCACTTTTCACTTCACTTCACTTCACCAAAGCTTTAGCCTCCACCAAGAGAACCCTTCACCCTCACCAATTCCTCCTTCATCTCCACCACAACCACCACCACTACAACCACTACAACCTCCTACCTTCATCTTCTTCCTCCTTCAACTCCATTAAAACTACCACAAACTCCAAACCACCACCAAAGCCTTCACCTTCACCAAACAACAACCATCACCCCTTCATTTCCTTGAGGCCGGCCACCCTCCTTTTGGATTGGGGGCCGTGCTCCTCTTCGCCGTCGGCAATACTAAGGCCGGTTCCCCCCTTTTTTAGGATTGGGGCCGGGTTTGCTTAGTTGTCGACATCGCCGTAGACTTTCCGGTAATCGCTTGCGATTATTCCGGCGGTCGTTTTGGTGATAAGTTGAACAAGAATTCTCTCGGATCGTTGGACGCATAAGAACGTTTTTAGGCGAGTAACTTTACTCGCCAAGACATGGACTTGTAAACTTATTTTTATTATTGTATTTTATGTCGTGCGGTGTGGCTGTACTGTTAGACGCGGAGTTACCTCCTGCGTCTAGGCATTTCCTTAACGCGGCCTTCGCGTTATTGTATCGATGCGACGCAAAGTTAAAGCTCGCGTTTGTGTTCTATTTATATTGACATGACGCGGAGTTATACTCACGTCCGCGTTCTCCTCATGCCCTGATTTAAACGCAGGTCACGAGCCTCGCGTTTTGATACCTTCGTGACGCGATCCCCGCGTCTGAGAGCCCCGCGTCTGCTATTTTCGCGTCTGCTATGCCCATGTCGATGTTCTTCTTGCATTAACGCGACGCAGAACCCATGTCCGCGTCCGCGTTCTCCTCGCGTCCTGACCTGAACGCAGACCTCGCGTTTGCGGCACCTTTGCGATGCGAACCCCGCGTCTGCTATTTTCGCGTCTGATACTTTCGCGTCTGCTATTTTCGCGTCTGCTACTCCCAGACGAATATCACTTCTTATCATGCTATCTCTTGACACCAAGCATGATACACTTGACTCTTATAATTATCACGATAATGGGAATGATAACCGGACATCATGCTTTACTAACTTGATTACGTAATAGTACGAATTGTACTCCTGATATTCCAGACTTGCTCCTGCTCATTCCCGAAATCTGATAATTATCTAAAGGACTCTTAAAATGAGACAACTTGCATCGGGTCGGGGGAAATATGCGGCTATCAATATATGTTCGTGTTTACAGTGGCATTAGGTATGTTGTGCAACTAAAACTTCCGGTCTGACCTGTGGGCCTCCAGGCGACCGAGGGGAGTGCTGGCTCCCTCTTCCTGATACCATCATGATAAAGGGCATACATAAGTCCCTCCTGTTAGCCTTGCGGCTGGTTCCGTCACCAAGCAACGGAACAATCCTGGACCGTGGTCCCGGGCATGTACGGGACCCACTGTAAACATAGTTCGTTGATACCCCCGCTGGTTTCCAATAACAACCTTGCTTTACTCGGATATGGATCTATGTGCGCTGGGACGCTAGTTCACATAGGTAGATATCAAAGTAAGACAAGTAATAATAATAAAAGACGCCAACTGTAGATCTGTTGTATACGCCTGGATTACGGGGATATGAGATAAAGGTATATGGATGAGGGTTTCCTTGTTTGGATTATTCCTTCGAGGTACTAGTCTCATAAAGCCGTAACCTAAGCTTGTACAACGTCTTTTCAGCTTTAACTTGTTATGCTTCCATTACTTGCTGGCTGAATATTTATTATACTGTTCCAACTCTCCTGCTCTTGTTCCTTTGCCACTCGGCTGTAACCTGATCATTTGTTTGGGAGGTCCTGACTCCCTTGAATTTGTATGTTCAGGTTCCGAAGATTGGATCGAAGTGGAACCGTCCACAGAAGATCAAGCTTTCCTTGTTGAGCAGGCCGACTAGTTTCAGTTCCTTTGTGTCAGACTTTTCTCTTCGACTCACGGGATCTTCGTCCAACTCGTGAGCATTTTGTGTTCATATTGTAAATCGTACATTTGGACTTGGTTGTGATATAAGACACATGTACTGTGTAATAGTATATCATATCCTGTGATAACTTTGTAATTTGTACTTCTTAAGTTGGCATATGAATGAATACCACGCTTTGTTGTACTCTGATTCCTGCTTGTACTAATGCTTAGCGTATATATGTGAGGGTATTTTGACCTGCGTATATACGTCGCAGTGACGTCCCCGTACCGTGGGATCGGGGCGTTACAGCGATTGAAAATTTGAATTGGAGGCGGTTTGCTTCTCTTCGATCTATAAATAGAGTGGAACTCTTGGATGGAAATCACTTCTGCTATCTTCTCTAAGGAACCCTTCCTTTAAAATTCCTCTTCTTTACTTTGCTGGGCCGCCACGTTTTCTTTTTTCTTCTTCATCAATGGAGGAAAGAAAAGGAGAGGATGAAGGTGGAGGAAATGATGGTGAGGCTCTCTCCATGCGGGAGTCTAGTTGGTGCACCACATTAGTCATTGTGATGAACTTTGTTACGACACACCAGTCATCGTGACAGGGTACCACCACCAGGGGTGATAGGGAGGACTCCTTCTCCCACTAAATCAAGTGATCTGGCTCGGGATTGCTCATCTTTTTAGGGGGCGAGGTTCGATCTTTAAGTTCAGAGCCATTTTCTTGATGGCATATAAGATGAAGGAGGAGAGATAGCTCATCGGTTGGGTGTGCTGGTAAATTGCTTCTCACGGTGGGGCTTGTATCTCTCCTCGTAACACCTTGGAGGGAATGTAAGACCATCACCTTCTTGCGTGTTTTGGAGGTTTCATCCTAGTCGGACGCAGCTGCCTCGCGCTTGAAGATTTCTTTCTTGCGACAAGCAATAGGACGAGAAAATAGGGCATTTTCGCCAGGGCTCCGACGACGAATCACTCTTTCTTCCAAAGTTCCGACCTCTCATTCAGAGCAAGAGGACATGGTGTGACATTATTACTGTCTTGTATATCTTACTGGAGTCCGTCTGGAACCCGAGGCATTGTCATGGCTTTGGAGGGCTTCTTGGGGTCTTCGTCATTCTCCCTGAGATACGCGGAGGATTATGGTGCCGATTTGGCTGCCTTGGAGGCGTGTTTTAGGTACTACAGAGGAGAAGATCTTTCATCGAAGGAATCTTTATTTTTACGAAGGAACCCCCTGTAATTTCTTCTCTGATTTATAGATCTCTGAACTATGGTGTGAGTTATAAGATCATGCCTTTCGGTCGGCATTCCTCGGAGGACGTATCCTCGGAGTTCTGAGGCGTGGCTGGACGTATCAGCAGGATGGAGGGATTTTGTCTAGATCAGTTGTTTTTTTTTTTCCAAAAAATACAGACACATAAGTGTAATGAAACACTATATTACTCTTGTTAGATATAATCAAGTATGTTTTTAAAGGAATATATTCTGAATGCAAGGATTTTTTAGAATAAAATATATATTTCTTTGGAATAGAAATAATTGTATGGATCTTGCTTGGCTTACTTTACTGTTGGCCTTTTTGGAATTGTTATGATCATGTCTCTTCCCAATGCTGATCTTTATTACCAGTATGGTTGGTTTATCATGAGAGTGATTTGGTAAGCCTACGGTATTGTTTCTGAGTTGGAGTAATCCCATCAACTGTATCTACAAACTTTTGACCTCCGAGTGAGAGAATCCCAACCACGGAGTTAGATTCACGATTGCTTCCAAGTGCAAATACTCTCATCAACAGAGCTGTGATCATGGGACTCTGAGAGGAAAAATATCCTTACGGTGCGCAACCTGGATTTGCTGTTGTATGTTGTGACGCAGATCTGGGCTTGCTGCCACTTTTCCTCCGACTGATCCAAGATTAGACGGAGTTGAGCATCCTTTTGGTCTCGATCAACCACCTCTACACAGAGTGTCAGCATGCTGATGTCGACGAGGACGATCACTTTCGTTCCATATGCCAATGAGAATGGAGTTTCACCTATCGGGACGCGTTTGGTGGTCCTGTAGGCCCAGAGCACTCCGGGGAGTTTCTCGACCCATTTGCCCTTTACTCTGTCCAGACTTTTGCATAACTATCGAGGATGATACGATTGCTGATTTTAGCTTGGCCATTGCCTTGAAGATAATAAGGCGTGAGGAATTGGTAGGCGATCTTATACTTAGCGTAGAAGCTGGCCACTTACTTGCTAGCAAAGTTTGTCCCGTTGTCGGAGATAATGGTGTGAGTGAGTCCAAAGTAACACACAATGTTCTGCCAAAAAAATTTGACAACCTATTATCCAGTGACTTTGGAGAGTGGCACCGCCTCAGTCCATTTGAAGTAGTCAGTATCTACCAGGTACCGCAACTGAGACTGTGCTCGGGAAAGTAGACCAACTACGTCCAACCATCATTGCATAAAGGGCAAGGACTCCGCAAAGTGTGGAGGTCAGTACTCGGTCTATTCGATGCTGGGGTGAATCTCTAACACTGTGAGCACTTCTTGACATAATCTTTGGCGTCGTCGAATATTTTGGGTCAGTAGTATCCTTAATTGATGACCTTATGAGTGAGGGAGAGTCATCCTAAATGATTCCCACAGTTGTCATCATGGATTTCTGGCATCACTTTCCGAGCTTCGTCTGGTCCGAGAGACCTCATATAGGAGTCTACATGAAGTTTGGAGTAAGATTTCTTGTATAAGACGTCTCCGAAGAGCGTATATCTAGTGGCCAAGTGCATGAGCTTCTGTGCCTCTGCTCTATCGTTAGGGAGCATCCCATCCTTCAGATAAGCAATGATGGGTGTTGATCGAACCAAATCTGCACAAAAAATACAGACTTTTAGAACAGTATTAGGTCCTCAATTCTACCGTGTAGCCTAAGGCTAACGGGTCGTGATCCACAGGGAGAGACAATGATGAAAACGTAGTGTAAGTTTTTTCTTTTAATTTATCAAAACTAGTTAATACTTATCTTCTCAATTTAGAAAATAAAAAGTTAAATTAAGAAGAAGATGGTAGAAGAAGATATGGTGGTGGTGGTGTTATTTTAATTATAAAAGAAAAAGAAACAAAAAAGATAAAGAAAAGTGTTGATGCAAAAATCAGAAATAAAAGAAGAATATTTACCTCTACTGTTTGAATCATAAGGAAAATTTACCTTAACATGAAGTAAACCGAAGTAATAGAAAAGAATAAAGGAAAGTAAGGCTTCGACGAGATTGAGCACAATAAAGAAAAGTGAGAAATCTTCATTGATTGTCACCTTCAATATAAGATTTTTAAAGAAAACATTATAATAGTGTCACTCTATAATAACTCTTCCTCTCTTTTTATAATGTAACTCTCTTTAGCCTAAAAATAAAATAAAATAAAATTACATTGAAGAAAAAAAGAAAACTTAAACTAAATCTCTCTCTGGAGTGGTATCCTTTCTACCTTCGAGGTATGAGAGTATTTATAGGAGAAAAACCAGAGGGATCGAAAGTGTATGAAGATAGGGAGAGCTGGCTATTTTTGAATTTGAATTCTTCCCTTATCTCCAAACTTGATTTGATTTATCTAGAAATTCAATTCTGATCTGCAGCTTATTGGCGTGTTGATTGTTAAATATCACTTATCAAATGATAGAATTGGAAAGAGTGATCAACAGAAGAATTGTAACCCTTTAAGTCATCTTTCTGGAATATCTTAAATCATTATATTTGTGTTTCAGTAGCGAAAGTTACGATTAAAATGCTAAACTACATTCAGCCTAAATACGAATCTAAATTGCTTCATCTCATCCGTTGATCTTCTCTCTATCCATTTATCCTCTTGAATTTTCAATTTGTCTTCTAGAATTAATAAGATATTCATTTATCTTTAGCAAATAATAGTGTTTTCAAACAATCTATTTTTCTTGAAATGAGATGATATTATCTTATCAGATATATTCAGTTTTCAGATTAGATAGCTTGTATAATCTTTGGATTTGAATCGATCCCTTTGATTTGAACTTTTGATTAAATTGGATAAATCTATCAATCTCTCTTTTCTTCCTTAATTACCCTGCACGCCACTGGACATGAAAATACATTAATAGTAGAGTTTTATTTAAATATAAATATAGAAATGTGACACATATGATATGAAAACATGTAATCCACGTGTGATTACACTTCCATACTTATCTTTTGCTCGTCCTCGAGCAAAACAAAGAGAAAAGAAAAAAAACTAAACTGATCTAACCTAACTCACTTTCATAGGAATCACGGTTGCACTTAGCACGTGCAACCAGCTGTTAAACCTCTAAGTTACCCCTAGAGGAAGAGTTTTGTCTCATGTGGGTTTTCAGTAGATTACACCCACAAAATCCATAAAGAAAAAATAAAGTGTTAGTATTTTCGAAAATGCATTTTGAAAGAAAAATATTTGAAGTATTAATATAAAATTTCAAGTAATTTATAAGTCATGTGATTATCATAACTTAGTCATTCCTAAACTTATTCTCTATTCGAAAACTTATTTTCAATCAAGATAAGAATTAAAATTGCATTTCTCATCTAGTCTATTATTTTACCCTAAGTCATATGCACTTATGACCGTGAAATTTTGACTCGGGATTCTTGATTAGTCTTTAAAATTGCATATTTCATAGCACATCTTCATATTTATTTAATATTAAATTCTGCTAATAATACCTCTCTTATATGTTTCTAGGTCCATTGCATGAAATGAAGAAGAAGACCCAAAATAACCATTTAATTGGTGATTAAAAGCCTAATAAGATAGCCATTGACTTTGGAGGGTGGTTTCGTCAAAACCAGGGGCCCAAATCTGAAAATCAGTAAGTACAACCGACAGGGGGGCGACATGACAGCGCGCGGCAGGCGGCACCGTACACGGCCATAGCCGCGAAAACGCGGCTCTTGCATGGAGCGTATGGCCGCGTTTTAGCGGCTCCTGTATGGAGCCGCGCACCGAGATTTAATGCGCGGCTTCATACACTGTCCCTGGTACCCCACTTCATCTATAAATACCTAGGGCTTTCCAGAGCTCAGGGAAAAGGAGTTTTGAGGTGTTTTTAGGTTAGTTTTTAGGGTTTTCTCCTTGTTGTAGTTTAGGGTAGTTTAGTTTAGTTGTTTTTCTTCTTCCTCCTTTGTATTTTTCATTTCTAATCTTGTAAGAGGAGAGAGAGTGGTACATGGTTGAAAAGCAAGAGTGCTTGTAATAAAATGTCACAATCTATGAAAGGTGCTCTCTTTATCTCTTCTTATTTTCTTCTCTTTAACTTCTTGTACATGTTTAGCTAATTTTCTCTTATGGTAACTAACACTAACTACTAATCACTAACTTGCTAACTTCTTACTTGATAATCCACATAAATCTCATAGCCTCTACTTAGTCTTGCTCTTGCAAGAGCCATTGATGGCTTTTGATGATAGATTCTAACACTCTAACATCCTAACTCTCTAACACGCTAACATTACTTTATTCCATATTTGCTTTCGTTTAGTTTTGATGGTTTAAGTTTAGCTTGAACTTGTTTATTCAGTTTAGATGTGATGAGTTATCTTATGGGTCATGCTTTGAAACACTCTTGAACTAAGGACTAGTGATGACTAAGGATACATGTGAGACAATTATCACTAAGAGGTTAGCATAGTTAGTGGAGCCATTAGTAATTAGTAGCCATGAGTTTTCTTTCTCTTTTTACTTTATTTTAGAAATATATCAAAAATCACAAAAATATTTCTTATATGTTTCCCACTTCTTCGTGTTTTAACGTACTCTTCTCTTTTCATTCTTTGTTTACTTTTCTTTTGATTCTTTAAAATGTTGAAGAACTTTTAATGCACACGTGAACATTCCGGTAAAGCTTCTATCGCTTTCTATCCCAGTGGATTCGACCCGTTTAGCCTCTATGTTATAACGGAAGTATCGAGGAAGCCAAAGCACGTATTTTTAACTATTGGTTTCAAAATATACATTTTTTGTGCACAGTTTTCCCTCGATCAAATTTTGGCGTCATTGCTCGGGATGGGAACGGTTTGACTTCACGTTTTGTTAACTTTTCTTCTTTGTTTTTGGTATGCGGGTCAAATTTTTAGCATTGCAGAAGTCCATACTTGCTTTTGTGTGGTTGGGTAAATTCTTGTATATTATTATATTGTGCTGCTATCTTTTTTTTAATATTACCTGTGCACTGTAACAATTTTAAGAACTAAAATATGATAATTGGATATTTTAAAACAGTTTGGACTTTGCATCTAGGCACGTGTCAATTTTCATTCCAATATACTAAATTTTATTCTTCTGCTGTTGTGATGTTGACGGAGATGTACATATTGCATTGCATGTAGTTAGGACAAACACGTGGGTGATTTACTCTCTTTGTGTGTTCGTCCTTATCTATATTGCACACTTGCACGAATTGAATTTAAGGGCAAAACCCAATACAACATGTGGTGGAGAAGTCATTACCCTTCTTTAGCCCAAAATCACCTCCCCATTTACACAACCCAAGCCTAAATAAAATTGCTAGACGTTAGCCCCTAAGGACATCTCAGACTTATTTAGGAGATTGACTTAAGAGAAAAGTTGTTAGAGTTTGACTCTTATCAAATCGGTGTCGAAGGTTGGGGATTGAGAGGCGAAACCTCGAAGAACAGTGATTTAGCATAATTAGGCTCGTTGCTCCGGCACGGATAGCTCCCACTGGTCTTACCCCTACCTGGCCGATTAAGTCGTGGTCAGATTCTGACAATATACCCCCCGTGGATAGTCTAACCAGTTAGGAGTCGTCTAAATCTAAGTCAACCCTAGCATAGGCTTGTTATTTTTTTCTTTTTCTTTATTTGTTTATTTGTTTGTTTTTCTTTCTCTCTTATATTCAATAACAATAATTTTTTCAATCTTAATATGAAACCATATTTCACCCCGACCATATTTGACTCGGATAACTTCAACCCGGATATGTATAACATGAACCAATCATATAGGCCGGATTTGGATTATTCGACTCAATATGACCCATACCCCCAATCTTATGATCTTAATTTTTAAAATAATTTTAACTCTTCACAGAATCAATGAGGATTCACCTCCCCCGAGTCAAATTTTTAACCACATTGTCCACAATTTTCACAATATTCATTCCCCGATTTTGATTCATATACTCCTTTTCTTAAACCATCAATTGAAGAAAAATCATCATTGGAAAAGAGTTTGGAAGAAGTGATAGAGGCCCAAAAATAATTTGAAAAAATGGTAGCCTCATCATGTCCACAAAATTTTCAAAATTAATGTAGTTCTTTTTCAGAACGACTCAAAGGAAAATCATTGTGGGAAAAAACTGTAGCACCCCGTTTCTGGGATACGTACCCAGATACATATCTTAAAATTTTTTGACCGTATTAATTCAATTTTCTTCCAGTATGTGTTTTTAGGTTGTGATTACTTATGTTATTGTGTGTCGGATCTGGATTCTCAGACCTAGAGTCAGCCTGACCTGGATTACAAATCCGATACCAGCCTGCTGCCCGATTTAACCTTTCTGGAAGTTTGATTTAACAGATTTCAGTTTCAAACACTGTTTTCTAATATTTTAGATTTTTCATGATTTTCTGAAATTTTTCAGAATTTTTCTACAAAATCTCCAAAACCGGTATCGGTTGGCATCGCTGACTAATTCCCAAATTTTTGTTTTAAATGGATTTAAATTTTCAAAAATGGCTTTCACGTTACTTCTTATAATTTAATTTTCTATTTAAATACATTTTTTGGGATTTTTCTAAATTTATCAAAATTTGACAGATTCTGGTGTCGGCCGGTATCGCCGGAATATTCAGGATTTTTAATTTGACAACTAGATTGAAGTTCATGAATCTGATTTCACTGAGCATCTTAAAATAATATTTTTATTTTTGAGAATTTTTAGAATGTTTCTGAAACAATCAAGTTTTCGCCTTATTAAAATAATAATATTATCGACTGACATTTTCTTTTCTTGCTTTTTCTTTCTCTACTCCCATACTTTATACTCCCAGATTTTTTAATAAATTAATTACTTGATAATAAACTTTTTTACTATTTTCTTTTCTTTTTCCTTATTTTTTCCTTTTCCTTTATTTTCTTTCCTTTTTCTCTCTTTTCTTTTCTTCCCCTTACTTTTCCCATGCAATTGCTCCCTTGCGATAGTCGCACCGCCGCCTGCAGCAGCAGCCAAGGCAGGTTGGGCTGCTGCTGCAGCCCTCTCCCCCCCACATTTCATCATCACACTTTCTCCTCTTTTCTATTAAATCCTCCCTCCTTCCTTCTCCTTTTCATTTCATTTCACCTCCAAACCTCCTTCAACTAAAAACCAACCCATTCTTCTCATCTCCACTGTCGCCTCCACCATCACCACCACCACTGCCGTCCCCCCTATAGCCGCTGGCCACTACTCTCCCACACCCCCTCTCCACTCCTCCACCTCCTTTAACCTCCACCAACCACTCACCACTTCCAATTTCAAACAAATCCATCACCACCACCTCCCTTCCTCCTCCAAAATTCACCACCACCTCCATCAAATCCACCACTCTCACCACCCCATCATTACCTCCCCTCCTCCTCTAACTCCCCACCACCTCCAACAACCACCACAACCACCATAACCATCATCACCACTAACTACCACCACCACAAACTTCACCAAAACAACAACCACCACCAAACCACCACTCCTCCTTACTCCCCCGGGCCTAGGCGCGCCGCCCCCCACCCCCGGCGGCGCCGCCGCAGCCCCAGGGCCGCTGACGGATGGTCAGCCGCCGGCCATCCCCCAACCTTCTTTCTTTCTTTTCTTTTCTTCTTTCTTTCTTTTCCTCCTTTCCATTGATAAACCCACTTTCCTACATTCTCTAAAATACCCTCCACCTCACCACCAAATTTCTTTCTGATAATTACAACCATACCCCCTTTTAATTCCTATTTCCTCTTCTATAAATACCCTACTCTCTCTCCCTCTCTCCTTCCTACAACTTTCTCTCTCCTCTCTCTCCTCTCTCAATCCCTCTCTAATATTTATATATATTTATATTTATATATTTTAATATATAAATATGGGCTAGTGGCTTGCTCACACGCGTTCGCGAATTTCTCAGATTTTAACCCAGTCTTTTATTCCGGTTTCATGCGAGTGCTTTGTATTAGGCTTAATAATTACTACTCTTGTATTTAAGCATGATATTGATATGTGAATATTTTAACATACCTAACGTATTACTGTAATTTTTAGTACCTGACTACTTGCTATAAGAGTTAATATATGATATTGCACTCGGTATTTACCCGACACTTGACATGTTATACTTGACACGTGACATCTGACACCGACACTTGACATGTTTGATAAATGATTTATGACACCGGCACTCGGTATTTACACTGGCACTTGATATGTCATACTTGATACCTGATCTACAACACTTGATATTAGACACCGGTAGCTGATATGTCATACTTGATACCTGATCCTGACACCCAATTTATGACATGCTTTCATGTGGTACAAGTACATTGATTTGACATTGTGACCCTTGACTGGACACTACCGCCCCTGATATCTGTATTATATGGCATATTCATGACTATCACTTTTATAGGGACTTGGCATGATTATTATATTATTACCAGACATTTGGTACTTCTGAACTCCTGCATACTTGAACCCCTGAAATAGGGAGGCTTCTGACATTACTCCTGATATTATACTCCTGTTGATCCCCGTGATAGGATAACCATGAATATTGGACTTTTGCGAATACATTGTGGACATTATTATTTGACAATCTGTAATATTTAAACAACTTACACCGGAACGGGAGAAATTGATGGGTATCAATATAGCTTATGTGTTTATGGTGGCCATACATATGTTGTACAACTAATTCCTGAGATTCGATCTGGAGGCCACCAGGCGCTTCTGAGGGGTGTACTGGCACCCCTACCTTCCTACTTGCCTACCGGGTGTGCTATAATCCCTGGGTATATCCCTATGGGGAACGGTGACACTCTATTCCTATTTGGGCGTATACTAAGACCTTCAGGCATATAGTAAGTCCCGGTACCTAGCGGTACGTTCCAGTTCAGTACCGAATACTCCTGGACCGTTGTCCCGGGCATGCACGGGACCCATTCTAAACATGGTTCTTCATTCCCCATCAATTTTCAATAACCAATCTCGCTTGACTTGTATGCGGAAGTATATGGTACGGGCCATATACCGAAACATACAAATTAAACAAGTCTTAATAATAACTTGATAATTAACTTCATGAATTTTATTGTCATTTTCATATTTAATTCTCTATTGTAGTTACTCCATGCTTGCTAATTTGATTACATGACATTTGACCTACTACACATGCTTTTATTTCATGCCACATAGATTCTAATGTCATTTCAATATTTCACTATTTATTGTGGTTATTCCATGCCTATTGATTTGGGTACATTATACTTGACCTGATGCATTCACTTTTGTTTATACTTACCATTTGGGTTCTTGCACTCGCTGGTTGCCCACTAACAACCTTGGATTTACATGTCCAGATCTTGCAGCTTGGACCGAAGTGGACCCTTCAGCTGAGAACCATGCCTACTTCGAGGAGCAGGCGGATCAGCCGTAGCTTCATCCTGTCTTCCCCGCTCGCGAGATTCCCTCTTTCAGCTCGTGAGTTCTTATCTTTTGTACCATGTCCAGTCTACTTTTGTACTACCTGGTGATGTGATATTTATGTAATATTATGTCACAGTTTGTGATGACTGAGTACTTGTACTTTTGTGTTGGAATGTATAGCATCACGTATTTCTGCACCATGATCCCTGTATTGTATTGTATTGATGCTTAACGTACATACGTGATGGTAACATCGCCATGCGTATGTACGCCGTAGTGGCGTCCCCGTATCCGCGGGAGCGGGGCGCCACAAAAAACTATAGAATTCGTGCAAGAGACCGAGCGCATAATGTAAATACGATTGACTTCCCATGTCCACTAAATGTTCATACGACTCACGAATCATATCATTTCGGAAATTCAGCTTCAATTTCACCAAACCAACCTGAACTTGACCAACATTAACCTCTTGATAGTTTGGTAAGTTATCCATTTTCTGAAATTGAACTTGAAGATGAATGTGAACTGGAGCTTCAATTTAGCAATTCAAGTCCAATCCTTAACTCAATATCGATTACTGTAGTGTTACCTGAACTAAGTAATGTTCTTGAGCCAGTCTTGATTCTCATAATTCCTGAAACTGAATCAATCATTTCACCCATTCACATTCCTTCTGTGGACAAAAATCAAGATTCAATTTCCTTACATCCTTTTGAACTTGCCTAAAATTTTGAGAACAACCTCGACATTTTAGCAAGTTAACCTTTTCTCAAAATTGAACTTGAGCTTGAAAGTGATCCTGAATCTCGAGTTGGTGACTCCATTTCACTTTTTGACTCAATAATGACTACGATATTTACCAGATTTTTTTTCTCTATTCTGGAGTCAACATTGAATCCTATATCAGTACATTGTGAAATTGAATTACCAATATCTTATGATCACACTTCAGTGATGAAAAAAGTGTGTGAACATCAATTCTTTGGTTTGGACCTCATTTTGGAACCAATTTTGACTCTCGCTTTTGAATCTCGACTTGATTTGAGTCAAATTTTCGAGTCGGTATCGGTTCCAAATCAATCATCTCCAAAATCACACTTCATTATTGGACAAGAATGTTGAAGAAAATGACTCAATATTATTATTTAAAATTGAAAATTGGATGAGGGTAATTTTTTCAATAAGATCATACAGTTCTCCAATATTTTACTAGGTCGTATTAGAAAGATCACTGGTGGGTTCGTGCAAGATCCACAAATTTTAAATTGGGCCACATTTCGTGGACCAATTAGACCACCACCGGAGTCACCACCATGAGTGTTGATGATCGTGTGACTTACAATTTTTTCATGAAATATATTTTTGTTTTATTCCTTACTTGAAGGGTTTCGTACTAGTTTTCAAATTTTTCATATAACTAGTTCGTATTCTTCATATGGTAGAGTTTTCAAACATGTTATATTATTTCAAACTTATTTTTGAAAACTCTTACCCATCCAAGGGCGGTGGTTGGGTGACCATGCCTTGTATACTCATTATTGAAAACTGTTTAAACATGTGCATGAATGGGTGGTATGAAGTATGAGTTATACACTTGATTCTCATTTTAGTTTCAATTGGTATCATTGTATCTTTTCAATTGGTATCACTATTGACATTCATTTTGTATACTCATATATGTTTTTATATATGTATGTTTAAACTTCAAATAGTGTCAATTTTGATTGGTATTCAATTTTTCATACATATATATGTATTTATTTTTATTTGTGCTTACTATATCTCTATATCTTTGAGCACAAATTTTGATTATGCTAAACTTGATTTCTTAAATGACAATTATATTTCAATTGATTATTTTTCAATTGGTATCTTATACAAGTTTATGCATCATTTTGTTTGGTATTTCATAGAAAGGGAGAAAATTCATGTTTTTACCTTTCAATTGGTTTTGTTTATAATTAGTATTGATTTTTACTCCCACACTTTATGATGGAAAATAATTAAAATTGATATTGATTTTTATTTGGTATCATACGCTCCTAATAAAAATTATTTTCAATTGATATATGTTTCATTTTCAATATTGGTATCAAAAATATTAAATTGACATTATCCTCTATTTGGTATTTTTATTGCAAAATGAGTTTAATGTTTAACCAAAAAGATTAGTTTATGTTTTTCAAATTGGTATCAAAAGTGTAAAATATTTTCATTTGGTATCAAGAAGACCTCTGTTTATTTTAGAATAGTTAGTTTAGATCCATTGTTAAAGGTAGATAGTGTTATATACTCAAGTTAACAAAACACACACTTGTTTTAAGTTTCATATTTATTGGTTTTCAGTTTTGGGTTTAACCGATTTTGGTTTTCATGAAAGGTATTATATCAAAACGAGTTTACATGGTTTAATGTATATTAGATTTGATCTATATACATGTATGCTTCATATTCTTCGAAAAACTTACTTTGATAACCTATTCATGTATTTGGGTTTTGTATTTAAACAAAACTTATTTTCGGATTTAATGTCAAAAACATTGATATATATCTTTTTCATGTATATTAGATTCTATCCATATACAATATACTTCAAAGTTGTTTAAATATCATGTTTTTGTATTTACATGAGTTTTAAAAAAATTGGATTTCCATTTCAAAAATTCAAGTTTTGAAAAATACAGAATTTGGTTGTAAGGCAAAATTTCAAAGACACAAAAATGGTTCAAATAGTTTGAAATATGTGTTGAATTTTTCACACATGTTTGTATTTCAAAGATAATATAAGAACTGATTTTTGTGGAATTTATAAGATTTTATGGGATTTATTTGATAATAAAAAGACCAGTTTTTAAATCCTATAATTTTCCCTCGAGGCTCTGGCGGTCGACCGGGACGGTCGACCGGACCAGTGGTCGGACGACCGGATCGGTCGACCGATGTGCACAGGCGTGCACGCAGCCTAGCTGGGGAGGCCGGTCGACCGACCCGGTCGACCGCTAGAGAGCTCTACTCTCTGAAAAAGCCCCCGGTCGATGGGCGATCGACCGGACAGAGAGTCTGCTCTCTGTTTTCAGCATCGATCGACCGGCCAAAGAGCCGTTGCTCTCTGGATCTGGGGACGGTCAACCTGGCGGTCGACTGGTAGGCTCAACGGTCAAAAATTTGACCGTTGGCCGGTTGACCGGAGGGCAAAAATGCCCCTGCCTGCTGCCAACGGATAGATTTCCAAATGGGCTACTTATACCCCATTTGAGTTGGTTTTTTAATAAGCTTTTCAAGAGCAAAATTTCTCCCATTTACAAGTGTTTTAACACTAGTTTTCAAAAGAGATTTTAAGCCAAAAGGATTCATCTTTATTTATTTTTCAAGGGTTGGAAAAATCAAAGAAAAATAGAGATTTGGGATATTCGTTTTGTTCTTCATTTCTATCAAATTCAAAGTATTTTTTTCCAAGTATTTTTCTTTGTTATTTGATTTCCAAACACCTTGATTTTCTCACGCTTGAGCTTATCTACTATCCTATCTATTAGGATCTTTGTTTTATGAGAAAAGAAGTTGTTTGTGGTGTTTGTGATCACCAAGTTGTAAACCTTCCATTAATTGTGATATCCCTCTAGTGAGAGGTGATTGAGTTGTTATCCTTCAAGTGTGAGGTGATTGTGAAAGTGATATTTGGATCCCTCTAGTGAGAGGTGAAGATTATGTTGGAATCCCTCAAGTGTGAGGTGATTGTTGTTTGAGTGGCTTTGTGCCTATCCCTCATTTGTGAGGTTGATTTTGTGTTGGCTTAGTGCCTTGCCCTAAGTGTAGAGGTTGTATTTGTTAGAGAGAGGAGCTGTGTACTCCCAATTATAATTGGCCCAAATCCTCAGTGGAGGTTCCCTGTATAGGAAGTCTTGTGTGGACGAGTTAGTGGAAATCCTTCCTGTGAAGGCGGGGTCGTTGAGCTGTGTGCTCGAACCTCAAAACATATCTTGCTGTTTGCGTTTGATCCACTTTCTCTAACTCTCTCTTACATTTGTGCATTGCATCATATCATATACATGCTTGTGTTGATTGTGTGCCTGTACTTTTGTTTAACCAAGAGAGCTTCATATAGCACCTCAACTCTTATTTAGAGGAATTCAGAGGAGTTAGTCCAAAGCCCTTCACCGGAAATTCGGCTACACTCATTGGTTACACTAAGTGTGTTGCATTAAGTTTTTAATTCTGAATTATTGTTCATTATATTAGCTGTACACCTATTCACCTCCCCTCTAGTGTACTTTCACTTGGATCACTTATATTTTCGCAAAATACTTCAACACTTTTCTCTATTTCAAAATACGTTTTTCAAAAATACTGACATTTGATTTCTTTTATTATGGATTTTGTGGGTGCAATCCGCTGAAAACCCTCAAGAGATAAAACTCTCCTCTAGGGGAAACCTAGAAGTTAATGGCTTGTTGCACATGCTCAGTGCATTCGCGTCACCTGCGAAGGTGGTGTAATAATACTTTTAGTTTTTGTTTTGATCAGGACGAGTAAAAACTAAGTGTGGGGGTGTGATTAGTCACTAAAATTGCATATTTCATACCACATCTCCACATTTATTTAATATTAAATTCTATTAATAATACCTCCCTTGTGTGTTTCTAGGTTCATGGCATGAAATGAAGAAGAAGACCCAAAATCACCATTTAATTGGTGATTAAAGGCAGATAGTCATTGACTTTGGAGGGTGATTTCGTCAAAATCAGGGGCCAAAATCTGAAAACCAGCAAGTATAACCGACAGGGAGGCGACATGACAGCGCGCGGTTGGGGGCGACAAGACAGCGAGCGGCGTGCGGCGCCGCGCGCACGGCTCTTGTATGGAGCCGCGCACCGAGATTTGACGCGCGGCTCCGTACACTGTCCCGGTACCCTTCTTCGTCTATAAATACCTAGGGCTTTCTAAAGCTCAGAGAGAAGGAGTTTTGAGGTGTTTTAGGTTAGTTTTTAGAGTTTTCTCCTTGTTGTAGTTTAGGGTAGTTTAATTTAGTTGTCCTTCTTCTTTCTCCAATGTATTTCTATTTCTTGTAGATCTTGTAATAGGAGAGAGAGTGGTACATGGTTGAAAAACAAGAGTGCTTGTAATATAAGTTGACAATCTATGAAAGATGCTCTCTTTATCTCTCCTTATTTTCTTCTCTTTAACTTCTTTTACATGTTTAGCTAATTTTCTCTCATGACAACTAACTATTAACCACTAACTTGCTAACTTCTTACTTGATAATCCACATGAATTTAATAGCCTTTACTTGGCCTTGCTCTTGCAAGAGCCATTGATGGCTCATGATGATGGATTCTAACACTCAAACAACCTAACTCTTTAACAAGCTAACATTACTTTATTCCATGTTTGCTCTCGTTTAGTTTTGATAGTTTAAGTGTAACTTGCACTTATTTGTTAAGTTTGGATGTGATGAGTTATCTTATGGGTCATGCTTTGAAACGTTCTTGAACCAAGGACTAGTGATGGCCAAGGATACATGTGAGGCAACTATCACTAAGAGGTTATCATAGTTAGTGGAGCCATTAGTAATTAGTAGCCATGAGTTTTCTTTCTCTTTTTACTTTATTTTATAAATATATCAAAAATCACAAAAACCATTTATTCTATGTTTCCCACTTCTTCGTGTTTCAACGTACTCTTCTCTTTTCTTTCTTTGTTTTCTTTTCTTTTGATTCTTTAAAATGTTGAAGAACTTTTTGTTGGTCCAAAGGCCTATCACTCTAGTTTTGATGATGATCAACTCATGTAGTTATGATACTAATGATCTTGTGTTTAATTAGTTTCAGATTTGTGATCAAGATCTTAGTAGGTGTGTAGCTTCAATAAAGGATTTAAAGTCAAGTTTTGGAGCTAGCACGGTTTAATTCAAGAGTTTGTACATCAAGACCACATCAAGTACTCAAGAGGAGTTTAGCTCGTTGGATTGTATTTGGACCAAGTCAAGAAGATGAGAAGACTTCAAGTGAAGACTTCAAGAAGAAGACTTGTGTCTAGATTTGTTTTTTATAAGATTTTATTTTTAGTTAAAATGTAAAGGATAGAATAGTTGGAGGATTGATCAAGTATCTCTTACACACACATACTCTTGATTTATATGTGTTTTCATAAAAAGAATTTTTACTTTGAAAAAATACAAAAGAGTTTTCATTTTGAAAAATACCGGCTTGATTTTTTTGGTATTCAAAGTTTACATGTCTTTAACCAAAATCATGTTTTAGTGCTTATTGTCAAAGACATAGATATTTCACCATGTATGTGTATTGGATCATATCCATACACTCTATGCTTTCAAAGTGTTTATAATTAATCAAAATGAGATTAAATCTTTAAAAAATATTTCTAAAAAGAATAAGAAAAATGATTCTCATTCTCACCATGCTTTACATGCCACTATTAATCAAAATGAGATTAAATCTTTAAAAAATAAAATTAATTGCTTGAGCTCAACTATGAGCACATCTGCATTTAACCATAAAAGATTGGAGTCCTTGTTTTCAAAGAAACAAGCTCAACATGTTCATGCACATCACCCTCATCATGCATATGCACATTTTGCACGCCATGACCATACCCACATTCATATGCATCATAGAGTGTACAAATGTACACATTGTGGCCGCAAAGGCCATTTAGCAAAGTTTTGTTTTGATAAGATACATCATATTAATTTTGCTAATAAAAAGAATGTTTGGGTCTCTTACAATGCTAAGCCCCGTGGACCCAAAAGAAAATGGGTACTGTGGAGCTAAACCCGACCCGCGAGCTACCCAAACCCGCTTTGTAACCCAATAAAGGTAATATTACAGAAAACCCCCTGCTAATTCTTATTAATTGTATTTAAGATATTTTTATTACATATTTGACCCATTCTTATTACGTTTAGTGTTCAGGCGATATCTGGAGCATCCGGACTCCGATTTGGACGATCCTAGAATCGTTGCGATTGTGGGAAAGAGAGCTACCTTCCCATGGCTAGTTATGAGTGTTTTCTTTTTAATAAATTATATTTATTTATGTTTAATAAATTGAGTGATTACTTTAGTTAATAAATCGTGATTATGGGTAAATCAATAGAATGTTAATAAATAACTTAATTATAGAGAAGTCATATTTTGTAATGCATGATAGTGTAGTAAACACAACCAATAAAATAATATTTTCATCTGCTTCATGATTTAATATAACATATAGGTGATAGATGATCATATTAAAATGGTTAGATTACTATTCCACATGTTTTGCTGGCATTCACATCATGGACATCAATCATGGTTACGTAGTACTGTTACATGTGCACTGATACACGCGTACTCATTATATTAGATATTATCACTATTACACTGTCCCCCTTACCGACCCATCGTTACACTGAATACAGTATTGCATGTAAATATATGTTACACTCTATACCGTTATTTCACGTTATTTCACCATTACATTGATACCGAGATTCACGACACGATTACTACATGATTATGAACTACTGATACACGGATATGCTATTACATGGGATATCACTATATGGATACTCTGTGCATGTCTTACACCACTGTTATGTATACTCACAGGTCTACATGCATTGATTGTTTATGTGTTCCTGTTACATGGATCATGAATTAGATTATTACTCGTGGATATTCCTGTATTCTCGTTATATTGATCATTATTTATGTCACATGGATTATTGTTACATGAGTAGTTCGTCCTATATTCCCGTTACATGATTATTTCCTGTTCTGATATTGATATTCCCGTTACTGGACATGTGAGTTATTGATATGAATGTGTGAAACTAAGTACCACGTGGATTCAAGCAACAGGGGCCACCTCTAGAATCCCACATCTATTGTTTCCCATTTTCCGTTATCGTGTTTCGTGCTATCAACAGAGCTCATGTCCTGTTATCGTGTTACATGTGTCATGTACTGTTCTTGTTCCTGATACCCTGTGTACATTACCCTGTGTACATTAAATGTATGAACTATAAGATGGGGTTGGGGGAGACTTGACGGTTGACTAGATCTTGTCGGGTGGATGTCTGGATCCATTGTTTGTCCCACTGCAGGGGACGGGGTAGTGCTGGCTACCGTCTGTTATAACTCATGAGCTCCCGTTTTCCGTTATTGTTTTAGCTCATTGAGTTCTTATTACATGTTATAGCCTTAGCGGGTTGGCCCTGGTCTCAGCAGCCAGGGGTCTGTTTAAGGTCGTGATCCCGGGTATGCACGGGGTACACCCATCTGACTAGATCTCCTTGACTATTGGGTTTATAATTAACATAATAAAATAGTATAAACAATAGTGACGTCGGGAACACTTGTTATTTGGTCACTCTTTCGTTTGGATACCCGTAGGCCATGTCCGGATGGGTTCGACTGGAGTGCGGGCTCCAGTATGAACTTTCAGTGGTATGGGACACTGGAAGAGATTGATTAAAATATCAGGTGGTACTAATTGTTATTATTGTATAAATAACATGACTTGCCCGATACATGTATCATATTGGTTAGTTGCACTTGTTACTAGTCCTGATCATTTATCCCTTATCATGTTACCTGTATACCTTGTTCCCTTCCTGATACATGTTATACTTTCTGTTGTGGCACACTACTCATGTGCATCTATATTCTGCATTGCATATACTCTGCTTTATATATACCTTGTAAACATCATTACTGTATATGCACAACCCGGTAGTATGGTTTTGTTGTATGCTGCACATCTGCATGTTCATTTCTATGACATCACCACTAGACAACATTATTTATTAAATAAAACTAGATACGACTATAGACATGACCCGATGATAACATGCTAGGTAGTGATGGTATTAAAATATGACATGTTTATATATTTCTACTGCTTGTTATATGCCTACTATATGATATCACTGGTACAGACTTATGTATTATATATTATTATTGTGTCTTTATTACTATCGTATATAGTACTGCTTCCTTCATTTTACCACACACTAGGTCGCTTTCTGATGACCCTGGGTTTGCGTGCCCAGGTTGGAGATTCGAGATATCATACTGTCAGATATGTCATTGGATTCACATAGGGGACTTGTCACCCATACGATTCATAGGTATCTTGATTCTTTTGTCTTACTTCCTTATTTGTCCATGTTTCTTTATCTATCATGCTCACTGATCTTTTCTGCAGGTATTCTTGTACTTATTTAATGCTGGAACTCTTGTGTATATAAAGACTATTTCCTGTACTGAGGCTTAACGTACGCGCGAGGGTGTTTTCACCCTGCATATGTATGTCACCATAACGTCTCCGTATCCTTGGGATCGGGGCGTTACAGGTACCAAAATCCCCACTTTGTGTATTTGATGTAGGTGCGGGCTCTCACAAAATGTGAGAGAGATGGTGCCTTGATGGTGGATGCACATGGACATGATGGACACATATTGATGCACCGCTATCAAGGAGGTTTGGTGGGACAACCACCATGTTTTGGAGAATTAGAGTATAGTTCTTTATTTTAGTAACTATCTCTAAAACTCCTACTTTAGTGTACATGCTTTTCATTGATAATTTCTTTAGCATGTTCATGTTTTTGTACTTCATGTGGTAAATACTAGTTTAAATATAGTTTTTATCAAAACTTGGATATTTATACGTGTACAAGTAGTGAGCCACATTTGATTCATATACGTTTGCACTTCATTGTTCATTTTTACTCACTATATACACATGTATAGCCTAGTTTTGATGATTTCCTTATTTACACTTATTTTTGCCTATTTTCATGTTTTGCTTCATGTATATATTGTTATTCAAATCTAATAAAGATACATGTATGCCCCTTGAGTCTCTTGCCTTCATGCAAACTGTATCATAGACTCTTTTTATATTTGGGATATGTATGCATATTGTTAGTTTTGAATAAAAACATACATATACCTAGAAGTTTGTTTTTAAGATGAAAACTGAATTTTTATGATTTTCATCTTTAATTGAAAAATGAATTTTCATGTTTATTTTGATAAAATGATGTTTGTTTTGAGCTTTATTGATTATCTTCATGAAAAATGCTAATTACATGATTTTTGTGCACTCACACTTTATTTGTTTATTCATGACTTTGTTTCATGATTATTTTTGAGCCTTATAGATTTTGAGTGTCAAACTTTATGTATTTAGTATGCTTCATGATATACATATGTTTTTGTTTCATATTTTGAAGGATCTTTAACTAGTTTTTTAAAAATTATTTTAACTAGTTATGTATTTTTCATTTGGTAGTGTTTTCAATACTAAAAATATTTTTCAAACTCTATTTTCGAAAATCCCTACCAACACCGTCATGGGTGGACGGATGGGCGAGTATGCCTTATAAGCTTTATTGAAAAATCTTTTATCTTGAGCATATAAAGGGTGGTAGTTATAAGTTATATACTTGATTTACATTGTTATTTTCAATTGGTATCTCAATTGATATTCATTTTGTATATACTCATATTTTGTTTTCTATATATGTATGCTTCATAATTTCCATAATATCAATTTCTATTGATATTGTCTTTTCCATACATATATATGTTTTGAAAATCAAGCACAATCAAATAAATATATTTATACTTGATTTTCAAGATATTTGCATGTTTAAAGCACAAAGTATGTTTATGCTAAGCTTACTTCAAATCTTAATTTTCAATTGATTTCTCAATTGGTATCCTTTATATAAGCTTATACATTATCTTCAATTGGTATTTTTTTTTACAATTGATATTTTTATCAAAATGTTCAATATGTTTCAATTGGTATTTATTAATCTATTTATTTCAATTGGTATCCTTGAAAATTTATATTGGTATCAAAATATAAAATATTTTCTTTCATTGGTATCAAGATTACTATTTCTATCAAAATTTTATTGTCAATTTGAATTGATAAAATTTTTCAGTTACAATTAAAAATTCAAAATTTGTAATGTTTATTTACAATTTGATATCTTAAAATTTGATTTACTAAGATATCTTAAAATTTTGTTTTATTAAGAAAATTCAAAATTTTGTTTTATTAAGAAAATTTTGAATTAAAAATGTTTTGATTTATATTTCTTATATGCAAGGGGAACTTAACATCTCTTCTACATATTGATTCATGTTGAGTGTATCTTATATTGAGGAGCTTAACAACTCCTCATTATGCGGTACACGTGTGTAGGCGGAGCTTCACATCTTCTCTTATGCATTGCATATTATGTGTTATGTGAATTAGGGCTTGTCATCCCTTTTTCATGTAATGCATATATGTAGGGAAGTTAACTTAGCATCTTCCTCTTCATGAATGTATATCTCATATAACTCTTTATTGATTGATTTGAGTTCACCTCTTTGAGAGGGAGAACATTGTTTTTGTATTTAATTTAACCCCTTTGTTGATGATTGACAAAAAGGGGGAGAAGTATTTTAGTATATATGCATGTTTTCCTTGCTTTATACATAAAGGGAGAGAAGGATTTATATTTATGCATATATGTTTTATTTTACAAATAGGAGAAAAAGAACTTGATTCGCATGTTTATCTCCTTATATTTGCATACATGTTTATGAGCTTTCATTGCATATTTATTTTTTTCTTGAGATGTATGAGTTAAGGGGGAGCTTCTTTGAAGCTTTACTTTAATCTATGCATATATAACTCCATGAGTTTTGTCATCATAAAAAAGGGGAAGATTGTTGGCCCAAAGGCCTATCACTCTAGTTTTGATGATGATCAACTTATGTAGTTATGGTACTAATGATCTTGTGTTTAATTAGTTTCAGATTTGTGATCAAGATCTTAGTAGGTGTGTAACTTCAACAAAGGATTTAAAGTCAAGTTTTGGAGCTAGTATGGTTTGATTCAAAAGCTTGTGCATCAAGACCACATCAAGTACTCAAGAGGAGTCTAGCTCGTTGGATCGTGTTTGGATGAGAAGACTTCAAGTGAAGACTTCAAGAAGAAGACTTGTGGCTAGGTTTAATTTTTATAAGATTTTGTTTTAGTTAAAATGTAAAGGATAGAATAGTTGGTGGATTGCTCAAGTATCTCTTACACACACACTCTTGATTTATATGTGTTTTCATAAAAAGAATTTTTACTTTGGAAAAATAAAAAAGAGTTTTCATTTTGAAAAATACCGGTTTGGTTTTTTGATATTCAAAGTTTACATGTCTTTAATCAAAATCATGTTTAGTGCTTATTGTCAAAAACATAGATATTTCACCATGTATATGTAGTGGATCATATCCATAAACTCTAAGCTTTCAAAGTGTTTAAAATATCTTATTTTTGTATTTGGAGAAGTTTTGGAAAAATCCATTTTGGAAAAATACAGTTTTGTTTTTAGTGAAAATTTTCAAGTTACAAAAATAGTTCAAATTATTTGTAACATGTCTTGATTTTTGCCCAAACATGTTTGATTATCAAAGTATAATACTAAAACTATTTTTGTAGAATTTTAATGATTTTATGGGATTTTATTTTTTCAAAATACCAACTTTTAATTCCCTATAACTGACCCTATCTGGCTTCTGTCGGTTGACCGGACCGGTCGACCGAGCTAGGAGTCGGTCGATCGGGACTGTCGACCGACGTGCACAGAACGTGCACGCCAGTCTGGCTGGAAGGCGGTCGACCGACCCGGTCGATCGTCCAAAGAGCTCTGCTCTCTAGAAAGGCCCCGGTCGACCGGGCGATCGACCGGACAGAGAGCCTACTCTCTGTATCTAGGTCACGATTGACCGGCTGGTCGACTGCTGGCACAACGGTCAGAAATCTGACAGTTGGTCGGTCGACCGGGCGGTCGACCGACAGGTCAACCTGGCTCCCAACGGCTAATTTTTTCTAGCCCTATCAAATGAGACTTTTGGGGACTGTTTTACATAAGATTTTTGGAGAGGTTTGAGCCAGCTTTCCAAACCTATTAGGTGTTTTTCTCCACTTATTTGAGAGCAAATATTTTCAATTAAAAGGAGAGATTTTCAAGATGTATTCAAAAGTGTTTTCTTGAGTTTTCCTCCACCATTTCAATTCTTGTTTTTCTCACAAACACTTGAGCTATCCATTGACATATTTCATCCTGTAGGAGTGTTATTGTGAGAGTAATTTTAGGTGATCGAAGTGTTGTGATTACCAAAGTTCTCATTCTTGTACTTTGAGGAGGCGGACTTACGGGTTCGCGGTGTTTCGAGTTCGCGTGTGAACTCTTTGTTTGAGGTGCGGACTCAGCGAGCTAGTGGGCTTGCAGTGTGTACGGGACTAGAGAGTCCAAGGAGTTCAACTGTGAACTCGCCTTGTAGGTGTTGCGGCACCGAGTGATCTGGTGGGATCGATTTTAGTGGAAATCCTTCATAGTGTTGAAGGCAGGGACGTAGAGCAAATGTGCTCGAACCTTGAAACAAATTTCCCGTGTTTGCGATTGCTCACTCCCTATCTCTTACTTGTTTATATCTTGCATGCTTATATTGTCTTTATCTTCATATGCTTGATATATATATTTGTGCTTAATTGTTATATGCTTGGGGATTGTTTGCTAACACTTGTATTCAACCAAGAGAGCCAACGCGGCACCTCAACTCTTATTTAGAGGAATCTTGAGGAGTTAGTCCAGAGCCCTTCACGAGGAATCCGGCTACACTCTTGTGTTATACGTAGTGTTTAGTTTAATAAGTTTTAATTCCGTATTATTTGACTATTAGATTAGCTCATCACCTATTCACCCCCCTCTAGGTGATTTACACTTTTTATACGCACGTGAACATTCCGATAAAGCTTCCATCGCTTCCCATCCCTGTGGATTCGACCTGTTTAGCCTCATTCTATAACGGAAATATCGAGGAAGGCAAAGCGCACATTTTTAAAAATTGATTTCAAAACATACACTTTTTGTGTGCGATTTTTTCCCGATCAATTCTTCAACTCTAACTCTTATGCCTTATTATTTTTATTATATATATATATTTTCATTTATGACGGTAATATCTCTTAGCTTTATTAGGATTTCTAATTTGCCCATGTAATGACCCTTAGTCGGTGACTCCCAAACCAGACAGTTTTAGGGCATTGGACGAGAAAACACCCCAAGGACTTAGGACTCGAGAATTAATGAAAAAGTGTTGTAATTTTCTACAACACTTTGTAAAGTTTTCACTCACTCTGAATTAATGAAAAATAATAGGGCCTTAGATTCCATTTTCATTTCAATATCCGTCCTGTTGCTTCTAGAATCTCTATAATGCTTCTCAGAGGATACTCCGCGAGGACCGTGATCGGGAAGGTGTGGAAGTGGTGCTTAAGCTTCCTCGAGATGATGAAGAGAGCGAGCACGAACTTTGCAGCCTTTGGTATCTGGTTTAGGATCCATTCATGGAATAGTTAATATAGTACACTGGCTTCTGGATGCCTTCGTCTTCATAAATCGGGGCTCCGCTCATGCTGACTCCACGATGTCCAGATAAAGGAACAATATTTCTTCTAAAGTGGGCTTGGACAAGAGTGGTAGTGAAGCAAGATGTCATGCCCTTTTCCCAAAATATGAGAAAACGGAGTCACGACAAGAGTCAGCGACGTATATACGCGAGGAGAATACCCTGCGTATACACGATGTGCCTAAAGTAATCTGAACAAGCTATATAATCATCTATAAAGACACTAAAATCACTGCAATAATACATATAATGACAAACACAATGATAGCATATGAATAGGAAATGAAATGGTAACTGGATACGATATAGAGAAAATAAGGAAACTACAGAAACAACAAGAATAAAAAGGAAGATAAGAAAACCATAATGAGTAGAGAGAAACTCCAGTTTTTTGCAACATGTACGGCCTCATCGAACGCCTAATCAATAACATAAGACGTCCAATATCTAGACGTGCGAATCTAGGATCGTCAGGAAGCGACCAAATTAGTGGGTAAGAAAAGTGTAACACCCCATTCCCGAAATACGTACTTAGTTGCGTATTCAGATTTTTTTTAATCATATTTTTTTGATTTACTTCTTATATTTGTTTTGTATTATGAATTATTTATATGATTGTTTTGCCCTAGATCTGATTCGTGGACTCGGAGTCAGCCCTAGTCTGAACAGAGAACCCAATCCTAAGATTTGACCGATTTTAGTTTCAAACATTATTTTCAAATATTTTAGATTTTCTATGATTTTCTGAGATTTTTCAATTAAATTGGAAATCTTCAAAACCAGTGTCGACTAGTACCGTGACCGATTCTCGAATTTTTAATTTATAAATGGAGTTGAATTTCAAGAAATAGCTTTCACATTATTTCTTAAAATCACATTTTCTATCTAAATACTTTTTCTGAAATTTTTCTAAATTTATCAAAATTCCACCGGATTGGTGTTGACCAGTATCGCTGTTTGATTCTAGGATTTTTAGTTTACAATCGTAATTAAATATTTGAATTCTACTTTCGCATTGCCTCTTAGAATTGTATTTTCTTCTCTAAGGTATTTTCTGAGATTTTTCAGAATTTATCAAAATCCGGTCGAAACGGTGTAGACCGGTATCGACGGTTGACTTTAGGATTTTTAATTTGAAAATTGGATTTTATTTTTGAAAATTAATTTTGTATTATTTCTCAGGATGATGTTTTCTGTCTCTGGGTATTTTTGGGGATTTTTCTGAAACAGTCGATATTTTCTGACTTTATTTTAATATTATATTTTTTGGAATCTTTCCTTTTCTTTCTTTCTTTCTTTCTTTATTTCTTTTCCTTTCTTTTCCCCCATCAATTCACTGCCGAACCCACACCCCCTCCACATGGGTCCGGTCCCATCAATCCCCTTCTCATCAATCTCTCTCTTTTTCTTTTTCTTTTTCTTTCTCCTTCTGCCTTCTCTTCTTCATCTTTCTCCTCTCCTTCTTCTTCATTTGGCTGACGCCCAAGCTTGGGCCCTACTCTGGCAAACTTAGCCAGCGACCTGATCGGAAGTAGGCCCCAACTCTGGCGGCCAAGCCCCTATCGTTCCCTCTCCTCCATCTCCAACACTAACAAAATCACCACCATCTCCATCTCCACCTTATTCTTCTTCATCTTCTTCAAATTAACCACCACCGCCATCTTCGCCACTCCAACTCCACCCCACAATACCCTCCTCCTCCTCCTCCTATCTCCTTCAATTTCTCCACCATCACCCGAAATCACCACCAAATCATAATCTCCACCACCACCACCACTCTTTTCCACCTCTAAACCCAAACCCCCTCCTATTTTCCCCCCTCTTCTTTGGGGTGGCCGGTGCCACCCCGGTCCTGGGCGCTGTTGGCGTGTCGCCGGCAGCCATGTCCAGCCAGGGGCTCCCTGGCCCCGTGCGTAAGCAGAGGTGGGGGCGATAACCCCCTCTCTTTTCTCTCTCTTTTCTCTCTCTTATCTCTCGCATCTCTCTCCCCCTGATCTCTCTCTAGCTCACTCTCTCTTTCTCTCCAGTTCTCTCTCTCTCACCATCCTCTCTCTCCCCTTCGGCAGTTTCTATCTCTTTATCTCTTCGTTTCTCTCTCTCCTCTCTCCTCTCTCTTTAGTTTCTCTTTCTCTTTCTAGTCTCTCTCTAGACTTTCTCTCTCTAAATCTCTCTTTCTCTCTCTCATCTCTCTTATTTTCATTCTCTCTCTAAATATATATTTATATTTTATATTTAATTATATTTTTGATGCGTGCGCGAGTTCCGGGGATTTTAGAGTTTTTAGCTTTTCTGGAGATTTGGCAAGTTTCCTCACTTTGATTTAGGTGTCCCCGCTTCGTCGGGTCAACGTGTATTTATTTCATATTTAAATGTATTTCGTATTGGGCGGTACCCTATATATGTATGTGGCCGAGTGCTCGTGATTGTACTTGTATATGCCTGTGATGAATGCTTGTATTATGGTAGTTTACTTCTTGTGCATATACCATGCATGTGATGTACTATTTTTACTGCTTTATATATGCGTGGCCGATCCTTCGTCGTCATTAGCCTTCAGGCTCTCTACTTGGCCTCCGGGCCCTATCAGCTTTCAGGCTTTCTATTTGGCCTCCGGGTCCTATCAGCCTCCGGCCTTCTCCACTCCACGGTACTGTAGATATTATCACGCTTGTATATATGTTCGTGTGATACTAACATCTCGTGTAGGTACTTTCGTACTGACTCTGGGTTTCTGCCCATTTCTGGGCTGGCTACCCAATGGATCTAGGCCTGTACCCTTATGGGTTTTGTGGTAACTACCGAGAGTGCGCTTAGACCTTGAGCGTACTTTAGCCTCCAGGCTCTCGCCCACTATCTCAAAAGAGAAGTTCCCTCAGACCGTCAGGTCTTTCAACTCCGCCTCGTAGGCATGCTTAGCCCTCAGCGCTTTACCACTAGATTCGTTAAGGTGAGATGCTACCGGATTTTCTACTCTTACTTAAAGCCGAATCATCCCGGTAACCTCGCCAGGCGCTCTAATGTTAAACACTGTTTGTTATCCATACCTCCAACTTGCTCAGCTCCGCTTGATTGTGCTCAGCTATTACTCTATCACTTGTCATGTATATGCTTGATATGTTAACACTGGACATGCTATTAATTGATACTTATCATTTATACGCTAATACCTGACACCTGCCTGTATCACTTAACAGCTGATGTGTTATCACCTGACATGCTACTACTTGACACCTGCTCCTGTTATGTTATCTCTTATCGCATGTCCCCTGTTATGACATGACTTATCACTTGTCACCTGCGTGATCATTTGTCATTGTCATGTTAAAACCTGATACATGTTATGATTAACTTTTAACTCATGATTATTATATTACGAGAATGTAGTACCTGATCTCTTATTATGAACTCCCGTTATACTTATTATGAACTCCCGTTGTGCCTATTATGTACTCCTGTTATGACTAGTTATGTTCCTACTCATTCTCGTAATCTGATAATTATGTTTAATAAGCTATAAAAAGGATAACCTACACGGGAGAATGGGGGGAAGTCATGGATGCCGGCATGATGCCTTACTTATAGTGGTGGAATACTAAACCGACGATTCGTGTTAGGGGATTTTAGGCCCCTAGAAGATGCGTGTTAGGGGGATTTCAGGCCCCCAATGGGTGTGTCCCGGGCTGACAGGAACTACTATAAGTATAAGCTATCAGTTCTTCATCAGCTCTAATAACCAACCTTGACTTACCTATATATGATTGTATGTGTGTTGAGATGTACACCAGGACACATACCTAGATATATGGGTCGGACGAGTAACAAAAATAAAAGATGCCAATTATGTATCCGTTGTATGGTTTGCCAAGTATGCTTTCATCGGATTTTACATCAGATTTTCAATTTATGATCATTACTATATTATACCCGCTCACATCCTGCTATACCACTCGTATTCTATTCCACCAATCTCCTGCCTTTATCTTATTATACCATGAGTATTCCCTGCTTGATATCACTTGCTATATTTCTACTTGCTCCTACATGCTTGTGCTCATGACACGGTTTTCAATGCATGTTTATGATTCAGACTTATCGATACACGTGTGCTTATCTATGCACGCCACTTGAATTCGCATCACCACTTGCTGAGAAGTTCTGACTCCACTGGATCCTCATGTCCAGGTCCTGGAGCTTGGAGTGTATGGATTCTCCCAGTTACTGATCTAAGAAGTACAGCGGTATCTTGGATCTCCGGCAAACCGTCCAGAGCCTATCCTTCTAAGCCCCATGCATGTCTCTCGAGTTTTCCTTCTGTAAACTCGTGAGCACCATTTGTACTGTTCATACATATACATCTCTTTGTATTCTCGTATTTGCGCCTATCGGTGATGTAATATTCTTGTAATATTGTGTCACATCTGGTGATAACTTTGTAATTGTACTCATATGTTGGAATGTATAATGCACCACGTGCTTCCGTACTCTAATTCTTGCTTTTACTGATGCTTAGCGTATATACGTGAGGGTATTTCGGACCTGCGTATATATGTCGCAGTAACATCTCCGTACCCGCGGGATCGGGGCATTACAGGATGGTATCAGAGCCTAGGCTCTCGCATCCTCAGTACGTCCAAATGGCAATGAATGGTAAAGAAATTTGCAACTGGAATATATGAATCCCGGTTATATAGTCTAACTACAAGCACAGAGATATCTATTCTTTCTTGATCAACCTTCCTTTGATTCCTAATCCCCTCCATCTTTCCACTGTTTTGGTTTTTCATAGCCTTTATACCAACTTAAGATATGGATAGACTAGAGAGGTAGCAGCTGGTTCTGAATGAAGCTATTATATGATCTCTTCGACCGACTCTATGATGCTCGGGTATTCTCAGAATTGATCCACGATCGGGTTATCTTTTAGAAGTCAGTAGTCGGGATTCTCTATGGGTATTCTATATTCTTGGCTATATCTTTCAGAGTGATCGACGCTAGGTATTCATAATTCTTAATTATTAGTCTTTTTTATTATGCTCAGTATTATCGGGGTTTTCTTTATCTTATGTATTCTGGCTTATTCTTGGAGAGCTATTAAGTATGCAGTACAGCTGAAATTCTATTCCAAAGCAGTGTTATCAGGATAATATTATTCGGCATCGTTCGAAGATTTATAGAGCAGGAAGTGCAGAAGATGTCTATATTCTGATTATTGTTCAGTCGACTTGAGAGCCCTACCTGTGGTGATTCATATCTTAATTGGCATAATTTCTTTCCCTGTCCCTTTTGTGTTCATTTTACCCCTTATCGAAATTGCGAGGACGCAATTTTTGTAAGGTGGATAGAATGTAACACTCCGTTCTCGGAATATGTACTTAGCTGTGTATTCAAATTTTTTAATCATATTTTTTCAATTTACTTCCTATATTTGTTTTGTATTATGAATTATTTATATGATCGTTTTGCCTTGGATCCGGATTTGTGGATTCGGAGTCAGCCCTAGTCTAAACCGATGACCCGATCCCAGGGTATTGCTCGATTTGGTCTTTTTGGTAGTCAAATTTGATCAATTTTAGTTTCAAACATCGTTTTCCAATATTCTAGGATTTCTATGATTTTTTTCAGATTTTCTTGAATTAAATTGAAAATCTTCAAAATCGGTGTCGGCCAGTACCGCTGACTGATTCTCTGATTTTTAATTTACAAACAAAGTTGAATTTTAAGAAACAGGTTTCACATTGTTTCTTAAAATCACATTTTCTATCTAAATACTTTTTCTAAGATTTTTCTGAATTTATCAAAATTTCATCGGAATTGGTGTCGGCCATTGTCGCTAGTTGATTCCAAGATTTTTAGTTTACAATTGGAATTGAATTTCTGAATTTTGCTTTCGCATTGCCTCTTAGAATCATATTTTCTTCTTTAAGGTATTTTCTGAGATTTTTCAGACTTTATCAAAATTCGGCCGAACCGGTGTAGACTGGTATCGATGGTTGACTTTAGGATTTTTAATTTGAAAATGGGATTTTATTTTTAAAAATTAATTTTGTATTATTTATCAGGACGATGTTTTCTACCTCTAGGTATTTTGGGGATTTTTCTAAAACAGTCAATATTTTCCGATTTTATTTTAATATTTATTTTTTTGGAATCTTTTCTTTTCTTTCTTTCTTTCTTTCTTTTTTTCCCCCATCAATTCACGGCCGAACCCACACCCCCTCCACATGGGTCCGGTGCCATCAATCCCCTTCTCAGCAATCTCTATCTTTTTCCTTTTCCTTTTCCTTTTCTTTTTCTTTTTCTTTCTCCTTCTCCCTTCTTTTCTTCATCTTTCTCTCTTTCTTCTTCATTTTGGCCGACGCCCAAGCTTGGGCCCCACTCTGGTGAACTTGGCCGGTGACTTGATCGGAAGTAGGCCCCAACTCCGGCGGTCAAGGCCCCTCTCCTTCCCTCTCCTCCATCTCCAACACCAACAAAATCACCACTATCTCCATCTCCACCTTATTCTTCTTCATCTTCTTCAAATTAACCACCTCCACCACCATCTTCTCTACACCAACTCCACCCCCACAACACCCTACTCCTTCTCCTCCCATCTCCTTCAATTTCTCCACCATCACCCAAAATCACCACCAAAACCATCACTACTCTTCTCCACTTCTAAAACCAAATCCCCTCATATTTTCCCCCTCTCTTCTTTGGGATGATCGGCGCCACCCCAGGCCTGGGCGCCGCCGACGTGTCGCCGGCAGCCGTGCGCGTCCAGGGGGCCTTGGCCCCCTGTGTGTGAGCAGAGGAGGGGCGACAACCCTCTCTCTTCTCTCTGTTATCTCTCTCTTTCCCTCTCTTCTGTCTCTTCTTTCTCTCATCTCTCTCTCCCTGTATCTCTCTCTAGCTGACTCTCTCTCCCCAGTTCTCTCTCTCACCGTCCCCCTCTCTCCCCCTATGCGGTTTCTCTCTCTTTTTCTCTCTGTTTCTATACTCTCTCTCTTTCATCTCTTTCTCTCTAGTTCTCTCTTTTCTCTCTCTAACTCCCTCTTTCTCTCTAGACTTTCTCTCTCTAAATCTTTCTCTCTCTAGGCCTCTTTCTCTCTAGTTCTCACTCTTTCTCTCTTCTCTCGTTCCTCTCTCCTATTTTTCTCTCTCTAAAATATATATATTTATATTTATATTTTTATATTTAATTACATTTTTTGCGCGTGCGCGAGTTCCAGGGATTTCAGAGTTTTCGGCTTTTTCGGAGATTTAGGCGAGTTTTCTCGCCTTGATTTGGGTGCCCCCGCTTCGTCGGGTCGACGTGTATTTATTTCGTATTTAAATGTATTTTGTATTGGGCAGTGCCTTGTATTTGTATGTGACCGAGTGCCTGTGATTGTACTTATAAATGCCTGTGATGAATACTTGTACTATGGTGGTTTACTTCTTACGCATATACCATGCCTGTGATATATTATTTTTATTACTTTATATCATGCGTGGCTGACCCTTCGTAGTCGTTAGCCTCTGGGCTCTCTACTTGGCCCCCGGTCCCTATCAGCTTTCGGGCTTCTATTTGGACTCCGGGCATTATCAGCCTCCGGGCTTCTCCACTCTATCGTAGTGTAGATATTATCATGCTTGTATGTATGCTCGTGTGGTACTAACGTCTCGTGCAGGTACTTTCGTACCGACTCTGGTTTCTTCCATTCCCGGGCTGGCTATCCAATAGTTCTAGGCCTATACCCTTATGGGTTTCGTGGTAGCTACCGAGAGTGCGCTTAGAACTCGAGCGTACTTTAGCCTCCGGGCTCTCGCCTACTACCTCGAAAGAGAAGTGCACTCAAACCGTCAGGTCTTTCAGCTCCGCCTCGTAGGCATGCTTAGCGCTCAATGCTTTACTACTAGATTCGTTAAGGTAAGATGTTATCGGATTTTCTACTTGCACTTAAAGCCGAGTCATCCTGATAACCTCGCCATGTGTTCTAGTGTTAAACACTGTTTGCTGTCCATACTCCAGCTTGCTCAGCTCCGCTTGATTGAGCTCAGCTATTACTCTATCACTTGTCATGTACATGCTTGATATGTTAACACTTGACATGCTATTAATTGCTACTTGTCATTTACACGCTAATACCTAACACCTGCCTGAATCACTTAACAACTGATGTGTTATCACCTGACATGCTACTATTTGACACCTGCTCCTGTTATGCTATCTCTTATCACCTATCCCCTGTTAGGACATGACTTATCACTTGTCACCTGCCTGATCATTTGTCATTGTCATGTTAAAACCTGATACCTATTATGAATAACTCTTAACTCATGATTATCATATTATGGGAATGTAGTACCTGATCTCTTGTTATGAACTCCCGTTATGCTTGTTATGAACTCCCGTTGTGTCTGTTATGTACTCTTGTTATGACTAGTTATATTCCTACTCATTCCCGTAATGTGATAATTATGTTTAATAAGCTATAAAAGGACAACCTACATGGGGGAATGGGAGGAAGTGATGGATGCCGGTATGATGCCTTACTTATAGTGGTGGAATATTAAAACTGATAATTCGTGTTAGGGGGATTTCAAGGCCCCAGAAGATGCGTGTTAGGAGATTTTAGGCCCCCAATGGCTGTGTTCTGGGTGGACAGGAACTTGTATAAGTATAAGTTATCAGTTCTTCATCAGCTTCCAATAACCAACCTCGACTTACCTATATATGGATGTGTGTGTTAAGATGTACACCAGGACACATACCTAGATATATGGGTCAGACAAGTAATAATAATAAAAGATGCCAATTATGTATCCGTTGTAAGCTTTGCCCAGTATGCTTTCATCAGATTTTACATCGGATTTTCAGTTTAAGATCATTACTACATTAAACCTACTCACATCCTGCTATACCACTTGTATTCTATTCTACCAATCTCTTGCCCTTATCTTCTTATACCATGAGTATTCTTTACTTAATATCACTTACTATATATATCTACTTGCTCCTGCATGCTGAAAAATACCTAGAGGGGGGAGGTGAATAGGTGTAAGTGCTAATCTAGGAACTAAATGCGCTAGATGCGGAAGCTAATGCAAATTATTGCAACACACTTAATACAACACACAAGTGTAGCCGAATTCCCCGTGAAGGGCTCTGGACTAACTCCTCTTGATTCCCCTTGAATGGGTTGAGGTGCTATGTGAAGCTCTTGTGGTTAAGTATAAGTGAGGCACACACACAATCAAGCCAAGCATATAAGGATGAGCAATATGAAAGATGCAAGGCAATACACAAGCAAATATGATATGTATGATGTGAATGAAATATGATGCTTTGCACAAAAATAAAAGAGAGAGTTCAGAGTCAAGTGGATCAAACGCAAACACAATGATATGTTTCAAGGTTCGAGCACCTTGCTCTACATCCCCGCCTACACCACAGTGTAGGATTTCCAATCCACTATAACGTCCACCGAGGACTCCCACCGAGGGAACCTTCACCGAGAAGGATTTGTTACAACACAAGGAGTACCGAACTCCTCTCTCAAACACCACCTCACAACCGAGGGGTAGGCCCTAGCCAAACAACCACAACACCTCTACCGAAGAGGGTTTACAAACCAAACTCCACCTCTCACTAGAGGGAGCAAACCAATCACCCGATCACCTCTACCAAAGAGGGATACAAGAAGAACAAGGTGTACAACTAGTGGTTTCTTTCAACCACAAACAATCTCTCTTCTTTTCTCTTTCCACAAACAAAGATCCTAATAGATTAGGATAGAAGATATAGCTCAAGTGTGGAAATCAAGGTGTTTTTTGAAACAAGCAACAAAGAAAATACTTGGGAAAACTCTTGTAAAAGATAGAGAATGAAAACCAATACAAATATCCCAAATTCCTATTTTCTTTGATTTTCCAAAACCTTGAAAAACAATAAAGATGAAATCTTTTTGGCACTTAAACTCTTTAAAAACTTGTTTTTAAGACCAGAGAATGGGAGAAAATCAGCTCTAAAAATCTTAGCTAAAACCCCCAAGAGTTGGGGTATTTATAGCCCAAACAGAAAACTAGCCGTTAGGCTGATGTGGCAGCCTGACAGGCTAACGGTCGACCGGCCCGGTCGACCGCCAACGGTCAGAAATGTGACCGTTGGGCAACCACGGTCGACCGATACGGTCGACCCAAACAAACAGAGAGCACTGCTCTCAGACTCGATCGACCGCCCGGGTCGACCGTCCTAGAGCTGCCAAACGTGCATAGATCTGTGCACGTCGGTCGACCGGCCCGGTCGACTGACTTCATCCCAAGTCGACTTGGTCAGAAGACTAGTCGACTGGTTGAAGCCTGGAACAGAAATCTGGGTCAGAAAAATAGTTTAAAAATATTTCTAAAAATCTTTTAAGTCTTGTAAAAATACCCAAAAATAGTTTTATCATTTTGCATTGATATATAAACATGTGATAAAAAGTTTAGCTCAAATATCAATATGAACTATTTTTGTGTCTTATCATTTTTACCCAAAATCAAAACATGTATTTTTATCAAACTTGGATTTTTCAATAAATGAATAGGATAGTCAAAATAAGTTTGTATAAGTCATGTTTAAGCATGTATGTATAACTAGAATACATCTATTATACATATAAACCATGTAAACTTGTTTTGATCAAACTATTCATGAAAACTAATTCCAAAACATGAAAACGTGTGTGTTTGTGCACATGAGCATATCAACTATACTAAGCTTTACAAATGGATCTAAAACACACTATCTAAACTATGGATACCTAAATCTTCTTGATGATCTTCATCTTCAAGTTGACTTGCTCCAAAACTCCATCCATGAGCTAGGCAATGTGTGATCATGAAGCTTTGGCCCTGGAATCACCATGAAAAGCTTTTAAACACCTTTGTTGAAGCTAATCACCAACTAATATCTTACTAATGATCTGAAACTTAAAATCACAAGAATATTAGTAAACATAACTACATGAGTTAATCATCATCAAAACTAGAGTGGAAGGCCTTTGGGCCAACAATCTCCCCCTTTTTGATGATGACAAAACTCATGGAGTTATATATGCATGGATTAAAGTTAAGCTTCAAAGAAACTCCCCCTTAACTCATGCATAAACAAATAAACAAAGGATATGCAATGAATGTACATAAACATGTATGCATCAACATGCATAAAACACATAAACATGTTCTAGAAGCTCTAGATACCAATTAAATTAATAAAACATTAACAAAAACACTAGATGCTCTAGATACCAATAAAACTTAATATATGCAAAAACATAAGTATGCATATATAAACCAAAATCTTTCTCCCCCTTTTTGTCAATCATCAACAAAGGGGTAAACAATCAAAACAAAAAAATGAGGGGTAAAAATCTTTCTCCCCCTTTTGTCAATCAAAACAATAAAAAGTAATGTTCTCCCCCTTTTTGTCTAAAACAAAAAACAAAGTCAATAAGGGGTGATAATCAATTTGGATATCAATTGAAAATATGTCAATGAAGCATCTTGATACTAATTGAAAGTAAACAAAGATCAATAAATGTTATATGCTATATACATTCATGAAGAGGAAGACGCTAAGTTAGCTTCCCTACACATATGCATTACATGAAGGAGGGATGTTAAGCCCTAATTCACATAACACACATTATGTAATGCATAAGAGGAGATGTGAAGCTCCCCCTACACACATGTACCACATAAAGAAGAGATGTTAAGCTCTTCAATACAAGATACACTCAACATGAATCTATATGTAGAAGAGATGTTAAGCTCTCCTTGCATATAATCAATACAAATCAAAACTTTTATATTTTTCTTTAAACAAAATGTTTAGATACCAATTTAAAACACAAGACATCTTGATATCAAAAGATAGTATTTTTCTTTTTAAGCCATATAAACAATTGAAATGACTATTTTCTATCATAAAGTAAGGGAGTGGAAATACAAATACCAATTGAAATATGAAAATCGAATTTTCTCCCCCTTTATGAAATACCAACAAAAACTATGGATACTTTTATTTTAACAATCCTACGCATAGTTTTTTTTTTAAAAATCAATTGAAAAATCAATTGGAAAATAAGGTTTGAATTACGAATACCAATTGAAAGCTAAATCAATTGAAACAAAGTTGAAGCTCAAGCTCTAGCATAAACAAAATTTGTGAAAATTTATATCTTGAGCACAAATAAAACAAGTATATGTGTATGAAATAGAATGAGTACCAATCACCAATAGATGATACCAATTGAAAATATACATACACAATAAACATATGAGTATACAAAAAGATCAAAATGATACCAATTGAAAGAGTTCAATGATACCAATTGACATAACAATAAGTCCAAGTGTATACATCATATTACTATACCTCCCAATCATGGTTCAAGTTTTAAATGATTTTCAATTTAAAGCATTCATGAACATGATCTCCCATCCATCCTCCCATCAAGGGTAGGGGTTTTCAAAAAAAGATTTGAAAAATAAGCTTTGTTTGAAAAACTCTACCAAAATGAAGAATACCGTAACTAGTTAAATAGAAAATCTTTTAAACTAGTACGAAATCCTTCAAGTAAGGAATACAATAAAATTATTTTTCATGAAACATGAAATCCACATGATAATCAACACTCTAATTCAATTAAGCATAAATATAACTCATGAAAACAAACACATTAGTAAATAATAAATGTGAGTGTACAAATACAATGTGAAGATCATAATCATGAAATATGGGCAATTAAGCTCAATTAATTCCTTGAAATAAGAAAACACGAAAATCATTAAAAACTTATTTAATCTTCAAGGTATATGTATGTCTAATACAAACTAAAGTATACATACATATCCAAACACAACGAGTCCACAAAGATATATGCATGAAGGCACGTGGCTCAAAAGGATAAACATGTATATCTAATAGTTTGGACAAGATAGACATATACATGAAGTTAAACAATTAAACACAAAATCAAGAAAAAAACTAAATCTTCACCAAAACAAATTTCATTTCAAGGTATATGTATGAATTGTCAACACAATAAGTATACATACATATCCCTAAACACAATTGAGTCCATATATAGATTTGCATGAAAGGCAAATGACTCAAGGGGTATACATGTATATCTTAAAGTTTGGCAATGCAAACATATACATGAAGTGAAACACGCAATCATAAAACAAATTCAAAAATAGGAATACAAGTTTAAAATGCATGAATCATCAAAACTAGACTATACTAGCACATCTAATGGGTTCAAATAAGCAATCAAACCCAAACATATATAGATTTATTTGTGGCCCACTATATGTACGAATATATACCTAGTCTTAATGAAAACTAACATCTAAACATGTAATCAACACATGAAGCATAAAACACGATAAAAATCAATATGATAAACATAAACATGATTATTATGAATATCCACATGTTATTAGATTTATGATGTACATGATAGTTAATCAAATACGAGAACACAAAATAATGATCCATATTAAACATGGGTGTCTCAAATACTATACATGTATGTCAAGAATCTAATTAACATGGCATTTTCATACTAATCACTAAACAATAAAACATGCTATAAATAATGAATATACAAAGCATGTAAACAATAAATGGGAGTTAGGAATCGTTACCAAAACCTAGAAGGCAACTTTCCTTGTCTCCAAAACATGGTGGTCCTCTCCACCAAACCTTCCCTTGAAAGTGATGCATCCAATTGATTTCCTTTAAGTACGGAACGCATCCACTCCAAGGTGCCATCACTCTCACGTCATGTGAGAGCCCACACCTACATCAAAAACACGAGGGGTGGTCTTTGGTACCCAAACTCTTTTGGGTCCATGTGGGTTAGTCCCTTCTCTAACCCAAACAAATTTCTTTGCTAAATTATCAACATGTATTCTATCATAGCAAAATTTAGCAAGGTGGCCCTTACGTCCACAATGTGTACATGTGTACATATGAGCATACATAGTGTGATGGTGTCCGTGAGGAGCATGTGTATGCCGTGGAGGGTGTGCATGCATAAATAATGGAACTTGTTTCTTTCGAACCAAGGTTTCCAACCGTGAGTGGTTCATGGCATATTGGCTCATAGTGGAGCCCAAACAATCAACCTTCTTCTTAAGCAAATAAATATCATTATTAATCTTAAAAGAAGAAGTGTGGCATGCAATAGATGATTTAGATGGAACTACCCTAGCATGGCAAACATGTGAAGAAATATCATTTTTCAAAGATTTATTTTTATTTAAACAAATTTCTAATTCTTTTGAAATAAAAACAATTTCTCTTTCTAAAGAATCATTATCTCTTAAAACACATTCAACTTTTGAAGACAAAATATCATTATTTTTCAAAAGAGTTTCACAATCATTTTTAGATTTTAAAAATTCATTTTCTTTAAGTGTAAGATCAAGTTGAGATTTTAATGAATCCCTTTCATCCAAAATCTCATCTTTCTCTTGCAAAACAATGTCAAGTCTAGAATGCAAATTTTTATTTTCTTTTTCAATTTCTAGACTTTTCTTTTTCAAAACTTTATATTTTTTCTATTAATTTTTCACACACAATAGATAGTTCTTCATTTAAAGCATGTGGATCAATATGATCATTTGAAGAACTAACATCATCATCATCATCTAAGTGGGTTTCCGAGTGTACCTCAAGGGAGTCATTCCCTTGGACCGTATAGCATTGTTGTGGCTCGGATTCTCCACTAGATTCCTCTTCTTGTTGGATTTGCACTTGAAGCTTGGAGGTGGTGGTTGTTGTCAACAAATTCCACACTGCAAAGCCGGAATCAATGTTAGAAACACGCATAAGATATTCTTTAGATAAAGTGCTTCTAATGGCCTCAAGGGCTTGTGCATTGGCCCCTACATGCTTGCTATCACTAAGGAAGGATTCCTTGATAATGGAAAGGTGAACCTTATAACCTAGGGTTTGTAGGTAAATGGACATCCTAGTCTTCCAAACAAGAATGTTGGAAGGGTCATACATAGGTGGGGTCATGAAGTCCATGGATGTAAACTATATGTGTGCAAACACGCAAATGCAAACAAGATTAGCAAACAAATGGATCTCACTCCTAAGATGTTAAGCCTAAGTATCAGGAGCACTAGCTCTGATACCAATTGAAAAACACCTAGAGGGGGGGTGAATAGGTGTAAGTGCTAATCTAGGAACTAAATGCGCTAGATGCGGAAGCTAATGCAAATTATTGCAACATACTTAATACAACACACAAGTGTAGCCGAATTCCCCGTGAAGGGCTCTGGACTAACTCCTCTTGATTCCCCTTGAATGGGTTGAGGTGCTATGTGAAGCTCTTGTGGTTAAGTATAAGTGAGGCACACACACAATCAAGCCAAGCATATAAGGATGAGCAATATGAAAGATGTAAGGCAATACACAAGCAAATATGATATGTATGATGTGAATGAAATATGATGCTTTGCACAAAAATAAAAGAGAGAGAGTTCAGAGTCAAGTGGATCAAACGCAAACACAATGATATGTTTCGAGGTTCGAGCACCTTACTCTACATCCCCGCCTACACCACAGTGTAGGATTTCCAATCCACTATAACGTCCACCGAGGACTCCCACCGAGGGATCCTTCACCGAGAAGGATTTGTTACAACACAAGGAGTACCGAACTCCTCTCTCAAACACCACCTCACAACCGAGGGGTAGGCCCTAGCCAAACAACCATAACACCTCTACCGAAGAGGGTTTACAAACCAAACTCCACCTCTCACTAGAGGGAGCAAACCAATCACCTGATCACCTCTACCAAAGAGGGATACAAGAAGAACAAGGGTGTACAACTAGTGGTTTCTTTCAACCACAAACAATCTCTCTTCTTTTCTCTTTTCCACAAAACAAAGATCCTAATAGATTAGGATAGAAGATATAGCTCAAGTGTGGAAATCAAGGTGTTTTTTGAAACAAGCAACAAAGAAAATACTTGGGAAAACTCTTGTAGAAGATAGAGAATGAAAACCAATACAAATATCCCAAATTCCTATTTTCTTTGATTTTCCAAAACCCTTGAAAAACAATAAAGATGAAATCTTTTTGGCACTTAAACTCTTTTAAAAACTTGTTTTTAAGACCAGAGAATGGGAGAAAATCAGCTCTAAAAATCTTAGCTAAAACCCCCAAGAGTTGGGGTATTTATAGCCCAAACAGAAAACTAGCCGTTAGGCTGATGTGGCAACCTGACAGGCTAACGGTCGACCAGCCCGGTCGACCGCCAACGGTCAGAAATGTGACCGTTGGGCAACCACGGTCGACCGGCATGGTCGACCCAAATAAACAGAGAGCACTGCTCTCAGACCCGGTCGACCGCCCGGGTCGACCGTCCTAGAGCTGCCAAACGTGCACAGATCTGTGCACGTCGGTCGACCGGCCCAGTCGACCGACTTCATCCCAAGTCGACTTGGTCAGAAGACTAGTCGACTGGTTGAAGCCTGGAACAGAAATCTGGGTCAGAAAAACAGTTTAAAAATATTTCTAAAAATCTTTTAAGTCTTATAAAAATACCCAAAAATAGTTTTATCATTTTGCATTGATATATAAACATGTGATAAAAAGTTTAGCTCAAATATCAATCAATATGAACTATTTTTGTGTCTTATCATTTTTACCAAAAACCAAAACATGTATTTTTATCAAACTTGGATTTTCAATACATGAATAGGATAGTCAAAATAAGTTTGTATAAGTCATGTTTAAGCATGTATGTATAACTAGAATACATCTATTATACATATAAACCATGTAAACTTGTTTTGATCAAACTATTCATGAAAACCAATTCCAAAACATGAAAACGTGTGTGTTTGTGCACTTGAGCATACCAACTATACTGAGATTTACAAATGGATCTAAAACACACTATCTAAACTATGGATACCTAAGTCTTCTTGATGATCTTCATCTTCAAGTTGACTTGCTCCAAAACTCCATCCATGGGCTAGGCAATGTGTGATCATGAAGCTTTGGCCCTGGAATCACCATGAAAAGCTTCTAAACACCTTTGTTGAAGCTAATCACCAACTAATATCTTGCTAATGATCTGAAACTTAAAATCACAAGAATATTAGTAAACATAACTACATGAGTTAATCATCATCAAACTAGAGTGGAAGGCCTTTGGGCCAACACATGCTTGTGCTCACGACCCGATTTTCAGTGCATGTTTATGATTCAGAGTTATCGATACACGTGTGCTTATCTATGCACGCCATTGGGCATTCGCATCACCACTTGCTGGGGAGTTTTGACTCTCCAAGATCCTCATGTCCAGGTCCTGGAGCTTGAGTATGTGAATTCTCCCAGTTGCTGACCTGAGAAGTGTAGCTGTAGCGTGAATCTCTAGCAAACCGTCCAAAGCCTTATCCTTCCGGGCCCCCTTTTCCTTCTATAAACTCGTGAGCACCATTTGTACTGTTAACTCTTTGTCTACTCACATTTGCGCCTAGATATAATATTATTGAAATATTGTGTCACATCTATTGATAATTTTATAATTGTACTCATATGTTGGAATGTATAATGCACCACGTGCTTTCGTACTCTAATTCTTACTTGTACTGATGCTTATACATGATGGTATTTCTGACCCGCGTATATACATTGCAGTAACGTCTCCGTACCCACGGGATTGGGGCGTTACAAAAGAGAAGGTGCTCGTGTATTAAACAGTATGTACAACATGATAAATTGTGAATAACAGAACTGTTAATTGATACATGAATAAGACTATGAAAATATGTACTGAAATAAGACTATAATAACATGAACAATCATAAGGGCAGTCAATACTAGAGGAAAATTGATTAATTTCTAAAATTGCATATTTCATACCACATCTTCACATTTATTCAATATTAAATTTTGTTATTAACACCTTTCTTGTATGTTAGTAGGTCCATGGTGTGGAATGAAGAAGAGGCCCAAAAATCCTATTTATTTGGTGATTTAAAGCCTATATGAATAGCATTTGACTTTGAAAGGAGGATCTGTCAAAATTGGATGCATATATCCAGAAACCTGCAGCATATACCGACAGGGAGACAAACTGACAGCATGTAGCGGAAGGCGCCACGCGTGCAGCGCCAGTACGGCCGCAAAAAACGCGGCCCTGGCCGCATTTTTGTGGTTGTACCATGGAGCCGCGCGTTGAGATTCGATGCACTGCCCCATGACACCCCCTGGTGCCCCCTTTGGCCTATAAATACCCTGAGATTTTCAGATTTCTGGAAAGGAGAGTTTATAGGGTTAGTTCTTCTCCATGTATGTAATTTTTAGGGTAGTTTCTTCTCTTTAGTTTAAGTTAGTTGTTCTTCTTCTTCTTCTTTCTTTTTGTATTTTTTATTTCTTGTAGATCTTGTAATAGGGAAGAGAGTAAAACATAGGATGAAAGTAAGAGTTCTTGTAATGGAAGGTAACAATTTATGAAAGGTTCTCTCAATATTTCTCCTTGTTTTCTTCTCTCTCACTGTTTTTACATGCTTAGATAATTTTCTCTCATGGCAACTAACTACTAACCACTAACTTGCTTACTCCTTACTTGATAATTCACATGAATCTAATAGTCTATACTTGGCCTTACTCTTACAAGAGCCATATATGGCTCATGATGATGGATTCTAATACTCTAACATCATAACTCTCTAACAAGCTAACATTACTTTATTCCAGGCTTGCTCTTGTTTAGTTTTGATAGTTTAAGTGTAGGTTGCAGTTGTTTGTTGAGTTTGGATGTGATGAGTTATCTTATGGGGTCATGCTTTGAAACACTCTTGAACCAAGAACTAGTTGTAACGCCCCGCTCCCAAGGATACGGAGACGTTATGGCGACGTACATACGCGAGGTGAAAACACCCTCACGCGTACGTTAAGCCTCAGTACAGGACATAATCTCCATATACACAAGGTTCCAGCAGGAAATAAGTACAAGAATACCTACAGAAAGTGGTTAGTGATCATGACAGATAGAAAAAATAGGGATAAATAAGATAACAGATACAAAGCACAAAGATACCTATGAAGGATGGTAAAGTCTCCAATGTGAATCCAATAAACTAGCTGCCCGAACGATAACTCGGATCTCCAACCTGGGCACGCAAACCCAGGGTCGTCAGAAAGCGACCTAGTGAGTGATAAAATGAAGGAGGAGGTAGTAATAGATATTATAGTAATACAAACACGATACTAATATGTAATACATGATGTTGTAATAGTGATACTATATAATAAGTATATAAGAAGCAGTAGAAATATATAGACATGTTATCTTTTAATACCATCACTACTTAGCCGGTTATTATCGGGTCATGTCTATAGTCGTATCCAGTTTATATAATAAGTACTTTGCCTAGTGGTGACGTGATAGAAAGGAACATGCTAGTGGTGACGTGATAGAAGTGAACATGCAGATGGCATATGCAACATAACCATCGTACTGTGTTGTGCATAGTGAGCAGATAGACAATGCAAAATAGAATATAAGCAATGCAAAGTATACATGTACATGAGCAGTTTGCCACCAAGAAAGTGTAACATGTACCAAGTAAAGTAGCAAAGAACACATGTCACATGATAGCAGATAAATGATCAAGAATAGTGACAAATACAACTAAACAATAGGAGACATGCATCAGGCAAGTCATGTTATTTATACAATAGTAGCAATCAGTACCACCTGGTATTATAATCACTCTCTTTCAGTGTCCCATACCACTGACAGTTCATACTGGAGCCCGCATTCTAGTCAAACCCATTCGGACATAGCATACGGGTACCATTATCCAAACGAGAGAGTGACCAAATAACAAGTGTTCCCGACGTCACTATTGTGTATACTGTTTTATTATGTGAATTGGAAACCCATGGTCGAGGAGTTCTTATGGGTAGGTGTATCCCGTGCATACCCGGGATCACGGCCTTAAACAAACCCCTGGCTGCTGAGACCAGGGCCCTCCGCTAAGAGGGAAACAATAATCAAGTAACGGGAGCTCATGGAGCTATACAATCGGTAGGTAGCACTACCATCCCCTGTAGTGGGAGAACAATATGGATCTAGTACATCACCCGATAAGATCTAATCAATCGTCAAGTCTCCTCCATACCCAAGTTAGTTTTATGATCTGATATTTAAAGTATACAAAGTAACAAGAACAAACACAGTACATGATACGGGTAACATGATAACAGGACCTGAGCTCTGTTGATAGCATAGAACAATATAACGGGAAACGGGAACGATATAATGGGAAACGGGAACAATAGATGTGCGATTCCACATATCGCATATTAACAGTTCTCATGTCCAGTAACGGGAATATCCATATCAATAACAGGAAACAATTATATAACATGATTACGGTAACATGAAACAATAATACATGTAATATGAACGGGGATCCATATGACAAGAAGATAGAAACAACACATGCATGTACACTTGTGCGGTGAGCATATGTAGTAGTGCTGTCTGTGTAACGAGTATCAGTGAAGTGGAGCATTTATATATCAGTGGGCATGAATACGAAATAAGAGAGTGACGTGTCATAATAGCTGTCCAAAATAGTGGTCAGTGTCTAATATCATGTACTGTAAACTACTGTATCCGTGTAATGATGAGAATAATAATATATAAATGCGGTACATATCCGTGTACTAGTGGAACATAAATGTGTAACCATCATCCATGTAACATATATGCGTAGCACTAGTACATGTAATAATAGTGGTCCGTGTCTCGTGTAATACCATGTCCTGTGAAGTACAGTAACGGTGTCTAGTGACAGTGTGGTGTCATAGCATATCTGTGGATCAGTATACGTGTAACGTAACTGTGATACAATACATGTCATAATCGTGTCCAAGAATATGGTGAAATAGTGGCCCGGATGTCAGTGGTACATGAACATGACCTAAATAGACAGCCAGTGTCACACTCAATGTCTTTTAGTTATCAGACATAGTCTAAATACAATGTTCATTACAGTGTTTTAATATTGTTTACAATTTAGTAAATATGAACAACAGGGATTTACCGGTAATCATGTTTTATTTCAATAAAGCAACCAAGTTCCATTAATCTACTAACAAGACAATTTATAAAATAAAAACACTCACAAACTAGCCATGGTAAGGTAACTCTCTTTCCCACGATCGCAACGGATCTAGAATCGTCCAAATCAGAGTCCGGATGCTCCCGATATCGCCCGAATACTAAAAGTAACAGAAATGGGTTAAATATGTAAATAACAATATTTCAAATGCAAATACTGAAATGTAACAGGGGGTTTTCTGTAAGATTACCTTTATTGGGTTGTGGACGCGGGTTGGGCTCTTAACAGGTCGGGTTTGGATCCAATACCCAAACCCATAACTTAAGTTAAATGGGTAACGGGTTATTGGGTTTTTGGGTTTAGAAACTTAACCCAATAGTGGGTTAATGGGTTTGGGTTCTAACCCAAACCCACAAATGGAAAAGAGTAGCAGCAGCAGCAGCTTGCTGCTGTTGGCCCTTGCGCGGGCGGGCCGGCCGGCCAGCTCGGCTGGCCGGCGGCGCTGGCCGACCTGCTGGCGGCAGTCCCGGCCGCCGGCGGCGGTTCCGCTCCGGCCAAGAGAGATAGTGAGAAAAAGAGGGTGAGGGAGAGAGAAACAGAGAGATGGAGGGAGAGAAACAGAGAAAAAAAAAGAAAAGGAAAGAAGAAGAAGAAGAAGAAGAGGAAGAAGGAGAGGGGCGCCTGGGCTGGGGGGCGCGGGGCGCCGGCCGGGCTGGGGCGGGGCCGCCGGCGGCGCCTGCGGCGGCCGGCGGCGCCACGGCCTGGCCTGGCCTGGCCGCTGGCAAGGGGGTCAGCCCCCCCTTTGGGTCTGCAGACCAAGAGGGAAAGAGAGAGAGATAGTGAGAGAGAGAAGGAGAGAGAAAAGTAGAGGAGAGAGAATTGAGAGAGAGGAGGGGATTTTGAGAGATAGAGAGGGAAAGAATTTAAAAGAGAGAGAGGGGAAGGCGGTTGGGCTATGGCGGTGGGGGGAGTCTTCGTGAAGAAGGGAGAAGAAAAGAAAAGAAAAAGAAAGATTAAAAAAATAATATTTTATTATTATAACATTGGCCCAATATTCGACCAGCTCCGAACAGTGCCCAAAAATTATAAAAAATAGAGAATATTATTCTGAGACGTAAGAGGAAAACGGTTTGAAGAAATTCAGTTTGGTTTGCAAATTAAAAATCGCGGAGTGTCTCGCCGATACCGGGCGACACCGGTTTGGCCCGATTTTCGATCAATTCAGAAAAATTCCTAAAAATACCCTAGCGTAGATCATATAATTCTAAGACACATGGTGAAAGCGGATTCTCAATATACAACTCCGTTTGTGAATTAAAAATCGTAAAGCCGATTATTGGTATCGGTCGACGCCGAGTACGAAGATTTTCCAAAATAATGCAGAAAAATTCCAGAAAATCCTGAAAAATCTAAAATATTAGAAAATGATTTTTGAAACTGAAATCAGCTCAATTGGATTACCATAGAGGTCAAATCAATATATACGCCATATCGCGTACTGATACTGTGATACGTACACCGGGGATCAGGGGGTTACACTAGTGATGGCTAAGGATACACGTGAGGCAACTATCACTAAGATGTTAGCATGGTTAGTGGAGACATTAATAGTTTGTAGCCATGAGTTTTCTTTATTTTTTACTTTGTTTGAGAAATATACCAAAAATCACAAATACATTCTTTTTTATGTTTCCCACTTCTTTATTTTCACCGTATCCTTCTCTTTTAACTTTTTGTTTTGTTTTCTTTTGATTTTTTAAAACGTTGAAGAAACTTTAACATACACTATCGCCTTCCGTCCTTGTGGATTTGACCCATTTAGCCTCAATGCTATAACAAAAGTATTGAGGAAGCCAAAGCACACACTTTTAACTCGTGATTTTAAAACATACACTTTCTTCACGGTTTTCCCCCTATCAAATTTTGGAGCCGTTGCCGGGGATGGGAACAGTTTGATCTCATATTTTTGTTAACTTTTCTTCTTTGCTTTTGGTGTGCAGGTCAAAATTTTTAGAAATTTAGCATCGCAGAAATCCACACTTGCTTTTGTGCGGTTGAGTAAATTCTTGTATATTGTTCTATTCTGCTGCTAGTTTCTGTTTGTATTACCTATACACTACAATAATTTAAAGAACTAAAATTCGGTAATGGGGTGTTTTAAAATGGTTTAGATATTTGCATCTAGGCACGTGTCAATTTTTATTCCAGCATACTGTATTTTATTCTTGTGTTGTTGTGATCTTAACGGAGGTATACATATTGCATATAGTTTAGGACAAACATTTGAGTAATTTACTCACTTTGTTTGTTTATTCATATCTATATCGCACACTTGTACGAATTGAATTTAAGGGCCAAACCCAATATAAGATAAGGTGGAGAAGTCATTACCCTCCCTTAGCCCTAAATTCACCTCTCCACTCACATAACCCAAGCCTTAATAAAACTTGCTAGACGTTGGCCCCTAGGGACATCTCGGACTCATTTAGGAGATTGACCTAAGGGGGAAGTTATTAGAGTTTGACTCTTGTCAAATCCGTGTCCAAGGTTGGGGATTGAGAGGCAAAACCTCAAAGAATAGTGGTTTGGCATAATTAGGCCCATTGCTCCGGCACGGATACCTCCCACTGGTCTTACCCCTACCTGGCAGATTAACTGTGGTCAGATTTCTACAAGGTACCCCATGTGGACAATCTAACCAGTTAGAAATCGTCTAGGTCTAAGGCAACCCTAGCATAGGCTTGTTTTCTTTTCCTTTTTCTTTTCTTTATTTGTTTGTTTTTCTTTTTTGTAAATTGTGAAATAGATTTTAACAACAATATTTTTTCAATCCTAATATGAATCCATATTTCTCCCCAACCTTAATTGACTCGGATAACTCCAACCCGGCTATGAACAACATGGACCAATCACATAGGCCAGATTAGGTTTATCCGACTCAATATGACTCATGCCCCTAATCCTATGACCAAAATTTTCGAAATAATTTTTACTCTTCACAGAGTCTATGGGGATTCACCTCCCCCCAGTTAAATTATCAATCACCTTGTCTACCATCTTCTTTCCCACATTTACTTCACATACTCCATGGGGATTCACCTCCCCTGAGTTAAATTATCAATCACCTTGTCCACCATCTTCTTTCCCACATTTTACTTCACATACTCTTTTTTTAGAGCCACCAATTGAAGAAAAATCAGAGATACAAAAGAGTATGAAAGCCATGTTAGAGCCTTAAAAGTAATTTGAAATCATGACTGACTCATCATATCCACAAAATTTCCAAACCCCATATAGCTCTTTTCTAGAGCCACCTAAAGAAAAATTATTATTGGAGAAAACTTTGGAATTCATGAAAGAGTCTGAGCGACTAATTCAAAATATGGTTGACTTCTAATGTCCACCAAATTTTCATATGACTCAAGAATCAGGTCATTTTGGAAATCACGCTTCAATTGCATCATACCACCCTGAACTTGACCAAAATCAAATCCTTGATATTTTGGCAAGTTATACATTTCCTGAAATTAAACTTGAAGATGAATGAGAACCTGAGCTTCAATTCGGCGATTCGAGTCCAATCCTTGAATCAATATCGGCTCCTGTAGTGTTGCCTATGTTGGCCCAAAGGCCCATCACTCTAGTTTTGATGATGATCAACTCATGTAGTTATAGTACTAATGATCTTGTGTTTATTTAGTTTCAGATTTATGATCAAGATCTTAGTAGGTGTATAGCTTCAACAAAGGATTTAAAGTCAAGTTTTGGAGCTTACACGGTTTGATTCAAGAGCTTATACATCAAGACCACATCAAGAACTCAAGAGGAGTCTAGCTCTTTGGATCGTGTTTGGACCAAGTCAAGAAGATGAGAAGACTTTAAGTGAAGACTTCAAGAAGTTGAAGACTTGTGTTTAGGTTTGTTTTTTATAAGATTTTGTTTTTAGATAAAATGTAAAGGATAGAATAGTTGGTGGGTTGCTCAAGTATTCTATACACACACACACTCTTGATTAGATGAGTTTTCATAAAAGAATTTTCAGTTTAGAAAAGACTTTTCATTTTGGAAAAATACGGTTTTTGGTTAAAGACTATATAAACCATATTTAGAGCTTAATGTCAAAAACATAGATATTTCATCTTGTTTGTGTAGTGGATCATATCCATACACTCTATGCTTCAAAGTTTTTAATATCTTGTTTTTGTATTTGGAGAAGTTTTGGAAAAATCAAGTTTGGAAAAATACCGTTTTTGTTTTGAGCCAATTTTTCCAAATTACAAAAATAGTTCAAAATCTTTTTAACATGTCTTTATTCTGTGCAAGCATGTTTGTTTATCAAAGTAAAGTGTTAAAACTATTTTTGTAGAATTTTCAGTATTTTATGGGATTTTATTTGAGCCAAAAAGACCAACATTTTAAATCCCTGACCTGGCTTCAGCCGGTCGACCGGGCCGGTCGACCGCGTGACGTGCACAGACGTGCATGAGTCTGGCTGGAGGGCCGGTCGACCACCTGAGAGATTCTGCTCTCTGGAAACCCCGGTCGACCGAGCGGTCGACCGACAGAGAATTTGTTCTCTGTTCCGGAGGCTCGGTCGACCGGGCCAGTCGACTGAAGCCCCAACGGTCGGATTTCTGACCGTTGGCGGTCGACCGGGCGGTCGATCGACAGCTCTGTCAGACCCCAACGGTTAGTTTTTTCTAACTCTATAAAAGGGGCATTTGGGGGCTGTTTTCTACAAGATTTTAGGAGAGTTTTTGGGCCAGTTTTTCCTATCCTTTCAAGAGGTTTTCTCCACATATTTGAGAGCAAATATTTCCAATCAAAAGGAGAGTTTTATCAAGAGTGTTTAAAAGTGATTTCTTTGAGTTTTCCTCCACCACTTCCATCCTTATTTTTCTCACAAACACTTGAGCTATCCATTGATATATTCATCCTATAGGAGTGTTTTTGTGAGAGTGTTTATTGGTAATCAAAGTGTTTAGATCACCAAGAGATCTTTCTTGTACTTTGAGGAGGCGGACTTGCGGGTTCGTATTGTTTTGAGTTCGTGTGTGAACTCGGTGTTTGAGGTGCGGCCTCGGCGAGCTAGAGAGCTTGCGGTGTGTACAGACTAGGGAGTCCGAGAGCTTGTAGGTGTTGCGGCACCGAGTGATCCGTGGGATCGATTATAGTGGAAATCCTTCGTGTGTCGAAGGCAGGGATGTAGAGCAAGGGTGCTCGAACCTCGAAACAAATCCCTAGTGTTTGCGATTGCTCACTCTCTCTCTTTATCTCCTTGTTTATATCTTGCATGCTTCTTTTGTGTTTATCTTTACATGTTTGATATATTGTGTGCTTATTGATACATGCTTGGGGATTGTTTGCTAACACTTGTATTTAACCAAGAGAGCCAACGCGGCACTTCAACCCTTATCTAGGGGAATCTAGAGGAGTTAGTGCAGAGCCCTTCGCGGGGAATTCGGCTACACTCTTGTGTTATACGTGGTGTTTAGTTTAAGATTTTTATGTTAGGTCATAATAATTTTTAATTCCGCATTTAGTGACCATTAGATTAGCCATCACCTATTCACCCCCTCTAGGTGATTTTATAATTGGTATCAGAGCCAAATGCTCTTGATTTGGGTCTAACAATCTAGAGTTAAAGATCCTCATTTTTAGGCTAATCATTTTTTTTGTACACACACCATAGACTTCATGTCACCACCCATGTTTGACATTCTTAATATCCAAATTTGAAAGGTTAAGATGTCCTTGTACCTCAAAACCTTAGGCATTCATGTTTATTTTGCCACTACTAGAGATTTATATTATTTAAATGGAAAAAATATTGAGGCTAATGCAAAAGCCCTACATGCTTTAAAGTCAACCCTAAATGATGATTATTTATCTAGCGTTTCTAACATTGACTCAGCTTTTGTAGCTTGGAACATCATCACCTCCCTTGGCGAAAAGGATCTATATTATGCCGGGAGCGATTCGAACGTTGGAAGCGACACCTCCAACTTGTGCTATATGGTCCAAGGGGATAACCCTCTTGAGGTAACTACCGAATCCGAGGTAGATGAAAATGACATGTCATATGATGAGCTTACTTCATTTTGTCAACTACTCCTTGAAAAATATGACATGATTAAAAAGGAAAATAAAAATTTGAAAAAGAATTTTGATTGCATGCTAAAAGAAAATGATTCATTTAAAAATAAAGTTGCATGCATTGAAAAAGAAAAAGGAATTTTTGAAAAATGAAAATGTTTTCTTGATGTCTAAATTAAATTATTTATGTGAAGGAAACACTATTTTGAAAAATAAAGTTATTTTGGTGGAAAAACAAAAAGAAGTCGCTTTTAATGAAAACACTTCTTTGAAAAGAAAAATTGTTGAAAAAAAAAAGAAAATTTTTCTAAGAAAAAGAAAAATGATTCTATTTCTCATCATGCTTTACATGCCACTACTAATGAGATGGAATTTTTGAAAAAAAATTGATAGTTTGAGCTCAACTTTAAGCACATGTGCTTTTAACCACACTAGATTGGAGCCTTTGTTTTCAAAGAAACAAGCTCCACATGTCCATGCACATCACCCTCATCATGCATATGCACATTTTGCACATCACGATCACAAACATACACATATGCATACTAGAGTGTACAAATGTACACATTGTGGCCGCAAAGGCCATTTAGCAAAATTTTGTTATGATAAGATAAATGCTTTCAATTTTGCTAATAAAAAAGTTTCGGGTCCTTACAAAGCTAACCCTCAATGACCCAAAAGAAATGGGTACCAAAGTTCCCACCTTTTGTTTTTGATGTAGGTGAGGGCTCTCACAAAACGTGAGAGGTATGGTGCCTTGATGGTGGATGCGCATGGACTAGAAGGACATACATTTGATGCACCGCTATCAAGGAGTTTTGGTGGAAAGGCCACCATGTTTTGGAGATTTGGAGTAGTTCCTTGTTTTGGTAACTATTTCTAAACTCCTAATTTATTTACATACTTTTCATTTGATAATATCATTTAGCATGTTCATGTTTTAATTGTTTTTGTGCTTTATGCGGTAAATACTAGTTTAAATATAGTTTTTATTAAAACTCGGATTTTTACATGTACAAGTAGTGAGCAACAAATTGATTCATATATGTTTGCACTTCATTGTTCATTTGTACTCACTATATGCACATGTATAGCCTAGTTTTGATGATTCTCTCATTTACAGTTGTTTTACCTATTTTCATGTTTATGCTTCATGTATATGCATTTTAATTCAAATCTAATAAATATACATGTATACCTCATAAGTCATTTGCCTTCATGCAATTTACATTTTGGACTCTTTTTATGTTTGGGATATGTATGCATATTGTTAGGATTGAATAAAAATATACATATACCTAGAAGTTTGTTTTAAAAATGAAAAATGAATTTTCATGATTTGTTTGAGAAAATAATATTTATGTTTAAGTTGAACTTTATTGACTATTTTCATGACAATGCTAATTACATGATTCTTGAACACTCACACTTTATTTGTTTTGTCATGACCTTGGTTCATGAACATATTTTTGAGCTTTATAGTCCTTGAGTGTCATCTCTTGTGTATTTGGTATGACTCATGAAAAATATATAAATTGATTTCATGTTTTTGAAGGATCTTTAACTAGTTTTTCAAAAATTACTTTTAACTAGTTAATTATTCTTCATTTGGAAGAGATTTTCAATGCTTAACTATTTTCAAAATTATTTTTGAAAACCCCTTCCAACCTTTATGGGCGGACGGCTGGGCGAGTATGCCTTGTAAGCTTTATTAGAAAATCCTTTACCTTGTGCATATAAAGGGTGGTAGGTTATGAGTTATATACTTGATTTACATTGTTATTTTCAATTGGTATCATTGGATCTTTTCAATTGATGTCTAAATTGATAATTTTGTATATACTCATATTTTGTTTTCTATATATGTATGCCTCATTATTTCCATAATATCAATTGCTTTTGGTATTCTCTTTTCATACATACATATGATTCTCATGTGCTTGCTTTACAATTGGTTTACTTATTTAAAGCACAAAGTTTATGCTAAGCTTGATTTAAAACTTTATTTTCAATTGGTATCTCAATTGACATTTTTAATAAAGCTTATGCATTGTTTTTCAATTGATATCAATATGCTTCAATTTCAAATTTGTTATAAATTTACAATTGGTATCAATATGTATTGCCTATTTGAAAAATTCAAAATTTGTAATGTTTTTTTACAATTGGTATCAACATGATTTTTTTTTTCAAATGGTATATTAAAAATTTTGTTTACAAGATATCTCAAAATTTGTTTAAATTTGTTTTATTGAGAAAATTCAAAATTTTGTTTGAACAATTTAAAATCTAAACATTTTTTATTTGTATTGCCTATATGCAAGGGAGCTTAACATCTCTTCTACATATAGATTCATGTTGAGTGTATCTTATATTGAGAAGCTTGACAACTCTTCTTTATGTGAAACACGTATGTAGGGGGAGCTTCACATCTCCTCTTATGCATTACAGATTATGTGTCATGTGAATTGGGGCTTGTCATCCCTTCTTCATGTAATACATATATATGGGGAAGTTAACTTAGCGTCTTCCTCTTCATGAATGTATATCGCATATAACTCTTTATTTGATTGCTTTGACTTCACCCCTTATTGATTCTATGTTTCGGACAAAAAAGGGGGAGAAAATTTTATTGTTTTGCTTTTGCTTTTACCCCTTTGTTGATGATTGACAAAAAGGAGAGAAGTATTTTGGTATATATGCATGTTTTTTCTTGCTTTATTCATAAAGGGGAGTAGTATTTATGTTTATGCATATATGTTTTGTTTTGCAAATAGGAGAAAAAGAATTTGATTTGTTTTATGCTTGATTGGCATGTTTTTCTCCTAGATTTGCATACATATTTTTGAGCATACATTGCATATTTATTTGCTTATTTGTTATGCATGAGTTGAGGGGGAGCTTCTTTGGAGCTTTACTTTAATCCATGCATATATAACTTCATGAGTTTTGTCATCATCAAAAAGGGGGAGATTGTTGGCCCAAAGGCCCATCACTCTAGTTTTAATGATGATCAACTCATGTAGTTATAGTACTAATGATCTTGTGTTTATTTAGTTTTAGATTTATGATCAAGATCTTAGTAGGTGTATAGCTTCAACAAAGGATTTAAAGTTAAGTTTTGGAGCTTACACGGTTTAATTCAATAGCTTGTGCATCAAGACCACATCAAGAACTCAAGAGGAGTTTAGCTCTTTGGATCGTGTTTGGACCAAGTCAAGAAGATGAAGACTTGTGTCTAGATTTATTTTTTATAAGATTTTATTTTTAGATAAAATGTAAAGGATAGAATAGTTGGTGGATTGCTCAAGTATTCTATACACACACACTCTTGATTAGATGAGTTTTCATAAAAGAATTTTCAGTTTAGAAAAGACTTTTCATTTTGGAAAAATACGGTTTTAGTTAAAGACTATATAAACCATATTTAGAGCTTAATGTCAAAAACATAGATATTTCATCTTATTTGTGTAGTGGATCATATCCATACACTCTATGCTTCAAAGAGTTTTTAATATCTTGTTTTTGTATTTGGAGAAGTTTTGAAAAAATCAAGTTTGGAAAAATACCGTTTTTGTTTTGAGCCAATTTTTTCAAATTACAAAAATAGTTCAAAATATTTTGTAACATGTCTTGATTCTGTGCAAGCATGTTTGTTTATCAAAGTAAAGTGTTAAAACTATTTTTGTAGAATTTTCAGTATTTTATGAGATTTTATTTGAGCCAAAAAGACCAACATTTTAAATCCCTAACCTGGCTTCAGCCGGTCGACCGGGCCGGTCGACCGCGCGACGTGCACAGACGTGCATGAGTCTGGCTGGAGGGCCGGTCGACCGGGACGGTCGACCGCCTGAGAGATTCTGCTCTCTGGAAAACCCCGGTCGACCGAGCGGTCGACCGACAGAGAATTTGTTCTCTGTTCCAGAGGCTCGGTCGACCGGGCCGGTCGACTGAAGCCCCAACGGTCGGATTTCTGACCGTTGACGGTCGACCGGGCGGTCGACCGACAGCTCTGTCAGACCCCAACGGTTAGTTTTTTCTAGCTCTATAAAAGGGGCATTTGGGGGCTGTTTTCTACAAGATTTTAGGAGAGTTTTTGGGCCAGTTTTTCCTATCCTTTCAAGAGGTTTTCTCCACATATTTGAGAGCAAATATTTCCAATCAAAAGGAAAGTTTTATCAAGAGTGTTTAAAAGTGATTTCTTTGAGTTTTCCTCTACCACTTCCATCCTTGTTTTTCTCACAAACACTTGAGTTATCCATTGATATATTCATCCTATAGGAGGTTTTTGTGAGAGTGTTTATAGGTGATCAAAGTGTTTAGATCACCAAGAGATCTTTCTTGTACTTTGAGGAGGCGGACTTGCGGGTTCGTGTTGTTTCGAGTTCGTGTGTGAACTCGGTGTTTGAGGTGCGGCCTCGGCGAGCTAGAGAGCTTGCGGTGTGTACGGACTAGGGAGTCCGAGAGCTTGTAGGTGTTGCGGCACCGAGTGATCCGGTGGGAGCGATTATAGTGAAAATCCTTCGTGTGTTAAAGGCGGGGATGTAGAGCAAGGGTGCTCGAATCTCGAAACAAATCCCTAGTGTTTGCGATTGCTCACTCTTTCTATCTCCTTGTTTATATCTTGCATGCTTCTTTTGTATTTATCTTTACATGCTTGATATATTGTGTGCTTATTGATACATGCTTAGGGATTGTTTGCTAACACTTGTATTTAACCAAGAGAGCCAACGCGGCACCTCAACCCTTATCTAGGAGAATCTAGAGGAGTTAGTGCAGAGCCCTTCACAGGGAATTCGGCTACACTCTTGTGTTATACGTGGTGTTTAGTTTAAGATTTTTAGGTTCGGTCATAATAGTTTTTAATTCCGCATTTAGTGACCATTAGGTTAGCCATCACCTATTCACCCCCCTCTAGGTGATTTTACAGCCTAAACTAAATAACATTCTTGAGCCAGTTTAGATTCTCATAATTTCTGAACTTGAATCGATCATTTCACCTATTCACGTTCCTTCTGTGGATGAAGATCAAGATTCAATTTTATTACATCCATTTGAACTTGCCTAAAATTTTGATAATCACATTGACATTTTGGCAACTTATCCCTTTCCTGAAATTGAAATTGAATATGAAAGTGATCCTGAACCTTAAAATGGTAATTCTATTTCACTTTTTGACTCAATAATGACTCCGGTATCTTTGTCATATTTTTTCTCTATTCTGAAGTCAACATTGAATCCTATTCCAGTACACCATGAATTGAATCACTAATATTTTACTATCACATTCCGTTAATGGGTAAAGTGTGTGAATATTAATTCTTTGGTTTGGACCCCATTTTTGAGCCTATTTCGACTCCCACTTTTGAATCTCGACATGATCTGAGTTAAATTCCCGAGTCGGTATCAGTTTTTGTCCCTGTTTCATTTGAATCTAAATCAATCATCTCCCAAAATCACACTTCATTGTTGGACAAAGGTGTTGAACAAAATGACTCAAGAATTATTTTTGAAAATTGAAAATTGAATGGGGATATTTATTTTATATAAAACTATACTCTTCTACATTCTTTTACCGGGTCATAGTACAGAGGCCACTGGTATGTTCCTTCAAGATCCACAATATCTAAATTGGGCCGCATTTCGTGGACCAATCAGACCACCACCGGAACCACCATCTTGAGGTAATATTTTCTTCCCTGTTTGTTTTATGTATATACACATTCACGTTGTATTGTGGACAATGTATGAGATAAGTGTGAGGGAAGATTTACTAACATAGTTAGTTTTAAGTTTTCTTTCTTTTGCACTTCTTTTTAGAAAAGTTTAGATTTTTCTTTTGTATAAAAACTCTTTTCTTTTCTTTTTACAAAACTTTTTGAAATAAGAGAAATAGTTTTGATTTATTTTTAAGAAAATTAAGATTATCTGAGAAATTAAGAAGACCTAAAATTATAAAATTTTAAACTGGGTCAAAATAATAGATCTTCTTTAAATTTTAGGATAAGAAAGTAAGATTGGAAAGATAATTTAATCCCGATTTTTTTGCCTTAGATATATGCACTTTATTTTGTTTGGGGATTGAAATAAAGATTGAAAATGTCATAAAAATATATAAAAAATATGATGATAAAAATTACTTATTGAAGCTGGGTAGTTATGCCTCAGGAAGCATGATTATTCACGCCTAAAATGGTGAACATAAACAAAATAATCCCTTTTAGTTTTGTGACCTTGTTTACTCGAGTCCTTAAGCTTGAGAGATATTTTCTCATCTGGTGCACTGAAATCGTCTAGTTTGAGAGTCACCGGCTAAAGGCTCACTAACCGGGTAAATAAGAAAGCCTAAGAAAACTAAAAAAAGAAAATAAATAAATAACATAAAAGTTAGAGTCAATATCCCAAAAATCTCCACAGTTCACAAAGTGCATATTTTACCAAGAGTTTTACGAAAGATCAAATAATCAATTCAATTTTAAATTCATACATTTAATTTATAACAAGATTTTGCATTTAGACTTAGTTTAAAGAAGAATAATTTCTGGTTGACTTATGGCCTCGGATCCCTTAAATTTTCGCAAAAATATTTCAATACCTTTCTCTATTTCAAAATGCGTTTTCAAAATACTAACATTCGATTTCTTTTTTATGGATTTTATGGGAGTAATCTGCTGAAAATTCTCAGGAGACAAAACTCCTCCTCTAGAGAAAACTTAGAGGTTTAACGACTTGTTTCATATGCTCAGTGCAATCGCGTCACCTGCGAAAGTGGTGTAATAATCTTCTTAGTTTTTCTATTTTGCTCGAATGAGCAAAAGATAAGTGTAGGAGTGTGATTAGTATCTAAAATTGCATATTTCATACCACATCTTCACATTTATTCAATATTTCTGTTAATAACACCTCTCTTGTATGTTCTTAGGTTCATGGTGTGAAATAAAGAAGAAGCCCAAAAATCCTATTTATTTGGTGATTTAAAGCCTATAAGAATAGCCATTAACTTTGGAAGGAGAATCTGTCGAAACCGGGAGCACATATGTAGATACCAGCAGCATATACTAATAGGGAGACAAACCGACAGCGTGTGGCAGAAGGCGCAGCGCGCGCGGCGCTAGTACGGCCGCGAAAACGCGGCCCTGGCCACATTTTCATGGCCGTACCATGGAACCGCGTGTCGAGATTCGACGCTCGGCCCCGTGACACCCCCTGGTGTTCCTTGGCCTATAAATACCCTAAGATTTTCAGATTTCTGGAGAGGAGAGTTTGTTGGGTTAGTTCTTCTTCATGTATGTAGTTTTTAGGGTAGTTTTTTCTCTTTAGTTTAGGTTAGTTGTTCTTCTTCTTCCTCTGTTGTATTTTCCATTTCTTTAAGATCTTATAATAGGGAAGATAGTAGTAAAAAGGATGAAAGTAAGAGTTTTTGTAATGGAAGGTGACAATATATGAAAGGTTCTCTCTTTATCTCTCCTTGTTTTCTTCTCTCTAACTCCTTTTTTATGCTTAGCTAATTTTCTCTTATGACAACTAACTACTGACCACTAACTTCCTTACTCCTTGATAAACCACATATATTTAATAGTCTCTACTTGGCCTTGCTCTTGCAAGAGCCATTGATGGCTCTTGATGATGGACTCTAATACTCTAACATCCTAACTCTCTAATAAGCTAACATTACTTTATTCCATACTTACTCTTATTTAGTTTTGATGGTTTAAGTGTAGCTTGCACTTGTTTGATGAGTTTGGATATGATGAGTTATCTTATGGGTCATGTTTTGAAACACTTTTGAACTAAGGACTAGTGATGGTTATAAGAATATATGTGAGGCAACTATCACTAAGAGGTTAGCATAGTTAGCGGAACAATTAGTAGTTAGTAGCCATGAGTTTTCTTTTTTTTTACTTTATTTTAGAAATATATAAAAAATCACTAATACATTCTTTTTTATGTTTCCCACTTCTTTGTTTTCATCGTGTCCTTCTTTTTTCACTTTTTGTTTTCTTTTCTTTTGATACTTTAAAACATTGAAGAAACTTTAACACATATGTGAATAGACCGGTAAAGTTTCTATCGCTTCCCATCCTTGTGGATTCGACCCGTTTAACCTCAATGCTATAACGGAAGTATCGAGGAAGCCAAAGCATGCACTTTTAAGTCGTGATTGCAAAACATACACTTTCGTGCATGATTTTCCCCCCGATCACAGATGACCAAATTAGATCATGTACACCATCGGCATCCAACATAGCATACTTGTATCAAATGTCTATAATATCTTATAAGAGTACAGTCAGGTGAGTACAGTCAATTACAATACATAACAACATTTTTTTCATTATTAATTATGTCAGCGAACAACAATTGCAACATATAATAGACGCATCCCATACTACGCCTACTACACGTGTCAATCAGGGTCCTAAGTTATTAAAACTGATTGGTTGGAGATATTGACCACGCTTTATGTAACGCCCCGGTCCCGTAGGTACGGGGTCGTTATGGCGACGTACATACGCGAGGTGAAAACAACCTCACGCGTACGTTAAGCCGCAATACAAGGAATCACCTCATAGATATAGGGGTCCCAGCCGGAAATAAGTACAAGAATACCTGTAGAAAAAGGTGAGTGATCATAACAGATAGAAAAGTAGGGATAAATAAGATAACAGTAATAAATCATAACGATACCTATGAAGTATCTCGATGAGGAATCTCCTATGTGACTCCAAGGCACTCTCGGTTACTGCGGTACGCAGATCTCCAATCTGGGCATGCAAACCCAGGGTCGTCAGAAAGCAACCTAGTGAGTGGTAAAATGAAGGAGGCAGTAATATATACTATAAGAATACAAGCATGATACGAATATATAATACATGATGTTGTTGAAGTGATACCATATAATAAGTATATAATAAGCAGTAGAAATATATAAACATGTAAGCAGTAAAAATATAAAAGTAGGTCATCTTTTAATACAATCACTACTTAGCCGGTTATCATCAGGTCAGGTCTATGGCCGTATCTAGTTTAGATCATAAATAATGTTGTCTAGTGGTGACGTGATGGAAATGAACATGATAGTGATGTACATGAACATGTAGATGAAGTATGCAACATAACCATCCTACTGTATTGTGCACATACAGTCATGCTGTCTGCAAAATATAGAATATATGCAATGCAGAACATGCGTAGTATGCCACGACATACAGTGTAACATGTACCAGGTAATGTAACAAAGTAGACATGTAACAAGATGGCGCATATATCATCAGGAACAGTAACAAGTACAACAATAGTATACATGTATCAGGTAAGTCATGTCATTTATACAATAGTAGCAATCAGTACTACCTGGTATTTTAATCAATCTCTTCCAGTGTCCCATACCACTGGCAGTTCATACTGGAGCCCGCACTCCAGTCAAACCCATCCGGACATGGCCTACAGGTACCATTATCCAAACGAGAGAGTGATCAAATAACAAGTGTTCCCGACGTCACTATTGTGTATACTATTTTATTATGTGAATTGGAAACCCATGGTCGAGGAGCTCTTATCGGGTAGGTGTATCCCGTGCATACCCGGGATCACGGCCTTAAACAAACCCCTGGCTGCTGAGACCAGGGCCCTCCGCTAAGAGGGGAACAATAATCAAGTAACGGGAGCTCATGGAGCTATACAATCGGTAGGTAGCACTACCATCCCCTGCAGTGGGAGAACAATATGGATCCAGTACATCACCCGATAAGATCTAATCAACCGTCAAGTCTCCCCCATACCAAAGTTAGCTTTATGATCTGATATGTCAAGTATACATTGTAACAAGAACAAATACAGTACATGATACGGGTAACATGATAACCGGACCTGAGCTCTGTTGATAGCATAGAACAATATAACGGGAAACGGGAACAATATAACGGGAACAATATAACGGAAAACGGGAACAATAGATGTGGAATTCCACGTATAGCATATCAACAGCTCTCAAGTCCAGTAACGGGAATATCCATATCAGTAACAGGAAACAATCATATAACATGAATACGGTAACATGGAACAATAATACATGTAATATGAACGGGAATCCATATGACATACTATGAACATGAATCCATATGACAAGAATGAATAAAGAAACCATGTATGCATATGTAACAGTAATATGCCGAGAATCCATGTAACGATGATCACAATAATATGACATGACGGTATTTTGTGAAGTGGTGTACATGAATATGGATTACTGGTGTGACGTGTCATAGCATCTGTGCAACGGTGATACCTATACATGTGGTAACAGGGTCCCAGGTGACAGGATATATAAGTCATGGTGAATATGCAGGAGATAACAGTGTCCCGTCTAACAAGTCTCTATGTAACAAATAGACATGAATATGCAATATAATGGATGTAAATTATCGTGTCCAGTGTTCTATGGCTATATCATCTACTCAAGTGTCAAATACAGCTACACTAATGGTCACTATCTTATGACTACGATGTGTACCATCAAAGCATTAAACTAATGATTTATTTTAATTATCATGTTGATCTTGTTAACTAACCGATCATCCAGATATACCTATATATGGTCTACTAACTTAGGTAATCTCTATCTCTAAGTTGTGATTACAGGGATGTCCCCACAATGACATTTGTAGGAAACAATAATTATCAAGATTAGGACATTTATAATAAACAATAATTTTAATGATTTACCGATAATTAAGCAATAATCACTTTTACTAAACATGATAAAAATATAATTTATAAAAAGAAAACACTCACAAACTAGCTACAGGAAGGTAGCTCTCTTTCCCACGATCGCAACGGATCCAGAATCGTCCAAATCAGAGTCCGGATGCTCCCGATATCGCCCGAATACTAAAAATCAGAAAAATGGGTTACATATGTAAATAACAATATTTTAAACGCAAATACTGAAATGTAACAGGGGGTTTTCTGAAAAATTACCTTTAATGGGTTTGGATGCGGGTTGACGGGTTTACGGGTCGGGTTTAGATCCAAACCCAAACCCACTCACATAAGTGATGAGTTAAGGGTAACCGGGTTATTGGGTTTATGGGTGTAATGGGTAGTGGGTGTTTATTGGGTTAATGGGTTTGGGGAAAAACCCAAACCCAACAGAAGACAAAGCAACAACAGCAGCAGCTTGCTGCTGCTGCTGTGCTTCCTGCGCGGCCGGCCGGCCTGCCGGCGACGGTTTGGCTCCGGCCGAGCAAGTGAGTGAGAGAGAGGGGGTGATGGAGGGAAACAAAGAGAGAGAGAGAAAGAAACAGAGTAAAGAAAAAGAAAGAAAAGATGAAGAAGAAGAAGAAGAAGAATTGGACAGTAGAAGAAGAAAAAGAAGAAGAAGAGGAGGAGGAGGAGGAGGAGGAGGAGAAGGCGGCGCCCTGGCCGGCGGCGCAGTGGCGCGCGGTCACCCATCGCTTGGCCGCGGGCGCGGGTCAAGCTCCGCCCTTGTCCTGACCAGAGAGAGGGAGAGATGGAGAGAGAGACTGTGTGAGGAGAGAGGGAGATTTAGAGAGTTTTAGAGAGAGGGAAAATTGGGGGAGAGAGAGAAACATGAGGATTTTAAAGAGAGAGAGAAGGCGGTGGATGGGGTCGTTTGTTTGAAAAAGGCGGTGGGAGAGGAAGCTTGGAGAAGAAGGAAGAAAGAAAAAGAAATAGAAATAAAATAATGAATTTTTATATTATTTCAATAGGGCCAAAAATTAACTAGTTCCGAACTGTGCCCAAAAATTACAGAAAATAGAGACTATTATCCTGAGACGTAATATGAAAACGTTTTGAAGAAATTCCATCTGGTTTGCAAATTAAAAATCCCGGAGTGTCTCCCCGATACCGAGCGACACCAGTTTGGCCGGATTTTTTATAAATTCAGAAAAATCTCCAAAAATATCATAACATAGATAATACGATTCTAAGACACATGGTGAAAGCAGATTCTCACACTACAACTCCATTTGTGAATTAAAAATCGTAAAGCCGATTATCGGTATCGGTCGACACCGACTACGGAGATTTTCCAAAATAATCCAGAAAAATTTCAGAAAATCCTGAAAAATCTTAAATATTAGAAAATAATTTTTGAAACTAAAATCAGCTCAATCGGAATACCACAGAGGTCAAATCAATTTTATACGTCGTATCGGGTACTGATACGGTGATACGTACACCGGGGATCAGGGGGTACATTTCTCCCCACCTCACAAAAATTGCGTCCTCGCAATTTCCATTCAGGTGTGAGAATAATATTTTCAACCCCAAAGCCGAAATGATACGGGTCCACGACACTTCCACTGCTCACTCTGATATCTATAAGGAACTCGGGATGGAGAAATAGTATAGTGAACTCACACTAACAGATTGGAAGCAATAAGATGCAAAGAAAACGAGGAGAGAATCAGATATTCTGGATGACAACTGTGAGTACGGAATGCAAAAGAGTCAAGGAATGAAGTGTCAATGACAGTGTATTCTTGTACTCGTCGCTGGAATCCCCAAATTCAGATACAGATAATCTTGAATCTGAATCTGATTGTACTGTTGGTAAGAGCCCGAGTATTGACCCAGGTGGTTACCCACACCAGGTGTTAACCTAGGCTCTGATACCACAATGTAACGCCCCGGTCCCGCAGGTACGGGGTCGTTATGGTGACGTATATACGCGAGGTGAAAACAACCTCACGCGTACGTTAAGCCGCAGTACAGGGAATCACCTCATAGATATAGGGGTCCCAGCCGGAAATAAGTACAAGAATACCTGTAGAAAAAGGTGAGTGATCATAACAGATAGGAAAAGTAGGGATAAATAAGAAAACAGCAATAACTCATAAAGATACCTATGAAGTGTCTCGATGAGGAATCTCCTATGTGACTCCAAGGCACTCTCGGTTACTGCGGTACGCGGATCTCCAATCTGGGCATGCAAACCCAAGGCAGTCAGAAAGCGACCTAGTGAGTGGTAAAATGAAGGAGGCAGTAATATATACTATAAGAATACAAGCATGATACGAATATATAATACATGATGTTGTTGAAGTGATACCATATAATAAGTATATAATAAGCAGTAGAAATATATAAACATGTAAGCAGTAAAAATATAAAAGTAGGTCATCTTTTAATACAATCACTACTTAGCCGGTTATCATCAGGTCAGGTCTATGGTCGTATCTAGTTTAGATCATAAATAATGTTATCTAGTGGTGACGTGATGGAAATGAACATGGTAGTGATGTACATGAACATGTAGATGAAGTATGCAACATAACCATCCTACTGTATTGTGCACATACAGTCATGCTGTCTACAAAATATAGAATATATGCAATGCAGAACATGCGTAGTATGCCACGACATACAATGTAACATGTACCAGGTAATGTAACAAAGTAGACATGTAACAAGATGGCACATATATCATCAGGAACAGTAACAAGTACAACAATAGTATACATGTATTAGGTAAGTCATGTCATTTATACAATAGTAGCAATCAATACTACCTGGTATTTTAATCAATCTCTTCCAGTGTCTCATACCACTGGCAGTTCATACTGGAGCCCGCACTCCAGTCAAACCCATCCGGACATGGCCTACGGGTACCATTATCCAAACGAGAGAGTGATCAAATAACAAGTGTTCCCGATGTCACTATTGTGTATACTGTTTTATTATGTGAATTGGAAACCCATGGTCGAGGAGCTCTTATCGGGTAGGTGTATCCCGTGCATACCCGGGATCACGGCCTTAAACAAACCCCTGGCTGCTGAGACCAGGGCCCTCCGCTAAGAGGGGAACAATAATCAAGTAACGGGAGCTCATGGAGCTATACAATCGGTAGGTAGCACTACCATCCCCTGCAGTGGGAGAACAATATGGATCCAGTACATCACCCGATAAGATCTAATCAACCGTCAAGTCTCCCCCATACCCAAGTTAGCTTTATGATCTGATATGTCAAGTATACAATGTAACAAAAACAAATACAGTACATGATACGGGTAACATGATAACCGGACCTGAGCTCTGTTGATAGCATAGAACAATATAACGGGAAACGAGAACAATATGACGGGAACAATATAACGGGAAACGGGAACAATAGATGTGGAATTTCACGTATAGCATATCAACAGCTCTCAAGTCCAGTAACGGGAATATCCATATCAGTAACAGGAAACAATCATATAACATGAATACGGTAACATGGAACAATAATACATGTAATATGAACGGGAATCCATATGACATACTATGAACATGAATCCATATGACAAGAATGAATAAAGAAACCATGTATGCATATGTAACAGTAATATGCCGAGAATCCATGTAACGATGATCACAATAATATGACATGACGGTATTCTGTGAAGTGGTGTACATGAATATGGATTACTGGTGTGACGTGTCATAGCATCTGTGCAACGGTGATACCTATACATGTGGTAACAGGGTCCCAGGTGACAGGATATATAAGTCATGGTGAATATGCAGGAGATAACAGTTCCTGTCTAACAAGTCTCTATGTAACAAATAGACATGAATATGCAATATAATGGATGTAAATTATCGTGTCCAGTGTTCTATGGCTATATCATCTACTCAAGTGTCAAATACAGCTACACTAATGGTCACTATCTTATGACTACGATGTGTACCATCAAAGCATTAAACTAATGATTTATTTTAATTATCATGTTGATCTTGTTAACTAACCGATCATCCAGATATACCTATACATGGTCTACTAACTCAGGTAATCTCTATCTCTAAGTTGTGATTATAGGGATGTCCCCACAATGACATTTGTAGGAAACAATAATTATCAAGATTAGGACATTTATAATAAACAATAATTTTAATGATTTATCGATAATTAAGCAATAATCACTTTTACTAAATATGATAAAAATATCATTTATAAAAAGAAAACACTCACAAACTAGCCGCAGGAAGGTAGCTCTCTTTCCCACGATCGCAACGGATCCAGAATCGTCCAAATCGGAGTCCGGATGCTCCCGATATCGCCCGAATACTAAAAATCAGAAAAATGGGTTACATATGTAAATAACAATATTTTAAACGCAAATACTGAAATGTAACAGGGGGTTTTCTGAAAAATTACCTTTAATGGGTTTGGATGCAGGTTGACGGGTTTACGGGTCGGGTTTAGATCCAAACCCAAACCCACTCACATAAGTGATGGGTTAAGGGTAACCGGGTTATGGAGTTTATGGGTGTAATGGGTAGTGGGTGTTTATTGGGTTAATGGGTTTGGGAAAAACCCAAACCCAACAAAAGACAAAGCAACAGCAGCAGCAGCTTGCTGCTGCTGTGCTTCCTGCGCGGCCGGCCGGCCTGCCGGCGGCGGTTCGGCTCCGGCCGAGCAAGTGAGTGAGAGAGAGAGGGTGATGGAGGGAAACAAAGAGAGGGAGAGAAAGATGCAGAGTAAAGAAAAAGAAAGAAAAGATGAAGAAGAAGAAGAAGAAGAATTGGACAGTAGAAGAAGAAAGAGAAGAAGAAGAAGAAGAGGAGGAGGAGGAGGAGAAGGCGGCGCCCTGGCCGGCGGCGCGGTGGCGCGCGGCCACCCATCGCTTGGCCGCGGGCGCGGGTCAAGTTCCGCCCTTGTCCTTACCAGAGAGAGGGAGAGATGGAGAGAGAGATGATAAGGAAAAAGGATAGTTTGGTAGATTGCACAAATATTCAATAAAAGAAAGAAGGTTTAGAGTCAACCTTAGGTGCTTGATCACTCCACAATGTATTTAAAATGATTGATGTATCCTTTCCAAATCACCGTAGTAGCACAAGTTATACGGGTCGAATCCACAAGGAGAGCTCACGATGGAAGCTTTACGGTTTAATGTGAAGATAGAAAACGAAAATTCTTCTTTGTTTTAAAAGAATGCAAAAGACATGGAAAAGAAATGAAAGAATTGGTGGTTGGTTTGTACATGAAATGAAAACTATGGATATAAAATGAAAAGAATCGAAGACAAGATTTGCTTTGGAATTAATACTAAAAGAATGAAAACTTGTAGAAGACTTTTAGATGAGAAAGGCCATGACTAGCTAACATTACTAACTTGCTAACTTACTAATCTCTGTTAGGGTGATGCTTGCCTCATGTTGATTCATCGACATATGTTTGTCTTGCGTGTTGGTCTAGTTACTTTCCCATTTGATTGACGGGTGATCTTCTTGGAATTGTCTTGTAGTCTCATTGATGTCATAGGCCTTCAAGATAGACTTTCAATGGTGGAATCAAAAGAGTTGCCACTCAAGGGATGCTAAGGAAGAAGATACAACATTCATTAATTGAAGTAAGGAAGTTGTACAACAAATAGCATATGGTTGGTGATCCATCTCCATGTTCCATCAAGGCACTTGTTCTAAAGACAAGGCTCTAAATGAGGCACACATGAATCATATGGAGAATTACAACAAGAAATTGCCAAGCGTGAAAGTAACCCATCGGGGATGAAGAAGACTCAACCAATTGCAAGATGAAGAATTTGCATTCACCCAAGAGTTAGAAGTTAAGCAAGATTAGTTGTTAGCTAGTCATGTTAGAAGAAATTAGCTACTAGCCATTACAAGAAAAGAAAAGCAATTCATGAATAAGAGTGCAATGAAAGTAAAGCTTGAATTAAAGAATGCAAGTAAAATACTAGAAAATGCTCAAGTAGAGAAAGGAGATTGAATTAAACCTTACTTCACAAGTTGTCACACCTTGATTTACACAAGCTTTCTCTCTCTCACAATCTCTCTTTTTGCAGAATTTCTAGGGAGGAAGAAGACTAAGAGAAATAAAACCTAGAGAAAAATCAAAATACAATCTCTTTCTCTATTCTCTCCTCTCTCCTCTCTCCTCTCTGCGAAGGCCCTGGTGGTGTATTTATAGCCTCAGAGAGAAGGCTCCAGAATCCAGGTTGTTGGAGAGAATCTCGGCCTCAACGGCCTTGTAACCGCCGTGGACACGCGGCAAAATCCTGGAAAGCGCGGCAAAATCTTGGCCGTTGAGGCCGAGATTTCTGTTGCGCGTATCCCGTAGGTTGTTAGCCACGTGGACCTTCTGGAAGTATGAGCTGGCGCGTGGATCTCTTCTGATCATGGCCTCAACATTTGGGCTTTCTTTTGGGCTTTGATTTATTTTCCTTTAATTTTTGATAATTAAAGGGATTTTGGGCCTTTTCTCAATTAGAATATGGACCTGCAAAAATAGAGAGAAAAGGATTAAAAATCACATTTTTATTTGCAATATGCATGGTATGGATGTGGTAAAATATGCAAAAATGAATAACAATCACACCCCCATACCTAGTTTTTGCTCGTCCTCGAGCAAAAAAGAAAGAAAAAGAAAATCCTAACTAGTTTATTACACCACTTTCGTAGGTGACACGATTGCACTGAGCACGTGCAACAAGCCGTTAAACCTCTAGGTTACCCTAGAGGAGGAGTGTTGTCTCCTGAGGGTTTTCAGCGGATTGCACCCACAAAATCCATAAAGAAAAATAAAAGGGTTAGTGAAAATTTTGATCCATGTTTTAAACATTCTCACTTAAGTTATAGGTTTCAGGTTACCCTAAACTTGTCATTCCTTTTATAAGCGTCTATTTGGAATTTTGTTTTCATCTTAGGTTAAGTTTTTAGGGAAAAGATCAAAAACCGGATTTTGCATCAATCCTAGGATATATACATCTATAAATATGAAGGATCTTTCTTAGACTAAGTTCATTTATTTACTAATATATTAACTTTTTTTTATATATACAATATTTATTTATTTACATTTCCTTAGCATCCTTAGGCTTTCTAGTTTACCCTTGTAACGAGTCTCTTACCGATGACTCCCAAACCAGACGGTCTTAGGGCACCAGATGAGAAAACATCCCTAGGGTTCGATGACTCGAGTAAAAAAGGCCACGAAGGAATTTAAGGACTTAACCACCTTTAGGCGTGATTAGCAATGCTTCTTGAGGCACGACTAACCAGCTTAATTAGTGGCTAAGTAATTATTATTTATTTATATACATATTTATTTTTATTTTTTTATTTTTCTATTTTTTTATTATATATATATGTAAACAAAGTCACAAAGTCTTTGATTAATCCTTCAATATGTTTAATGTATATATCCTAAAGAAAGAATTAAAATCTAGTAATTTTTCTAATCCTTTATTACTTAACCTAAAAATCTAACAAAACTCCTCTTTTCGACTTATAATTAGAAATCTTAGTTTAGAGCTTCCTTAATCCCTAAAGTTAAGTTTGATTCTTTAAACATGGATCAAGAATTTCCTTTTTTTATTTATTTTTTATTTTTTTTATTATTATTTTTTTTCTAAAAAAGTAAAATCTAACAAGAAAATAGAAAATCTACAAAGAAAGGTAAAATCTAAAAGAAAATAAAAACCTAAAAAGAAAGTGAAAAATCCTAAAAATAAAAATAAGAAGCCTAAAAAGAAAATGAAAAATTCTAGGTTAGCATCTACCCCCCCATACCTATCTCATGCATTGTCCCCAATGTATGCAAGATAAGAATATGCATGAAAATAGGTAAAGGATAAAGATCATCCCCTTTGTCGCTTTGGACCAGCGGTGGTGCTAGGTCCAGCCGACTGCGAACGTCTCAACGCTGCCTCCATACTATCCAACCGAGAGGATTGCTCCTCTACCTTCTTCCTAAGACGAACCTGCCCCAGAAAGATCTTCTTCATGCCTCGCCAGATGGTGGACATGAAGGCTCGTGATTCCATTGGGGGGTCCTGCCTCCAAAATTGTGGCTCATCTATTTCCTCTAAGCTTTCCTCCGAAGAGGACTCCACCGGAATATCTTCGGGTTGGACATTAGGAGTCCAAACCGTGTGCAAGCAACCGTTATAGGAGCTGGTGGGTCTCTCTGCTGTAACATACACTCGGTCAAAGGAATCAAAGACAGCGTCTGGTATGAAATTCCTACACAGACGTGTAATCAGGATGGGATGGGAATGCTTGGCACCCCGAGTGCGGGAGGAATTGGTAAGGATTGCGTGGAAGATGGCCTTATTTAAACAGATCGTGTGTTTTCGAGTCATTAAATCATGAATTATTTGCAACACCGGTCTGTTAAAGGATGTGGCATGTTCAAGCCCTAGAATGTTGCGTTGGATCCAGCGTCCAACGCAGTGCACATTTCTAAAGGTGGTGTTGGCTTTGAGCCCACGGTCCTGCTCTGTACAGCGAGCCCCCATGATTGGCATGTAGTCTATTAATGGCAGGGGATCGCTATGATGGGGGTGACTTGGGACATTAGTGGTTTCCGCAATGAGAGGAATTGTGATAAAGATGTCACCTAATGGCATATGGACTACAAATTGGTACGTCTCATAACTAACAGATGCATGATCGAGTGCATTATAAAATGTAGTGACTAAGTCTGGACAGTAATATGCATCATTCTCACTGTTATCATATACCAGAGAATACCAATTCCATGCATGTAATCGATCAACAAATATGTATCCATACCCCCCATGATCATTCAGAATTTTTGAAAAATCATTTTTCACAAACAGATTTGGGGCCATGTGTAATAGTGGAAATTAAAGCAATGGATCAAGAGATGAAAGATCAAACCACCCCTGGAGTTCGTGGGGGGAAATCCAAAGTCGGGTGTGCAGAGGGCACCAGAGACAGATTCTGGAAGATGTGGTATTGTATCTGCCACCAGAGGAAGAAATCAGCCGGCCAGAAATTTTCTGGCGCTCCAAATGTTGCAGAAGAGCGGCGGATCGGCGGCAGTGGTCGCAGGAATGCGGCAGGACAGAGAGCTCTAGGGAAGGAAAAATTTTCAGAGTGCGGCGCCTGAAGAGAGGGTTCAGATCTGAGAGGAACTTTGCGTTTGAGGGAGGAGGGGTAGGTGAAGAGAGTATTTATAGGAGGGAAGTAAAATGAGATTTCCAACTTAAGCCCTAGGTTAAAAGTGAATTTACAAGCCTAGGGATTTGGAATCTTGAAAATGAGTTTGACCCTAGGGAAGAGATGTAGAGACCTAGGAATTTTGAAAAGTTGTGAAACTCCTTTAAGCACATAAGTCCCTCAATATTTTTTTTTCTTTTCTTTTCTTTTCTTTTTCTAAAAAAAAAATTTATATACAAAAGTGGTCCCGAAAATGATATGCAGGGAAATCTGGGAGACTGTACAAACAGAATGGTCACATATAAACTGGGCCGCAAAGACCCAATTCATGAACTTCTTGTGACATGAATTCAGTGGTAAGGAATGGCTTTAAACGTTGACCGTTCACAGTGAATTTATTGCCATTATTAGGATCAAGAATCTCAATCGCACCGTGTGAGAAGACATTATGCACAATGTATGGTCCTGACCACCTGGTTCTCAATTTACCAGGAAAAAGGTGGAGTCGTGAGTTGTACAACAGAACCTTTTGTCCTGAGACAAAAATTTTTCGGTGAATGGATCTATCATGAAAAAGCTTGGTTCTGTGTTTTGTGATCCGAGCATTGTCATATACCTCATTTCTTAGCTCTTCTAGCTCGGATATTTGCAACTTCCTCAAGGCACCGGCTTTATCCAATCCAAGTTCAGCTGCTTTAAAGCCCACATAGCTCGGTGTTCTAACTCCACAGGCAAGTGACAAGGTTTTTCAAATACAACTCGATATGGAGACATACCGAGGACAGTTTTGTAAGCGGTCCTGTATGCCCATAAGGCATCAGTGAGTTTGATGGACCAGTCTTTACGGTTCTGTCCAACAATTTTCTCCAAAATGAGTTTTATTATTCTATTCGTGACTTCTACTTGGCCGTTGGTTTGAGGATGGTATGCTGTGGATAATTTGTGAGAAATAGAGTATTTGCGCATCAGGGCTTCAAAAGCCCGATTGCAGAAATGACTCCCATTGTCACTTATTATCGCACGGGGGGCTCCGAAGCGAGAGATGATATTTTCTCGTAAAAACTTGATGACAACTTGGTTGTCATTTGTCCTTGTTGGAATTGCTTTAGCCCATTTTGAAACATAATCTACGGCTACCAAAATGTATTGGTTACCATAGGACAGAGGAAAAGGTCCCATAAAGTCGATGCCCCAGAGGTCAAAAATTTCGACCTCCAAGATGGGTGTAAGGGGCATCATGTCTCTCCGTGTAATTTGACCCGTCATTTGACGCCTATCACATAGCTTGCAAAAAGTGTATGCATCCTTAAAGAGAGTGGGCCAATAGAATCCACTCTGAAGAACTTTCTCAGCAGTTTTTCGTGGACCAAAATGTCCACCGCAAGCTAGCTTGTGACAAAATGTCAAAACACTCTGATGTTCATCCTCAGGAAGACACCTTCGTATTATCTGGTCAGGACAATATTTGAATAAATACGGTTCATCCCAGAAGAAGAACCGCATTTGACGCATGAAACGGTGTTTTTCCTGGCCTGACCAATGAGAAGGTATTTGCCTGGTAGCAAGGTAATTCACTATGTCAGCATACCAAGGTTCTCCACACATCACAAAAATGTGTTCGTCAGGAAAATTGTCATTAATTGGTATTCTCTCCTTTGGTGCATTTGGGATTCTAGACAAGTGATCAGCTACCACATTCTCAACGCCCTTTTTATCTTTAATCTCCAGATCAAACTCTTGCAAAAGAAGTATCCATCGAATAAGTCTTGCCTTAGCATCTTTCTTTTGCATTAAGTACTTTAGGGCGGAGTGATCGGTGAAAATAATCGTCCTGGACCCTAGCAGATATTGGCGAAATTTTTTCAACGCAAAGACAACAGCTAAAAATTCCTTTTCAGTAGTTGTATAATTGAGTTGGGCTTCATTCAGCGTTCTGCTAGCATAATAAATTACGTGTTGCCTAGTATCAATACGCTGCCCTAAAACAGCGCCGATAGCAAAATCCGAGGCATTACACATAATCTCAAAAGGCTTGGTCCAATCAGGTGCAGAAATGATAGGTGCTGAGACAAGTCTACTCTTAAGTTCCTTCCATGATTTTTGACATTCTTCATCAAATATAAAGGGTACATCCTTTCCTAAGAGATTTGTCAAAGGTCTTGCAATGTTGCTAAACCCTTGAATAAATCGTCTATAGAAGCCGGCGTGCCCTAAAAATGATCTAATATCCTTTAAGCATGTTGGTTCAGTGAGCTTTGTTATGACTTCCACTTTAGACTTGTCCACCTCGATTTCTATATGTGAAACTTTGTGCCCAAGAACGATTCCTTGCTTGACCATAAAGTGACACTTTTCCCAGTTAAGTGTCAAATTTTTCTCCATACAGCGTTGTAGAACCAGCTTCAAATGGTACAAGCATTGTTCAAATGAATCACCATAAATTGAAAAATCATCCATGAAAATTTCCAGAAATTTCTCCACCATGTCTGAAAAAAGACTCAGCATGCAACGTTGAAACGTTGCAGGAGCATTGCATAGGCCGAAGGGCATCCTTCGGTATACAAATGTTCCAAAAGGACAGGTGAAGGTGGTTTTGTCTTGATCCTCGGGAGCGATCGGGATTTGATTATATCCTGAATATCCATCCAGGAAATAGTAGTACTCATGTCCCGCTAATCTCTCGAGCATTTGGTCAATGAACGGAAGAGAAAAGTGGTCTTTACGTGTGGCAGTGTTCAACTTTCTGTAATCGATACAAACTCGAATCTTCGTTGGAAGACGTGTTTGTATCAATTCTTTCTTCTTATTTTCTACCACAGTAAATCCTGCTTTCTTGGGCACAGCGTGAACTGGACTTACCCACTGACTATCAGATATGGGATAGATAATCCCATTATCTAACAGTTTCAAGATCTCGTCTCTAACGGCTTCCTGCATGATTGGGTTTAGTCTACGCTGTGGGTCTCGTTTTGGCTTGGCATCTTCCGTCAAATGAATCCGATGTTGAACTATGGAAGGACTAATCCCCTTGATGTCAGCCATGGTCCAACCAATGGCTTCCCGATTTTCTCTTAACACAGAAAGAAGATCCTCTTCTTGTTGTTTAGTGAGATTGGATGCAATGATTACAGGAAAGGATTCCTTCTCATCCAAGTACATGTACTTGAGATGGTCGGGAAGAACCTTAAGCTCAGAAGAAGGGACAGGATCTATCACTGGTTGTTCTTGGTGCAAAGGTAGAATAGGGGTGGAATTAGTAGCCCATTCAACAGTTGACTCAACAATCTGATCAAGGTTGAAGTCATCAGACTCCAACTCAAATTCCTCTTCAGAGTCATACTCAATCTTCTTATCATGTTCACTTGTTAAACCTTCTATCAAGTTTACTTCGAAAGAATCATTGTCCAAATCCCTAGGTTGCTTTCCCAGATGGAAAACATTCACCTCTTTTGTCATATCTCCGAAGGTTAGACGCATCGAGCCATTTCTACAGTTGATGATTGCGTTTGTGGTGGCTAAGAAAGGACGTCCGAGAATGACAGGTGTCTGTGCTCTGTGATTTTGTACGGGTTGTGTCTCAAGAACGATGAAGTCTACGGGGTAAATGAATTCCCCGACCCATATTAAAACATCTGTAATCTCCCCCTTGGGAATCTTTACAGAGCGGTCAGCCAATTGTATCGTCATTTGGGTCGGACGAAGGTTGCCTAACCCTAATTGCTGATACACGGAAAAGGGGAGAAGATTGATGCTAGCACCCAAGTCAATCAAAGCCCTATTTATGGTGGTCTGTCCTATGATGCAAGAAATGGTTGGGCTCCTTGGGTCTTTGTATTTCACAGGGATCGGACCATTGAGCAGTTCACTAATGTTGGAAGCCAGGAAGACTTTTTTAGGGACATTTGCTTTTCTCTTCTTGGTGCACATTTCTTTTAGAAATTTGGCGTAGGATGGAACTTGTTATATGGCATCAAGGAGAGGGACATTGATTTGGACTTGGTTGAATATCTCTCTTATCTTCTCCATGTGAGCATTCATCTTTTGATTTGTAAGCCTATTTGGGAATGATACAACAGGCTTATATGTTTGCTCATCAATCTTTTCTTTTCCTTTGGACTAGGAAGTGGATGGTTGTGTGCTTGAAGAAGGATTGTCTTGAATGGGTTGGATTGGAACAGACTGTGGTGGCTTTGACACAGATTTGGTGGGCTGATTTGAAACCTTGTTATCTACATGCTTTCCAGATCTAAGGATTTGAATAGCTTGGCATTGGCTGGGGCCCAAGTCTTCAACTTCGTGCAGGGGAAAGTGAGTTTTTGGATTGGGCACTGGTTGGCTAGGTAGCATTCCTTTTTGTCGTTCATTCAGAGAGTTAGCCAACTGCCCTATCTGGATTTGCAATTTATTCATGTCCTGCTGCTGATTGTTCATCATTGAAGCTTGGGTCTTAGATAAGGTCTCTATCATTTTTTCCAAATCAGAAATTCTCTTGTCTGAAGGATTTGGTGGTGGATGATGCTGATACGGGGGCTGAAAGTTTGCTGGGTAAGGTACTGGATTTTGATATGTCTGGAATCTTGGTGGACTTTGGTATGAATGGACATTTGATGGGTTCTGGTGGTAAGTCGGTGGATGAGACTGAGCAGGGTATTGTTGTGGAAATGGTTGCCTCGGCTGCTCAGGACCAGACTGACTCCAAGAAAAGTTTGGATGGTTTCGCCATCCCGGATTGTATGTTTTGGAGTAAGGATTATAAGTGGGTCTGGTGTATGCGGCATTCGTACTCTCCTGAAACATTTGAGTTTGATATGCAGGACACTCCTCAAACAGATGATTAAGATCATGGCAATAGGTACAACCCGGGTTGACCACAGGTGATGGACTGGCCACAGGTGATGGGTTGACCTGGTTAACAGCAGAAGATTCCCTAGACTCAAGCAGTTCTATCCTCCTCATCAGTTGTGTTATTTTGGCCTCGGCAGCTATAGAGGACTCGATGGAACGCATACCGGTTCTGGAAGTGGTGGGAGTGGGTTTGTCAGGACATGACTCCCACTGAATCGTTTTTTCGGCTAATGCTTCAAAGAGATCCCACCCCTGGTCTTCATTTTTCTTTAAAAATTCTCCTTGGCACACGGTTTCAAGGAGTGTTTTCGTTTGGTAATCCAGTCCATCATAGATAATTTGGCACTGACGCCATTTCTCTATACCATGATGGGGACAAAGGGCTAGAAGGTCTTTGAAGCGTTCGAAATACTTCCAGAATGGTTCATTGGTTTCCTGCTTGAATTGCATTATGTTTTTCCTCATAAGGGCTGTCTTGTGGATGGGATAGAATTTCTTAAGAAAGACTTTTACAAAATCATCCCATGAAGAAATCGAACTGGCGGGAATATTGTAAAGCCATTTCTTAGCAATGTCTTTTAACGCAAAAGGTATGAACCTTAACCTAACAGCGTCCTCGGTCAATTGGGAAATCCTCATCATTACGCATACTTCTTCAAACTCTCGAATGAAAAATACGCATCTTCAGATTCTAAGCCATGAAATCGGGGAAGTGTATTTATGAATTGTGGCTTCAGCTCAAATTGATTTCCATTTGTTGTGGGGAGAAGAATGCATGATGGAAGTGATGTGCGAATCGGGTAGAACTTGTCTTGCAACGAAGTGTGGTTTTCCATGGTTGGGAATGTGTCGAGTGGTGTATGTGCAAGTGTAGAAATTCTCACTAGCCTAGCAGAATTTGGATCCCGATACCACTCTTGCATACACAATCACAGTCAATGTGCACCGATCACACAAGCGAGAAAAAAAATGAAAATAACAAACAATAAAAGAAAAATCAATCCAAGCTATCTAGGATTCCTGGACCTAGACGACTCCTAACTGATTAGATCGTCCACAGGAGGTTTAGTGTAGACTTTGACCACAAGCTAATCAGCCAGGTCAGGGCAAGGTTGTTGGGAGGTTTTCCGTCAAAGACGTTCCTTAATCAAGTAACCACCAATCTTCGGGCTTTCGGCCCTCAATCCCTTTCCTAGACACTGATTTTACAAAAGTCAATTTTCAACACTTTTCCCCCTTAGGATAATCTCCTAAGTGAGTCCGGATGTCCCTAGGGCCAACGTCTATCAAATTTTATTACAAGCTTGGGATTGTGAGTGCTTGGAAAATGATTTTCGGGGTAAGGAAAGGGTGATGAAATCCCCCACCTTATCTTATTTATGGGTGATGCCCTTAAAATCAGTTTGGTGCAAGTGTACAGTTATAAGCAGACAAGGTTCACTCAAAGCAATTAAAATCAAAAAGGAGTGAGTCCTATTCAATATGCAATGCACACGTACCTTGCATCCAGCACTCTTCAACAGTAAAAGTAAATGAATTGAAAAGACACGTGCCTAGAAATGCAAATGTCTAATCAATTTTTAACTTTGCAACAAATTTTTTACTGTTGATTATTAGCAGACATAAGGTGAAGCATACAAGAATTTAAGTATTGCAGCAGCTGTATTTTGCAGAGCAAGCAACCCTGCAGAAATTTGGTCAGTAGTTCACTCCTCCTTGCCGCGGATCCGCGGCTTTGGCCGTGGAATCGCGGCAATTCAGAGGGCAACTGGTTTCTGCTTTCGAGAGCAGAAGCCCAGAGCCACTTATATGTTACTGCAATGCAAATTTTTCTGTTCTCTTCACCTGTAACCTGCAACAGAGAAGAAGATTCGTTTAGTTCTTCACTTGAAATCAAAAACCGTTGCTCTCCCCGGCAACGGCGCCAAAAATTTGATAAGGAAAAAGGATAGTTTGGTAGATTGCACAAATATTCAATAAAAGAAAGAAGGTTTAGAGTCAACCTTAGGTGCTTGATCACTCCACAATGTATTTAAAATGATTGATGTATCCTTTCCAAATCACCGTAGTAGCACAAGCCATACGGGTCGAATCCACAAGGAGAGCTCACGATGGAAGCTTTACGGTTTAATGTGAAGATAGAAAACGAAAATTCTTCTTTGTTTTAAAAGAATGCAAAAGACATGGAAAAGAAATGAAAGAATTGGTGGTTGGTTTGTACATGAAATGAAAACTATGGATATAAAATGAAAAGAATCGAAGACAAGATTTGCTTTGGAATTAATACTAAAAGAATGAAAACTTGTAGAAGACTTTTAGATGAGAAATGCCATGACTAGCTAACATTACTAACTTGCTAACTTACTAATCTCTGTTAGGGTGATGCTTGCCTCATGTTGATTCATCGGCATATGTTTGTCTTGCGTGTTGGTCTAGTTACTTTCCCATTTGATTGACGGGTGATCTTCTTGGAATTGTCTTGTAGCCTCATTGATGTCATAGGCCTTCAAGATAGACTTTCAATGGTGGAATCAAAAGAGTTACCACTCAAGGGATGCTAAGGAAGAAGATACAACATTCATTAATTGAAGTAAGGAAGTTGTACAACAAATAGCATATGGTTGGTGATCCATCTCCATGTTCCATCAAGGCACTTGTTCTAAAGACAAGGCTCTAAATGAGGCACACATGAATCATATGGAGAATTACAACAAGAAATTGCCAAGCGTGAAATTAACCCATCGGGGATGAAGAAGTCTCAACAATTACAAGATGAAGAATTTGCATTCACCCAAGAGTTAGAAGTTAAGTAAGATTAGTTGTTAGCTAGTCATGTTAGAAGAAATTAGCTACTAGCCATTACAAGAAAAGAAAAAGCAATTCATGAATAAGAGTGCAATGAAAGTAAAGCTTGAATTAAAGAATGCAAGTAAAGTACTAGAAAATGCTCAAGTAGAGAAAGGAGATTGAATTAAACCTTGCTTCACAAGTTGTCACACCTTGATTTACACAAGCTTTCTCTCTCTCACAATCTCTCTTTTTGCAGAATTTCTAGGGAGGAAGAAGACTAAGAGAAATAAAATCTAGAGAAAAATCAAAATACAATCTCTTTCTCTATTCTCTCCTCTCTCCTCTCTCCTCTCTGCGAAGGCCCTGGTGGTGTATTTATAGCCTCAGAGAGAAGGCTCCAGAATCCAGGTTGTTGGAGAGAATCTCGGCCTCAACGGCCTTGTAACCGTCGTGGACACGCGGCAAAATCCTGGAAAGCGCGGCAAAATCTTGGCCGTTGAGGCCGAGATTTCTGTTGCGCGTATCCCGTAGGTTGTTAGCCACGTGGACCTTCTGGAAGTATGAGCTGGCGCGTGGATCTCTTCTGATCATGGCCTCAACATTTGGGCTTTCTTTTGGGCTTTGATTTATTTTCCTTTAATTTTTGATAATTAAAGGGATTTGGGGCCTTTTCTCAATTAGAATATGGACCTGCAAAAATAGAGAGAAAAGGATTAAAAATCACATTTTTATTTGCAATATGCATGGTATGGATGTGGTAAAATATGTAAAAATGAATAACAATCAAGAGACTGTGTGAGGAGAGAGGGAGATTTAGAGAGTTTTAGAGAGAGGGAAAATTGGGGGAGAGAGAGAAACAGGGGGATTTTAAAGGGAGAGAGAAGGTGGTGGATGGGGTCGTTTGATTGAAAAAGGCGGTGGGTGAGGAAGCTTGGAGAAGAAGGAAGAAAGAAAAAGAAATAGAAATAAAATAATGAATTTTTATATTATTTTAATAGGACCAAAAATTAACTAGTTCCGAACTGTACCCAAAAATTACAGAAAATAGAGACTATTATCCTGAGACGTAATATGAAAACGGTTTGAAGAAATTCTGTCTGATTTGCAAATTAAAAATCCCGGAGTGTCTCCCCGATACCGAGCGACACCAGTTTGGCCGGATTTTTGATAAATTCAGAAAAATTTCCAAAAATACCATAACGTAGATAATACGATTCTAAGACACATGGTGAAAGCAGATTCTCACAGTACAACTCCATTTATGAATTAAAAATCGTAAAGTCGATTATCGGTATCGGTCGACAGCGACTACAGAGATTTTCCAAAATAATCCAGAAAAATTCCAGAAAATCCTAAAAAATCTTAAATATTAGAAAATAATTTTTGAAATTGAAATCAGCTCAATCAGAATACCACGGAGGTCAAATCAATTTTATACGTCGTATCGGGTACTGATACGGTGATACGTACACCGGGGATCAGGGGGTTACACTTTAGGTGGGTCCCGTACATACTCGGACCACGGCCCCAGTTGCCTGGCGCTGAACCAGGCCCGTAATGCTAAGTACTCAGTAACAGTAATAATAGCAATATCAGATGGATGCTAGTCATCCCCGGGAACCCTACAGTGGAACCCTCTTTTCGACTGAGCAACCTGTATTCTGGGTCCACCCAAAATACAAACGCGGTCTCCTCTATCAATTTCTCCATTCCCAGTGTAAGTTGTCTTTTTTTACATTATTATTTAATTCAGTTAAATAATCAATATTCATGTTACTAGATTACTGAGACGATGCAGTGACAGTAACAATAACAGTACAGTAACAGTAATAGTAATCGTACGCATGGTGAACAGTGATAATAATGTGAACAATAACAGTAACCGTATATATGATGAATAGAGCTGTACCGAGCGTACGGTCTAACGATATTTTTCTAGTAACTTTAGTAACATGAAAAATTATAATAACAAGTCTAGACACTGATGCTCAAGTCAACGATATATCCATTTTCTAAGTCACCGATATATCTGAATCGCAATAACTAAAATAACTACATGTTCTGATACATCTAATCAAATCCCAGCATTCCAATCAGATCAAGTTCATCAAATACTCTCACTCTATTCAGGCCAATTACAAGATTCCAAAACTCAAGTAACATATCAAGTATATATAACTCTAAAATCCACTAGGTCAGGTCAATCCAATCAACGTCTAATCCTCAATCCTCAAGTCAACTAAATCTAGTCTATTTGACAAGTCCATAATCCCGTCCTTTTAATAGGAATCTCCTATATAATCAATCATCAATATCCGACTAAACTTTCACATGTTTTACTATCAATAAGAATAATCAAGTCTCTTGATAATATCACCCAGATATCCATTCATACAACTACCATCATGAACCAGTCAAATCCGAGATGTAAATCTAATGATCGTCTAAGTTATATCCCAATAGTTTCAATCCAAATTAAGATCATAATTAGGGAGTGGGACATCCTCAAGCTACATGAAATCTAAAAATGTCTACTTCTAATACTCAACATCAACAAAACATCATATGTACTCGAATAATATAATCTGTACATAAATCTAAATATTCACAATTATCAATCTAACTACATTAATCCTATCAAACATTATTCAAAATCCTCTGTAACTAATACAAACCTCAAGCCAACTCCAACTCTCACTAAGTCCAATTAAATTTTTATCTGAGTAATCTCCAAATAAATAATTAACAAGTTTGATAAATACTTCATATAAAATATACACCTAATCAAAATCAGGAACCAATCATCTCAAGATCAATCCCATAGACAGACTAACGTACATCATAAGTAGATCCAGATTCAAAAACAGTAACCATCTATACATTTGTTTTCCATTAAAAATTCAATAAAGGAAAGCTTACAAAAAAAGAATGGAGGAGTGAAATTATAAGTAATTAAAAAGAAATTACAAGTAGATCTTCTCTGAGATTTCTGAAAAAATATGCCAGTAGGAATCTGATCAGCGCGTCACTTTGTCCCTTTGATGATGCAATCGATCAGGTGATCAAACTGCCTCTTAGTAGGATTCCTTCTTGCTTGGTTCAGAAAATCGGAGAATTGAAAGCAGAAGATCAGTAGAACCCTTTTGCTAAAAATTTTGCTTTTGACTTTTTCTAAGCCAATCTCCTCTCTATCCGTCTATGTCCCCCCTATTTGGCTCAACAAGGGACTATTTATAATCAACATGGGGTGTAACTGCCCCCTTGAATTCAACAAGGTTGAATCAGTCCTTAGCTTCACGCGAGGCTCGTAAATGACCTTGCTGCGAAGCTCCTTGCGAGCTTCTTGCGAAACTAGAGGGTTTGCGCGAACACCTTCTTGCCGTTATGACTTAATTGTCTCCACTTAATGTGGAACGAAGTGGGTGGATGTAACCGCCCAGTTAAAATGGCGTTAATCCCACTAAATTAGTGGAGTTCACCCATTAATCCCTCATCGGATTTTGAAATAATCAATATGATGACCTGTCAAAGCTCACTACGGAGCTAGATCATGTGAAGCTAAGACTTGGCTCATACCTTCAGGTGAAGTAACTTTCAGAGCCTCATGCGAAGCTAAGACTCAGCCCATAGCAGAGCTATGACTCAGCCCATAGCCTCGGGCGAAGTTAACTGGATCAGCCTCTGGCAGGGCTAAATGGGAAGCTTCAAGCGAAGCTAATAGTTAGCCTCAAAGCGATGCTATCAAGAAAGCCTTAGGCGAAGCTGTTAGCTCCATGCGGAGCTATGAAGCTTACCCGGGGCTCATGCCAGGCTAAGTATTGAGCTAACTTAGCATTTTAGGCCTGCTTAGGTCTCTCCAAAGGCAACTTTGACTTACTGTCTGCTTCACTGGATCAGTAATATCCATGTTGCTGCCTTGTCTCTAGTCATCAGCTTATCTTTGACTTATCTTTTGTATATGTCGATAAGTCAGATGTCGTTCAGACCGGTTGAAGGTGAACGTGAGAGTTTTGTCTTTTTTAGAGTGTCAGCAAGACCCCCTTCAAAGTTTTCATAAATCTGCAATGGAATGGTTCAGATTTTGAAATACTTTGAACCGATTTGGTTGATAATCAATAGTACGTGGGTGTGAACGTCGCTTTCATGGTTGAGTTCGACTTCGCTTTTAGTCTTGCCTTTGGGCCGGAATAGGTTCGCTGAGGAATTGTATTAATTTGCTTCCATGCAGCTTCGCACTTTCGTTTTTGAGCTTCCTGAAGTAGCTTCACTTCCAAACAAGGTGGATCATCAAAGCTCTGTCAGCGCTAGCCCCGCGCTTGCTACGATGGTACGATGTTCCATTTCCCAAGGCTAACCGCCTTTGTGAGTTACGAGAGGGGTTGCTCCCTTTTCCAAGATTTGAATAACTTCACCTGCATTCACGAGGGAGATTATTCCCTTTTCGGAAGTTCAATTAACTTCGTGTGTATTCCCGAGGGAGATTATTCCCTTTCTTGAGGCCATGCATTTGAATGCTTTAACTTCGCCCGCGCTCCCAAGCTTGAAGTGGTAGCGGCATGGTCAGGCCACGAGGCCTATAAATAGGACTCTTGTAGTCTTTCTCAGAGAAACATACCTCTCTCTTTCTACGAGGTTTGTTTATGACCCCTCCCTATTGCTCAAGCAAGGAGATTGAGGTACCTGAAGTAGTGGGGGCTCTCACTCTGGTTATTACTCGATCAAGAACTGGTGGGCCTCAGCCATCCAGTAACTTTAGGGAGTTTATCTCCCTTAATTTTCTTAACTTTATCAGCTATCTCAGGGATTAAATTCCCTTGGTCTCTGCATTTGGCCGACTTTCGGAGAAGGGTTTCAGCCTAATTTTTAAGCTTCCCGGCGAAGCTATCATTCTTACCTGGTCAGGCAAAGGATCTTTCCACGCAAAGTTCCTGCCTTGATCTGTTAAATCTGTCATATAGGCGAAGGTTAGGCCTCACCTTCTCTAGACCAGTTCAGCTTCGCCATACAGGTGAGGTTAGGATTTGACCTCTTCAAGGTTGAGCCAGTCTTGCCATATAGGTGGGGCTAAGACTGCACCCTTTCAGGCTAGTTTAGCCTAGCCTTATAGGCGAGGTTAGGAGTTGGTTCTTTTTTAAGCTTTTTCGACCTAACTGCCTGGGCGGAGCTAAGATTTGGCTTATGCTAAGCTGGTCTAACATTACCATGCAAGCGAGGCTATCCTCTGCTTAGGTGAAATTTTATCTTCAGGGCATGTCAGGGTTGAATTTGGATTAGCTTTGTTTCTGGAGCAAGACTTTGACTTAGCCCCTTTTTTTATTTAATGCTAACTCATTTTCTGTTTACGTTATAGTATACTGTGCTCCCGATTCTTTCATCTTGATGAAGGAGAATAAAAACTTGCACCTTGATTTTTCAAGTTGAAGCTTTGATTATAAGCAGGAGGAACATACTAGAGCAGCTGATGTGTATTCTGAGAATAAGTTGGCAGTCACTTATCCGAGATGAGCCACTTTGGAAAGAAGCTGGTGTTCGCTTATCTGAGATGATCCATTTCGGGAAGAGGCTGGTAGCCGCTTATCCAAAATGATCTACTTCGGGAGGGCGGACGTCACCAGTAATATCTTGGATCCTTCCTTTGCCAATTTTGATTAAGGAAGATCCAACTTTCTGTTGGCAACCAATCCCTTACCAATTTTGATTAAAAAAGATCTAGCTCCTTGATGGCAAAATCTACCATTAAGTGAAGGATTATGGCCTTGTGAAGGAGGAAGACTTTTCGTGTCCAGTTAGTCTGGTGGTTTTGGGACGACTTATTACCCTGAAAGTAGATAGAACGACTTGTACACCTTTAGAGCAATGAGTCTATTGTATGAAAAACAATCTTAATGTATTATCAATGTATCTTCCCTTTTGAATCAATAAAAAATTTCCTTTTTGCTGATTTAATTTACTCCATTTCCTTTCACTTTGAACTTCGAAAGAAACTGGAATGGACTGGCTTAGGTTGGTAAGTGATCCCACTTGATTCTCTCTGTGAGCCTTTTCCTAAGGAAGGAAAGAAAAGCTCTCGGCGGAACTAAACTTTCAGCGAAGTTAAGGATTGATTTCCAGTTAAGTTAGAAATGAGCTCTCAACGAAGCTAGCGCAAAGTTTCCCGTGAAGCTGAAGATGAGCTTTCAGCGAAGCTAAAGCCCAGCTTTCGGCGAAGCTAAGGTAAAGCTTCTAGGAGAAGGCTCTTAGGCGCCGTTTCAAATTAATTTGAAACGACTGCCTGCGCTCCTTTTGAGGATGCAAAGCTAGACAATTTCATGTCTATAAAAGCCTTGTGGGCTGAAAGAGAGAATTACTTTCTCTGAAAACACTTCAATTTTTTCAGAGATTAAATCTCTTCCTTCTTCTTCTTCTTCACTCAGATTTTCAGAACTTCTCAGTTCTTCCATGGCCCCAAATGACGCACAGGCAAAAAGGCCGCAACCTCTGTTACGGATGCGCCCTCTCCTCCCCCGGTCATCGAACGCCCCATAACGGGTAGGGAGTTTTCCCTTTTTTTAGAGATTTTCATCTCTTTTCAAAGCCGATTCTTGGCTAACTCATGGTGAATCCGGAGTGATTCATTGTGATCCAGTGAACTTAGGGAGTCATACTCCCTTAATTTAACCTCGCCGAATTTTTAGGAGATTTAATTCCCCTTTAATTTCGCAACTTGGGATTTAGAAACCAATGGTTTCTTCTCCAAGCTTCTATGCGAAGCTAGCCCTTAGGGCGGTTCGCGTCCTGTCAAATGACAGGATGCGAAGCTAGCTATAGAAGTGTGGCTGGAAAGAGGACTTTAAAGTCCTTTGAACACTTTTAGGCACAAGTGCCTTTCCAGCGAAGTTAGCCCTTGGGGCTTCTTTGCATTCTGTTCAGCGACAGAAGCGAAGCTAAGCTTCTGGAGTGAAGCTAATCACTTAGTGATTTTCTGCACTCTGCCTTCGTGTAAGATGCGAAGCTGAGCCTCATGGCGAAGCTAATGCAAGGCTAGCTTCACTCAGAGAGCGAAGCTATGCCTTAGTATTATATATTTTTTCTTTTATTTTAGCTTCTCTTTTCTTTGGCTAATGGACTAATATAGTTTCTCCTTTCTTGTTTTCTGCAGTCCATTATACTCCGAGACCTTTGAACAGTCATTTTGGGTCAGCTAAGGGCTTGGATGGTAATGTCAGCCTACAATTTCAAGAGCAAGCCTCATTGTTCAGTGAACGGAGCACTAATGACCGGGATGCCCTGATCCATGTCGGGGATCAGCGTACCATGAAGAGTATCTTGACTACTGCTCCCCTCGAGGATTGTGACTGAAAAATTTAACCGAAAGCCCAGTGTCATGTTTGGGGATGTAGCGCCTGACACTGATCATCAACTGCTAGCCGGGGAAGGGCAGTTGATCTTCAACCGATGGCGAGAAGTATTACATCCCATCTAGCAAGCTTTATTTCCCGCTATCTTTCTTCCAATGCGTGACGAGGTCTCAGAAGATGAAATGGCAGGTTACTTAGACCACTGACTCAATCCATGTGGGTATCTTGATAGCTGCTTCCCCTAGATATTCAAGGGGAGGTCCCCCTTGTTGCATATTGGGTCTTCACCCTGGAAACTTTCTTCAAGACATTCATGTGGGAAAAAATTCGTCTATGGCTCAAACTTTTGGAAATCAGTTCTTTAAAGTCTATGGCAACTATCCGCCGACCGATTTTAGGACTCTAGGCTGGATTCATCCTCCCAAGACCTAGTGGAGGGACTTGACCCTATATGTCTTGGCCCATTTTGAAGAGGATTTAAGGAGGCTGGGACTTTATGTGGCTGTCAGAATGACTTGCTATGGCATCCAGATGAGCGTAGCGAACTTCTACGCCATCTTTGAATTATACTGCCCTACTACAGAGACTTTCTTTACCCCTGTAGGCGAACTGGGCATGGCCTTACATGAGATGTGGGAAATCTCTGCTTTGCCACTTAGGTCTCTCCCTTACGAAGAATACTTCCCATGCGAGACGGAATAGGCACTTCTGGAGAAGCAGGAGCCCGCCTTGTTCGAGATTTACCGAGAATTGATGTGCCACTTTTACATCTGCTCGGTTATGCGTGGGAACCATAAGGAGCCTCAAGCAGTTCAAAGAGTTGGGGAAATTACCTGTTTCCTAACTTAGAGGATGCCCTTGAAAGTGCACATTACAGGGTTGTGGACGAAGATATCTTCCGGAGGATGAAAGATCATGCCCAGGGAGATATTGTTCTGGAAGAAGATGATGGCATCTATGAGAAGAGTGATATTCTCAGGAGCTTACATTATCAAGCCCGCCGACCAATGTCTCGCAAAGCGATGTTGGCGGGGTTTTTATCGGTTTGACTGAAGAGATGTGTGGTACCATCTCTCTCCAGGGATGTCGTCCTTCCCACTGTCTTACTGTCGGTTGTTCATCTGGTAAATGGTCACTCTTTGGGGCTTCTTCCGGCGATGGTGTGCTATATCCAGCGGGGTCTTCATGCATTGACGGAGGCTTTCTGCAAGCCACCAACGACGAAAAAGGAGAAGGGCACCATCTTGGCCCATGACGGGCCAAACCCCAGGATCGGCTTGCTATATACCTACTTGATGGCATGCTTCGCTCTTACCATCCAGCTATTATTCAAGCTAGTGAAGAGCCTCCAGAGGGTGTCTGAATGGCGCTTCTCCACCAGTTTGAGGGAGCTTCAAGGTCACGGACTTATGTGGCCGCGGTCCGCAAGCTGCTTTGTCGGTACGACATCTATAGTCTCTTCTGGTGCTTTCCCTACATCCGTGATATGGGCTATGGTGAGAAATTCAAGGATGTGGGAGATGGAAGACATCGTTGAGCCGGTGAATCTTCGAATGGCTGGTTAGCATCCGTCCATCTCATCTGGTGTACAGAAGCGGAGATATCTGCTATTTGGAGTCGTATGTCCCCAACTGATTTGCTCGTCAGTTCAGGTATGACCAACTCTATGTTGGCAATCCAAACGCTAGCCTGGCTTTCATGGGGAGCCTACTGGATGGTGCTCGCGCTTGGCGATATTTCATTGCAGGTTGTACCGAGGCACAGTTATGCATGTCATTGAGGACCCCAAACCTACTGATGACTCTTGGATTTTGCCAATAGTATAAAACTTTAAACTCTATGCCAATCGAATTTTCTGTTAACTCTTTTGGCGTGAAGTGGATCTCCCAGCAGCTGAAGCAGAAAGCCACCGAGAGGGTGGGGGCAAAAGGCTCCGGGTGCCAGGCCTCCCAGAGTTCATCACCACCGCCGATAGTGAAGCTTCGAACGCTGAAAATCCCACTTTGAAGGAGTTGCAGGCGCTGAGGTTCCAGCAGATGCTCCTGGTGGGGTAAGCACAGCCCCCATGGAAGAAGTAGAAGTAGAGGAGGTGGAGGAAGAAGATTCTGACGTCTACTTCAAACGAAAGTGGGAAGGTGGATCCCGTAGGAAGAGGGTGGTGAAGAGGCCTCGTCGCTACACTCCCACTGTTATTACCGAGGGCCAGCTGTAGTGCCTCCTCCTCCTCCTACCCTGTTAGTTATTAAACTATCGACGCAGAAGCAAACAACTGATAAAGATGTTCCCAGCCTGGGTAAGACCAGTTTCATTTTTACGACATGTACTTATATATGTCATATAGCTCATTCATTTATCCTATGATTCAGGAACCGAGACTGCAAGAGAAACAGGAACCGAGGCTGCAGAAGGACATGGGGATTATTATGATCCTCTGCTTACCTATAAGGAGGGCGACGAGGCTAGTTATTTCATCGTTTCAGAAGACTCTGAGGGTGACACAGCTAGTGTCAGTCCTTCAGGTGTTGGTGCGTCGAAGGAGAGCCCGACCGCCTCAATCTCCAGGGGATGGTTTACGCAGCTTTCAGCGAGCGAAGGTGAGCCGGACGTCCCTCCCACAACTACCAAAGTCTCTTCTATGGAGCCTGGCGGAATTCGCACTGCTGTCGAGGGAATCTTAGGAGAGACCATTGCTGAGGTGGTTGAGGCAGTATTGCCTCTTGGTAATACTCTGATCTCTTATAAGCAATTCTCCCCTAATATTCATTATGTCTTATTTCAACAAATTCTTTTTTACAAATGTTCCGCCTTTCGGCGCATCGACTTCAAGGGTACCAGCTGATCTTCCCGAGGGAATCAGGAGTGTGATAAGTAATTCAGCCGCGACAGACGTTGCCGAGTTGGATATCTTGTATCACGACCTACCATCTTATCAGCCTGAGCCTGCGGTGGAGATAAAGAGGCTGAGGAGATGGTGGCTACAGAACCAATCTCACTCCCAGCTGAATCGGTAGGTGAGATGTCAGTGGCTTCTTTGACGCTGCCAGTCTTGACAAGCACCAGGCTGAGAATAATTACCAGCCCTACGTCTCCGACACTGGTTGTTAAGCCAGTTCTTCCTGAAATAGTTACCAGCCCTACTTCCATCGTGGCTGGTGTACTGGTTTTAATGAAGACTCCTTCCCGATCACCGATGATCTCTCGTCTTTCTCCAGCCAGTGTTTCTGCCATTTCTTATACCGTTATGATAGTGAAACCAGGGGAAGCTTTGTGTTCAGGGGCCGCTCGTTCACCGGGAGTAGTTGAAACTGAAAAAGAATTTGTGTCTGAGATGGTTGATAGCTTTTATAAAAGCCTAAAGCGATCTGTCGCTCTGGTCTTGAAGGGCTCAACCACCCTATTTTCTACTTTAAGAGTGGTCCTCTCTCGAAATATCGAAAGCGTTCGAGACTTTGGGGGAGATGACCAGGCTGCGCTTTAGAGCTTCTGGTAGAGAGGCTTGAGAAGGATGTGGACGAATGGCACCATCTCAGTGGTTCAGACTTGGATTCACCATTAATGAAAAGCTTGAACGTCTCATTGCCCAAATACATAAGGCTCACCTTGCAGCACAGGAAGCAGCCGGGGCAATATCTTTAGACTTAAAATCCTTGGAAACCAGGAAAGTAGAGATTAGAGATGCCATTGACGCTTCTAGCAGCGCTCTTCTTGATGCCGAGGATAAAATTGAGAAGGTCAAGGAAATGATAAAGAGGGCTAATCTTCTTTTGTTCAAGGCTGAACCGGTGCGTCTAGAGAAGATGGCTCCGCTGGAGCAGCTCAGAGCTCAAAATGACGAAGTTCTGCAGTAGGAGGCAGCACAGAGAGTGACTTTGGCCAAAATTTAAGCTCGTTTATCCCAGACAGCAAACTCTAATGAGACCGAGTTGAGATCCCAGGCATTCATCAGAGCTGCTGAGGAGAGGAAGAACAAGCTGGCTATCCTCAAAGAATGGATCAAGTCTTGCGAAGCACCCTCGTAACTTGTAATCCATGTATCCCCCTTTTTGAATCAATAAAAAGTAATTTTATTTAACTCCTCTATTATATTTCCAACCTGTTTTATTTTCTGAGTTTATAATAATCTTAAATTATATTACAACCCTCAAAAGAAATAAGATAATGGTATATTCTCCTCACTTATACCATAAGAATATTAACTAATCTATTCAGAGGTGATAAACTGAACATGATAGAATTAGTTATTTGATGGATTATCACCAATAAGAAATGACTCGATTCAATTCTTGTTAGGATAAAAATGGGACAAGGCGAATTTGATCATTACTGTTCAGAGGTAAACATTAATATAACAGTTTAAAGACTATCAGATTTATGAATTGGTTGTGATGGATTAGATACCAGAATGAAGTCTAGAATTTGTCAGTTAAAGATGACAAACTAGATATGATTAATCGAAATTTTGCCATTCAGAGGTGATGACCTGAACATGATGACAAAATAGAGGTGAATCCGATTTTAGGGACCCATCTATTCAGCGATAGTAAACAGAACATGATAGACTAAGACACACTAAACTTCAGATCCGCTGCCAGAGGTAATCGTATTAACTTGGCAGCTAGTCCACAAGGGACTGCAAAGGTGGATTGGATCTGGGCTCCTGTTGGTTTAGATGTGGTTAACTAGACATGACCAACTAAAGAATCTCAGATTTGCAATCTGCTGTTCAGAGGTTTATTGTTAACATGACAGTAAGAACTCTCGGCCTTATTAGAGGAAAGGAGAACAAAGCTATGGACTCATCTGCTCAGAGGTGATGAACTAGACATGACAGTTAGAGTACCATAAAAGGGGGAGATCTAGGCATCCATCAGTTCAGAGGTAATATGGACGTAACTGATTGAAAGTTGCAAGACTTAGAGCCTTGTCGCTCAGAGGTGGCAAACTGGACATAACGGCAGAGGAATAATCCGTACTTGACTGAAAGATGAGACTTGAGGTTGGAGGTATCATGGACATAACCGATTGAGAAACCACCAAGCTCGGGATTTTTACCATTCAGATGTGGTAAACTGGACGTGACGGTAAAAATAAAGAATTCCTTTGGGTAAATAGGATTTGATCATAAACTCTGTGGAAAAATTGATATCTCCTTTGGATGTTATTTGGAATAAATTGTCAGAGGTATATTGTTAACATGATAACCAAAAGAGTCTATTGGGGACTTGGAAGGGAGATAATAGATTTTGAAGAAAGTCTACTATAAACTCGCTGGGGAGTTAAGAAATATGAATCTCATGAAAGATTATATGTCAGAGAACTCCGTGGGGATTTAGATCAAGATTTGTAAAATAGCCTATCAGAGGTGTAATGTTAACGTGACAAGGATTCGGTTACTATTAGAGGTGTTTGAACATAACAACAATTTTAAGTGGACCTGTCATTCTATTGAAAAGAATGATAAGTGGAGTTTAGTTTGATGGGAATATTGACTAGATTCGCAGGGATGTTGGTTTTATCTGTCGGGGAATATGTTAGAGTCTTACTACCAGAGGTTTAGTGTTAACATGATAGGTTTGACTCGTGATGCATTTTGTCCGGGAAATGAATATCATCTTATGCGGTCCTACCATTCCATGGACGAGAATTGGTAAGTGATTTTGAAGAGGAATTAAATGGAAACATGTCCCTTAGGATTTTTAGGAAATCCTCAGCTGTCAATGGATTTGATATGCCTTTACCAACTACCGTTTGAGTTGGGCTAGTCATGCTATTTCCCTCAGCATGATGAGTTATCGAGGACTTACGTTGGGCTTAAGAGCCAACATTTTTCTCTATCCTTAGCCGTTAGAAGCGTTGGATCATTTTGTTACTTTGAGTAACGTAATGCTTCCCCTAGGTTTTTCACTCCATAGGTGAGCTGGGGATTAAAGGAATGGACACGAATTCCGTGAGATCTTTATCTAGAGATTATCCTCCCTCGTGAAGTCTCTATCAATCTTTATCTTGTTGCCATGTTGGAAAGGTTCATGTTTTGATATGAACGTGAAAACAGTGGAAAGGTTCTGCAAAAGGATGCTTCATGAACCTTCTTCAATGAGTTTGGTTTGATAAGTCATCAGATAAACTCATTTGATCTCTCGTTCGATCGGTATCACGTTTTGATATGAACGTGAAAATAATGGAAAGGTTCTGCAAAAGGATGTTTCACGAACCTTCTTCAATGAGTTTGGCTTGATAAGTCATCAGATAAACTCATTTGATCTCCCATTCGATCGGTTATCTTCTGTCGTTGGGTCGAGCTTCGATCGATCGAATAGGAGCAGGGAGGTATACCACCGCCGTGTATAAAAAAATCATGCTACCATCATTCTAATTATAAAGAATAACGCCTGAAATTGTTGCTTCGACATGCTTGACTTCAAAATATGACCTATTCTTCTAAGTTAAAGATAAGTACATTTTTATACACTAGGGAAGAGTTACAAGGCTAAAAATTTGACATTTTACCTTTGTCTTTTCTTCAATGTTTACATCATGCTTCATAATATCACCTATGTTTAGTCGATCGACTCGGTGATACTAGGCTGCTTTTCTTTGGCGCTCTTCCAAACATTTCGAATTCCAAACCCTAATCCATCTTTGTCATCGCCTCAATGTTGACATCATGTATCACTAATGTTGAATTGTCTAGCGTCGATCGACGGTGATGTGATCTGTCAATAGGACAGCTTTTGACAAGTTCATAGGTGAACTAAGAAGAGTGACGAGGTTAAAACTGACATTCATAACCTTGGTTCTTATTCAATGTAACCAGTGCTCGATCGGTTTGACACTAGTCGACAGTAATATCATCCATTAAAGAGAAAAGCTTTTCTTTGGCGTTCTTCTCAAACATCTTGGATCTGACAGTTCTGATTAGAGATGTAATATTAACTTGACCATAAGAAGGATCCTGTCAAGGATAGTACCTCTTCAAGAATCTGCCATTGATTGGCATCATGAGTGTATCACCGTCTGGGGTTATAAGAGGTATGCTCCATTTGAGTGGACTATTTCTATTACAAACGGTCCTTCCCATTTGAGCTGAAATTTGTCTTTGGTTTTATGTGTCACGATCATGAGTCGTCTGACGGTTAAAACCAAATCTTTTTTTTAGAATATCCTTTACTTAACCTTCTTATTGAATGCTATAGAGATTCGAGCTTGATACAACTCGATGTATTGTTAAGCTTGTAGTCGTCTCTCAACAGGGCTTCAAGCTCTTGAAGACGTAGTCGATCATTGTCTTCCTTTGTCATCTTGGTTGCTAAGATAACCTGTAGTGACAGCATTTGGATCTCTAGTGGTATGACTGCTTCACATCCGTATACCAGAGAAAAAGGCGTATTGCCTATCGGGTTTCGAACTGTAGTTCGGTAAGCCCAAAGACATTCATTAAGCTTTTCATTCTAATCTCATTTGCTTGATGAAATGAATTTCTTGAGTAGCTTAATAATTGTCTTGTTGAATGCTTCCGCCAAACCGTTAGTAGCAGGGTTATAAGCAGTTGATGCCACATTCTGAATTCATATTTATCGCAAAATCGGTAAAATGCTTGGCTTGCAAATTGGGGACCATTATCATGAATAATTTGCTTGGGGACACCAAATTGATGAATGACATGATGTTTGATAAAGTTGACCACATTGGATGTTTTAACTTCAATAAATGGTATAGCCTCTGCCCACTTTGAGAAGTAATTAGTTATTATCAAGATAAACCGATGTCCTCTTGTTGACGAGGGCTGATAGGTCCTATGACATCAATTCCCCAAGCTTCAAATGGCCACGAAGCAACGGTCAGTTGCAGTAATTCCGGAGGTTGGTGTATAAAGTTTTCATGAATTTGACAGGTTTTACACCTCTGTGCATATTTGACGGCATCAGCCACCATGGTTGGCCAATAATAACCAAGTCTGTGTAATCGATCCTTGAGTTTCAGACCTGATTGATGAGCCCCGCATACACCATCATGCACTTCTTCAAGAACTTCTTGTGCCTTCGAATTAGAGAGGCAACGGAGCAGGATGCCGTCATATGAGCGACGATAGAGTCTTTACTATCGGATCATAGTAGAAACAGAGAAACCTTCGTCGAATAGAAGCTGCTTATTTAGGGTTATCCAGTAATATATGACGGGGAACCACCAATCTTTTGGTTCGAAACCTATCAAAGTTATATAAACTTCCTTAGTTTCCAATATATGTTTAGGATAAACAAGGTGTCGAGTAGGCACTGTAAGATGATATGTTGTATCAATCGGTAAGCCAATGTAGCTGTCAGTACAGCCAAAGCGTCAGCCGTAGTATTTTGAGACCGGGGCACGTGACCGATGTAAAAACCAGCATATGAATTAGCCCATTTGATGAGTGCATAGTAATAAGATACCAAATCTTTGAGACGAACCTCATATTCTCCTTTAACTTGATTCACGATCAGTTTTGAATCACCATAAACTTCAAGGTAGCGTACCCCCATTTCATGAGCGAGCTGAAGGCCGATGAGTCGGGCATTATATTCTGCCACATTATTGGAACATGGTTCTGTCAATGAAAACGCCTGAGAAAGGACAAGATTTTGTGGTGAGATAAATACAACCCCCACACCACTAATAATCTTGCCTTTAGGGCCCGTTCTTGATACCCCATCAAACAACATTTGCCACACTTCATCCTCTTAAGTCACATTAGATTCGAAGACCTCATCTGGAATATCTTCATGAAGTTTTGAATCCTCCAAAATTGGATGAGCCACCAGAAAGTCTGCAAGTGCCTGACACTGCTGTTTGAGGGACAAAGGGCATTACATATTGAGACAAGAGAATGGCCCACTTAGCTAATCTTGAGTTCAACGATCCTGGTCTCGTCATGAGAATACGCAGTGGATTAACTCTAGATATGACATGTATGGTTTTGGCCAACCAAGTAATGTCGTATTTTTGAACGGCGAAGACGAGAGCTAAACATTCCTTCTCAACAGGGTTATACCGAGATTCGGCTCCTACTAGGATCCTGCTCAGGTAGTAAATGGCCTGTTCCTGGCTATTATCATTCTTTTGAGAAAGAAGGGCACCAAAAGAATGGTCCATAGCTTCACATAAAGCAGCAATGGTCTCCCTGATGTGGGAGCCACTAAGACCGGGGGCTTAGTAAGGTATCTTTTGATATCCTCAAAAGCTTCTTGACAGGCTTTATCCCATACAAAAGAAATACCCTTCATCATAAGCCGGGTGAATGGTTGACAACGGCCCGAAAGATTTGTGATGAATCTTCTGATATAGGCCAACCTGCCTTGTAGGCCCCTAAGCTCTTTGAGATTTTTAGGCGGATGCACACCCTGAAAAGCTTTGACCTTGTCTGGGTCAAGATGAATTCCTTTTGATATGACAATAAATTTCAGGAACTTGCCACTTGAAACCCCCAAGAAGGACTTAGTTGAATTCATCTTCAGCTGATGGGCTCGCATTATATCGAACATTATCCTTAGGCCCCGAAGATGATCATTCTTATCGCTACTTTTGATAGCGATATCGTCGACATAGCATTCACTGTTTTTCGAAGGTGGTCCCAGAAAATTATACTCATTGCATGTTGATAAGTTGCCCCTGTATTCTTTAATCCGAAGGGCATTATAGTATAGTAATATGCCCCCAACGGTGTCCGGAATGAAGTATGCTTCTCGTCTTCCAGATACATCTTGATTTGATTGTACCCTGAGAAGCCATCAATAAAAGATATTCTCTCAAAACTACAGGTATTATCAATCATGACATCGGTGATGGGCAATGGGAACTCATCTTTAGGGCAAGCTATGTTGAGATCATGATAGTCAATACAGATTCGGATTTTTTCATTCTTCTTAAGAACGAGGATAATGTTAGCAACCCAATCCTGATGATATTCCTCTCGTATGAAACCACATGCGATGAGTTTATGGACTTCAGCTTTAATAGCTTCCATAATATTCGGGCGAAATCGTCGTTGTTGTTGCTTAACTAGCTTGGCATCAGGCTTGATATTCAGATGATGCATGGCTACTTGCAGATCAAGTCCGAGCATAACTTCGTAGTTTCATATAAAGACATCGATATACTCTCTTACGAGTGCTATCAATTCTTCTTTCTCTGTAAGTGATAAGCTCTCACTTATAGAGATGGGTTTAGGGTGATCTTGACTACCCAAGTTAACCTGAATTACTTTGTCTTCGATAGGCGGTTCGTGGTGTTCAAATCGCTTTTCCCACTGAAAATCCAGTTGTTGACCTATGGTTCAGCATCACATGTTTCAATAGCCTCCCCAGGCTCCAATTGATTGCTTGAAGTCATATTAACGGAGAGATTCTTGAAAAGCATTCCTGTACTAACATCTGACTCCTACTCAGATGAAGAGATAGAGTGTGACGGGATCGGCTTATCGTCATCGGATTGAAATGATGTAGGAGGTGGAGGTGTAATATATCCCAACCCCCTGTGTGTTTTATCATTGTAATTCGTCAGTTTCCCTTTTGGCACAAAATTGCATAGAAAGCCACATCATCCTTTTCCAAAGTTCAGGCCACTCCCACGCTGTAGGTTGTATCCCATTTTTCTCATCATATGTTGGGCTGATCGTGCATAATGAAAAAATTGTGGGGGTTCCGAGTCTGAACTCGAATCTATGACTACAGGCCTTCGCAATTGGGCCCTACTAAATACTATCGGCGATTGGCTCCTTTTGGACAGAGGGACCACGAAGACAGACCCTTCTGCGCACTCCATAGATGTACTTGTCATGTTTGGTTTGTGCAACGGCATGTGTAGAAAGCTATTGTTAACAGATTCCAATAATTCGATACTCTCAAGATAATCAAAAGCAACATTCTCATTAATCACACGTTCATTAGCATCATCCCCAATAGGATTATTACATTGAGGATCACTAAAACATGCTGCAATAGGTTCGCAAGCAAAAGTAACCAGCATGTCTTCTTTAGATTCTTCATCTGCTTCATTGCCACTGTCGTCGCCGTCAGGCAACGGTTCTTTTGATGCTTTACTAGCTTTTTGATATAAGAGAGCATCAGTAAAGTAATTTTTCACCCCTTTGAATGGTTATTTTTAAGTGAACACCGTTCGTACCGTTGCGTCATCTTCTACGTATTTGAAGCATTGATGCAGAGTAGAAGGAACGATCTAGTTAGAATGGATCCAAGGTCGTCCTAGCAACAAGTTGTATGGCGCGTCAGCATCAATGACGTAACACGGTACTTCTGATTTTAGGTCTCCGATTCGACAACGGAGTCGAATCTTCCCCAATGGGTGACTATTGCCTGCATTAAAACCATAAATCATACTAGTCGTTGCAGACAGCCGATAAAGCGGTATCCCAAGGAAGTACAGAAGCCTTTTGGGAATAATGCTGAGTGCGAACCCTGGATCAACATATATCCTTTCGATACACGTCGAGCCGATGTAACCAGTATAGTACAAAGGTCGATCGTGTTTATTGTCCTTGAGGAGCATGTCCTCAGCTGTGAAAGTGATAGCGGACACCTTCGAGTGTACATGATGACATTCGGAACACAGGTGTTGAGTGTCGTCTTCAGGGGGTTTCTGGCATATGTGTTAGAAATGACTCTGAATTAGCTAGTGCGTCCCTGAGTGCTTCTCTCGTCTCTTTCCAGAGGCGCAGCAGCTCGTGTATAGTGATACGGGCTAGAATATTAGCCAGTTGGGCCAATATATCAAAGCGGAAAGGAATGTCAAGTTGGTCAAACCAAATTTTTTTCTGCTTTTCTTTCCCTGAAGTCAGGACTAGAGCTGGAACAGGTATTTCTACTGACGTCGTTTGTTGTTGTGTCTCGTCAGTAGTTTTGTCATACTATTTCAAGTACGATTTTCCTGACCTAGTGCCCATTGGTTGGGGTGCAGCATCCTGTGCTATGAAAGCATGCTTCTCATTTTCAAAATCATTGAGAGAAGCTATCATTTTATTGTCATCATCTGGCAAGACAGAGATAACGTTACAGGATTTACCCTTTGACTTGGATCTACGAATCTCACTGTTCATCTTGGGCAAGATCTGGGTGTATCTATATGATTTTCCCTATTTTTAATGTTAAGAGAACGAGACCCTTAATTTCTTACTGTTTAGCTGAAGGATCATTTATCTCTAGCTGTGCTTCAGGGATTGGAAAAGACCCATCAGGAACTGTGACTTTTAGGGTCTTGCCGAACTCAAGGGTCACCATATTTGCAGTGATTTTCTTTTGTTCTAACTTTAAAGTCAGAACTCTAGTGTCAACCAAAACTTGAATTTTGTCCTTGAAAACAAGGTACTTGTTAGTAGGATGATGAACCATCCTATGAAAAAGGCAATAATTGGGATCGTTTGTGCGTCCCACTTCATTAGGGTGTCGAGCCTCTGACAGCTTCAACTTATTCCCTTTTTGGAGCAAGTGAAATATTATAACTACCTACTCATCCTTGAAGAAGTACTGTTTCGGAGGAAACTTAAACTCCTGATTATTGGCGCCGTTCTTCTTGGTCTTCGGAGGGGCTTCTCTTGACAACTCCATGGACATAGTCTCCTTCCTTTGGCTTAGGAAGATTGCACTATCTTGCTACGCCCTTTATTCATACCCCATTTTGCCTTTGGGGTAGATGGTTCAATTTTTTAGCCGACTTCTCAGCTACTTCGGCTTGCTCGACTAGTTCTTTCTAGGTATGAGCCTTGATAGCTCCCATACTAATCTCTACTTGGTCCAGAAAGTTATGCCTACATGTTTGTAATAGCATAGGCAATGGCATTCCAGTCGGACACATTAGAGATAAGTTTCTGAACCATTCAATATAATCACGGACAGACTCACTTTTCCTCTGCACAGTGGAGAGGAGTTTGTCCATAGTCACCTCAGTGTCATCCTAGTAAAAGTGAAAAAGGAACCGGGTCTCTAAATCGATCCAGGAATTGATGGAGATTTGTGTGAGGCTTCTAAACCAGTCGAAGGCTACTCCTTTGAGAGTACCTATAAACAATTTAGCCATAACTGCATCATTATCTATGACATTGCTAATCTGAGACCGGAAGTAATAGATATGCTGGTTTGGTGAACTTTTATCATTATACATATGTAACGTAGGTGGTTTAAATTTTGGTGGGTATGGTACGGAGTCCCATTCAAGTGGATAAGGACGGGTCATGCCTGCCTTCTTCAATTCATCCCTCTTAGTTAAGGATGCGATCTGAGCCTGGATACCCTTAAGAACCTCGACATCGATGGAAGATCTTTCCTTTGACTTATCAGTCTTAGATTGCTCATCCTCAATATTCTCCTCCTCATTATGGTTGCTCCAGGTATCATTGTTATCCAGTTGGTGAGGAGTTGAGCGAGCATTTGTTGGATATTATCCAAGGCTTCTTATTGAGCTTTGGAGGTCTGCTCTTGAGCTTCCATCCATCGGCGAAGGTCATCATTGTTGTTATCGGTGATATGCGCCGATACTTTGCCTGCTTGTACTGAGCTGACTGTTGAGGAAGAGGCATAGCCACTAGCTTCTCCATCATCGGACCATTGGGATAAACTTTTCAATGGTTCAGGTGATAGCATCCTAGTTGAAGAAGACGGCTGCTCGTACACATAGGGTATGGTCACTCTAGATCTGGTGCTTCGGAACACACCTTCCTCTCCTACCAAGACTTGGGCCAAACCAGGGCTATAATCTGGGTCCGGAGAATTGAACGAAGGAGAATTAACATCGCGCCACCCTTGTCATTTGCTCCTGAGCGGTTCATGTCCTCTTCCTATCATATTGACAGATGCGGAGGGTAGATTTGGTAGGTTTTCGTGCTGCTTGATAGGAGCTTGAACTGATAGTCAGTCGAAAACCGATGGTCAGACTAGAAGAGTGGCGGAGATCGGTCCTAGTCGGCAATAGACTGAATGGACCATTATCAATTGGCATCCAACTCGATCACAATAAGAAGGAGAAGTATGGAGTAGTTCTAACTTTCGCTTATTAGTTACAAACTCCCTTAGAACAGTGTTAACCAAGCTTACACGATCTTGCTTGGATACAAGACGAGATGGTTCAAGCTGAAGACCTCTAGCCTTGAAACTTCTGGCTTTCGGTGATTTGAAAATCACCTTATCATCATCTATATTAACTTCAAAGTTAAACGCGTAGCTCTGCGGTAAGGCGCAAGCTTAGCCTTGAAGGATTTTGGATGCGAAGTTAAAGCGACCTCGCGTTTAGCACGCTGTGGTGCTTTGTTCTGAACCTTGCAGCAGAGGTAGCTAGCACTGAAGAGTGCTTCTGTTCTAACCCCGCGGCTGAGAGCTGGGTTAGTACCTTTAGGTACTGGTCTTGTATGAGCGACGCCATTAGCAACTTCGCACGAAGTTATGGAGGCTATGGTGGTAGCACGCTTTGGTGCTTTGGATTTTGCCTTACTGTGAAAGTATTTAGCACTGCAGAGTGCTTAAGTCCTGCCTCGTGGCTAGGAATTTTGTTAGTACCCTTAGGTACTAATGCTCTAAAGCCATCAACGCCTTTGCTCACAGGGGTGAGATTGGCGCCAGGGGCCAATACCTCCAATCAGGAGAAGTTAATGCTACTGATTTAGCTTCGAGGCTAGTATTGGCAATAGTGCCAAATTATATAGGCATCTTGCCTGCCTTCACGTGATAGGCGAAGTTGTGTTGGAACTTCACCTGAAGCTACACACGGAGCCTTCTGCTTCACCCTCCATATCTGCTTGGGAAGCGAAGTCTTAGATTCGCAGGGGGCCTGCTCGTATGTGACACTTTTAGCCTCGGTTGAGGCTGAGAGGAGTTGGGACGAGGTTCGTCCAGTTGCTCGCTCAGCTAAGGCTGGCTTCTGCTCTAAACCTTGGCCACATAGATCTTCCTATGCTTCTGAGCGTGGAGCGCTGGACTACCCCCAGAGAGCAATTCGAATTTTTCTTGGTCAAAATGAATGACCAAGTTTTCAATAGTGAAGGGCTCAGTATTCTGACTGTTGCATTGCGGCATCATCATCTTGTTGCGCCGGAAGACTGATTTGCCCAGCAGAGGCGCCATTTTGTTTTCCCATTAAAAATCCAATAAAGGAAAACTTACAAAAAAAAGAATGGAGGAGTGAAATTATAAGTAATTAAAAAGAAATTACAAGTAGATCTCCTATGAGATTTCTGAGAAAATTTGCCTGTAGGAATCTGATCAGCGATCACTTTATCCCTTTAACGATGCAATCGATTAGGTGATCAAACTGCCTCCTAGTAGGATTTCCTTCTCGCTTGGTCTGAAAAATTGGAGAATTGAAAGCAAAAGATCAGTAGAACCCTTTTGCTAAGAATTTTGCTCTTGACTTTTCCTCTCATCTGTCTATGTCCTTGTTTGGCTCAGCAAGGGACTATTTATAATCGACATGGGGTGTAATCGTCCCCCTTAAATTCAGCAAGGCTGAATCAGTCCTTAACTTTGCGTGAGGCTCGCAAATGACCTTGTCACGAAGCTCTTTGCGAGCTTCTGGCGAAGTTAGAGGGTTCGTCCGAACGCCTTCTTGCCGTTATGGCTTAATTGTCTCCACTTAATGAGGAACAAAATGGGCGGATGTAACCGCCCACTTAAAGTGGCGTTAATCCCACTAAATTAGTGGGATTCACCCATTAATCCCTCGTGGGATTTTGAAACGGTCAATTTGATGACCTGGCAAAGCTCACTGCGGAGTTAGATCATGCGAAGCTAAGACTCGGCTCATAACTTCAAGCGAGGTTACTTTCAGAGCCTCGTGTGAAGCTAAGACTCAGCCTATAGCGGAGCTATGACTCGACCCATATGTAAAATCACCTAGAGGGGGGTGAATAGGTGATGGCTAATCTAATGGTCACTAAGTGCGGAATTAAAAATTATTATGACCTAAATTAAAATTCTTAAATTAAACACCACGTATAACACAAGAGTGTAGCCGAATTCCCCGTGAAGGGCTCTGGACTAACTCCTCTAGATTCTCCTAGATAAGGGTTGAGGTGCCGTGTTGGCTCTCTTGGTTAAATACAAGTGTTAGCAAACAAACCCAAGCATATACAATACGAGCACACAATATATCAAGCATATAAGTGTAATGACAATAATAGCATGTAAGATATAAACAGGAGACAAAGAGAGAGAGAGTGAGCAATCACAAACACAAGGGATTTGTTTCGAGATTCAAGCACCCTTGCTCTACATCCCCGCCTTCGACACACGAAGGATTTCCACTAAAATCGATCCCACCGGATCACTCGGTGCCGCAACACCTACAAGCTCTTAGACTCCCTAGTCCGTACACACTGCAAGCCACACAAGCTCGCCGAGGCCGCACCTCAAACAACAAGTTCGCACCCAAACTCGAAACACCGCGAACACACTTGTCCGCCTCCTCAAGGAACAAAGAAATGATCTCTTGGTGATCTAAACACTTTGATCACCAATAAACACTCTCACAACAAAACCTATAGGTAGATATAGCAATGGAAAGCTGAAGTGTTTGTGTGAGAAAAACTAGAATGGAAATTATAGAGGAAAACTCAAGAAATCTCTTTTAACACTCTTGATAAACTCTCCTTTTGATAAGAAATATTTGCTCTCAATTTTGTAGAGAAAACCTCTGAAATAAGTGAGAAAAACTATCCTAAAACTATTCTAGAAATCTTATGGAAAATAGCCCCCAAATGCCCCTTTTTATAGAGCTAGAAAAAATTAGCCGTTGGGGTCTGACAGAGCTGTCGGTCGACCGGCCGATTGACCGCCAACGGTCAGAAATCTGACCGTTGGGGCTTCGGTCGACCGGCCCGGTCGACCGAGCCTCTGGAACAGAGAACAGATTCTCTGTCGGTCGACAGCTCGGTCGACCGGGGTTTTCCAGAGAGCAGAACCTCTCTGGCAGTCGACCGGCCCTCCAGCCAGACTCGTGCACGTCTGTGCACGTCGCGCGGTCGACCTTCCGGTCGACCGACTGAAGCCAGAACAGAAAAACTGGGACTTATAAGTTGGTCGTTTTGGCTGAAATAAAATCCCATAAAATCATGAAAAATCTACAAAAATAGTTTTACCAATGTACTTTGATAAACATGAAAAGTCACCTAGAGGGGGGGTGAATAGGTGATGTGGCTAATCTATGAACTAAATGCGGAATTTAAAAAAACTTAATACAAATTACACTCAAGTGTGATCAACAAATGATGCACACACAACCAAGCCAAGCAAGTATGAATGCACAATATAAATAATTGCAAGGCACAAAGTAAAGAGAGATAGAGAGAGAGTCAATGGATCAAGCGCAAACAACAAGATGTGTTTCGAGGTTCGAGCACCCAGCTCTACATCCCCGCCTTCGACACACGAAGGATTTCTAATCCACTAGCAAGTCCACAAAGAACTCTCACAAGGAGTACCCAACTCCTCTCTTTACAAACACAACCTCCTCCTTGAGGCAAGCTCCAATCCAACAAAATAATCACCTCACAACTTGAGGGATTAGCACAAAGCAAACAAGGATCACCTCACAACTTGAGGGATACAACCCAAGGCACAAAGCCAAACAAAGTTTGGGTTTTCAACTTGGTGGTTCAAACAAGCAACCACAAACAATCTCTTTTTCCACACAAAATCCTATAGAAAAGATAGTAGATTTTAGCTCAAGTGTGGAGAAAACCAAGGGATTTGAAACCAGCAACTCAAAGAAAATCTTTGAGAAATAAATGAAACCAAGATAGAGAAGTTCAATTCAAAAGCTTTTCCCAAAACCCTTTTCTTTGATTTTTCAAACCCTAATGAAAACACCAAAAAGATTGTTCAATTTGAATCCAAAAACCTATTTTGATTGCAGCAAAACACCTGAGAGAATGAAAATTTTAGCCCAAAAATTCTTAGAGAAAAACTCTCTCAAATGGGGTATTTATAGGCAAATCTGGAAAATAGCCATTGGCAGAAAAACTGCCAGAAATACCCTGCCGGTCGACCGCACGGTCGACCGTCCAACGGTCAAAAAACAGCCGTCTGACAGCTGCCGGTCGACCTGGCGGTCGACCCAGACAAACAGAGACCAATCTGCTTACGTCGTCGTACACCGCACGGCGTCGTCGATCGTCTACAGAAACAGCCGACGTGCACGTTTTTGTGCACGTCCGGTCGACCGGCCGGTCGACCGTCCATATGGCACGGTCGACCGGACCTGTCGATCGGCCCAGCCTGGCTGTCAACAGAATAGGTCATATTGGAGCACATTTTTCAGGCTGAAAACGTTCGAATTCATAAAAAGATATATAGGAATGATTTGTATATCTTTAAGTTATCTTTCCAATGCATCTGAAATCCACTCAATATCAGTTAGTATGCGAAAGTTATCAATAAAACACTGACAGGTGTCAAAACAGAAACTGTAACCTGTTTTCAGAACAAGAACAGATTTCAACCAAATATTTGACAACTTTAAAATTAGAATCTGAAAATGGTTATTAAATAATAAATATAGATCTAAAAGTTATCTTTTAAATGCAAGTTAAATCATGTTATTTGATTATAAAAATAAAAAGTTATGATAATAACTATAGAAGGGTGTCAGGCAGATCAGTAGAACTAAAACTGGTTCAACTTCAAAACCCGATATATGTTTTGATTAGAAATGCCAAAACATAAACACATGAAATAGAATATCAAACTAAGTTTCTTTAAATAGTTGAAGCATACATGTATATAGAACAAATCTAATATACATTAAACCATGTAAACTTATTTTGATATAATCCTATTCATGTAAACCAAGATCGGTTAAACCAAAACCGAAAACCAATATTCAAAAACATGAACGTGTGTGTTGTGAACTTGAGCTTATCATACTATACTAATCTTTACAATTAGGCTCTAAATACAAACTAAACTAGGGATACCTAAGTCTTCTTGTAGAGCGCAATCTTCAAGTCGACTCGATCCAAAGCAAGATTCACCGAGCTTGACTCCAATGAGTGCTAGATATCATCTTTGATGCTTAGGCTCTTGAATCAATATGTGAAAGATGTGTGGAAGCTTTCACCAACTAATATCTTGTTAAATATCTGAAACTTAAACATTGCAAGATTATTAGTACACATAACTACATGAGTTAATCATCATCAAAACTAGAGTGGAAGGCCTTTGGGCCAACAATCTCCCCCTTTTTGATGATGACAAAACTCATGGAGTTATATATGCATGGATTAAAGTAAAGCTTCAAAGAAGCTCCCCCTTAACTCATGAATAACAATAAAACATATAAGATATGCAATGAATGTTCTTAAACATGTTTATATGTGTTTAAAACAATATCAAAACATGCTCTTGATACCAATAAAACAATACTAATAAAATAAAACATTATCAAAACATGCTCTTGCCCTTGATACAAAAATTGAAAATTAAAACAAGACATTACTAAAACATGTTCTAGCTCTTGATACCAATAACCAATCATATTGAAACCAACATTATTACTAATGAAAACCTAATGAAAACCAACCAAAACATATGCATAAATCAACCATGCATATAAACTACAAATTCTTCTCCCCCTTTTTGTCAATCATCAACAAAGGGGTAAAAACAAACATAATGAAAATAAATACTTCTCCCCCTAAATCTTCAAAACAAAGAAGCAATAAATTATTCCAAGGGGTAAAACCAAAGTCAATATGATATCAATTGAAAATAACAAACTTTGAGAAATGTTAAATCCTATTTGAAATAAAACAAGGTATTGAAACAAAATAACATTTTATATCAAAATGAAAACATGTAATGTACACTTGATACCAATAGATAATAAAAAAAATTGATACCAAATTTAAGGAAACAAATAGCATCTTGATACCAAAAGAAGATATTTTTCATTATAAGCATATGATACCAATTACTTTGATATCATAAAGTTAGGGAGTGGGAAACAAAAACAATGGTAAACCAAATACCAATTGAAATATAAAATACGAGTTTTCTCCCCCTTTATGAAATACCAAAAGAAAATATGCATAGGCTTGAAATAAGATACCAATTGAAAATTAAATCAATTGAAACATGATATTCATTAAAAATTCAAGCTTAGCAATCTTGAAATTATGATAAAGCTTGTATATGGATACCAATTGAAAAACTCAAGCTTAACATAACCAAAATTTGTGCTTCAAGATATAGGGATATAATAAGCACAAATAAATCATCTATATATGTATGTAAGAAATAGATACCAATAGAAATTGATACTATATGAAGTGTAAGCATACATATATAAAACAAAACAAATATGAGTATACAAAAGGATGTCAAGATTGATACCAATTGAAAGAATTCAATGATACCAATTGAAACAACAATAAGATCAAGTGTATGACTCATATCAACTACCACCCATTTCATGATCAAGTTTAAAATGATTTCCATTATAAAGCATACATGAGCATGATCTCCCATCCAACCGCCCATTGATGGTAGGGGTTTTCAAAAATAGATTTGAAAATAGAGTATGTTTGAAAATCACTACCAAAGTGAAGAATATGAACTAGTTTATGAAAATTTGAAAACTAGTAGAAATCCTTCAAGATAAAACAAAAGGATTTTTCATGAAACATGAAAATCACAAGATCACTAAACACTCAAAATCCATATGGCACAAATAGCACTCATGAAAATCAAGTCATGAGAAAACTTCAAGATTGGGTGAGTGTACAAGTGTTGTGAGAAACATATCATCATGAAAATGGACAATCAAGCTCAATATAGAAATCATCATAAAAAAATGAAATTCATCATAAATGTGAAATCACTTAGAAAACATGAAATTCATCCAAACGATTTAAACTTCAAGGCATATGTATGTCATGTACAAACTAAAGTATACATACATATCCTAAACACAATGAGTCCACAAATTATATGCATGAAGGCACGTGGCTCAAGGATGTATATGTATAGATGATAGTTTGGACAAGATGTACATATACATGAAGTTAAAACAAAACATGTAAAATAGTGAATACAAGTCAAATGCAAGAATCATCAAAACTAGACTATACTAGTACATCAAGTGAATACAAATGAGCGTTCAAGCACAAACATATATAAAGGTCTATTTGTAGCTCACTCGTTGTACAAGTATAAATTCTAGTCTTAATGAAAATTATCATTCAAGCAAGTAGTCAAAACATGAAGCATAAAACGGGAATCATAATCCAACATGATAAACATAATAATCAAAACACGAATTATTAAAACAAAATGTCATAGTCAACCATATGATTAGCATGACAAGACATGTGCATTAGATCTATGATTAACATGATAGCTAAACATAAAGAGAACACAAAATATGGGTCCATACTAAACATGGGTGTCTCAACCATTAATCATGTAAAGCATAAGTCTAATAAACATGACAAATATCATACTAATCAAAACATGAGTCATCCAAAACATCATAACATCCATATGATCATTATGTATATGCATGTACATTAGATCTAGGGCATACATGATAGTACTAAATAAGGTGAGAACACAAAGATAAGATCCATATAAAACATGAGTGCTCAAGTAACTGAACATGTATAACACTAATCTAACTAACATAGCATGAGCATAATGAACAATGAAACAAAACAAGCTATGAATAGATGAACACGTAAAAGCATGCAAATAAAAATGGGAGATAGAGAATGATACCAAAACCGATGAAGGTGCATCTCTAGTTCTCCAAACCACGGTGGTCCTCCCACCAAATCTCCTTGAGAGTGAAGCATCTAATTGGTTCTCTTTTAAGCTTAGAACGCATCCACCTCAAGGCACCAATACTCTCACGTGATGCGAGAGCTCCCACCTACATCAAAAGTCAAAGAGGTGGTTTTTGGTACCCATTTTCTAGTGGGTCCACGGGGGTTAGTATCCTTTCTAACCCAAACAAGATTATTTGCTAAATTTTCAAAATGTAAACGATCATAGCAAAATCTAGCAAGGTGGCCTTTTCGACCACAATGTGTACAAGTGTACACATGAGCATACATGTCATGTTTGTGTTCGTGGAAAGCATGTGTATGCCGTGTAGGGTGTGCATGCATAGTTGGAACTTGTTTCTTGCGAACCAAGGTTTCCAAACGTGAATGATTCAATGTGCATTGGCTCAAAGTGGAGCCCAAACATTCAACATTTTTCTTCAAAACATTTATATCATTTTCTATGCTAGAAGACAAAGTGGAGCATGCTATAGGTGTGCAAGAAGTAGAAGCTACACTAGCATGGCAAACATGAATATCAATATCATTTTGCAAAGATTTATTTTTATTCAAAACCAAATCCAATTCTTTGTTATGAAATCATTTCATTTTTCAAAGAAAGATTTTCTTTAAAACAAGATCTAATCTAGAAGACAAAACTTCATTGTGTTCTACAACATCATCACAATCATTTTTGTTTTTCAAAACTTCAATTTCTTTTAAAGCAATTTCAAGTTGAGATTCAAGTGAGTCACGTTCACTAATAATCTCTTCTTTCTCTTGCAAAACCGATTCAAAAGTTGAACATAAATCCTTTAATTCTTCTTTAAGTCAAAATGTTTCTTTTTCAAAATCTCATGTTTTTCCATAAAATTTTCAAGTTTAGAAGCAAGGTCAACATTCAAATTTTGAACTTCAAAACACCATGGCAATATGAACTAGAGCTATCATCTATTTGAGAGTCCGATTGTACCTCATGGGAGTCATTCCCATATGCCATAAAACAAGGCTCTTCGGATACATCTCTCATAGATCTCCTCATATTGTTAATGATCCTTGGAAGCTCCGGAGATGTCAAGACGCTCCAAACTGCAAAAGCCGAATCAAAACTATCAAAAACAAGTAAAAGATTATTATCAAAAGATGCTCTAAGTGTTTTAAGTGCAAGTGCATTGGCCTTCTTATGCTTGCTACTATTAGGGAGGGTTTCTATAGTGATGGCTTGATAAACTAGATGACCTAGAGTTTTTAAATGCCTAGTCATGTTCACCTTCCAAGCATCAAGTCTAAAATGGTCAAACATAGGAGGGCTAGCCATGAGTGCAAACTAATATGTGTGCAAATGATAATGCAAATGAAGATTAGCAAACCAAGATCTTAACTCCTAGGTGGTTAAACCTAAATATCAGGAGCACTAGCTCTGATACCAATTGAAAAGTCACCTAGAGGGGGGTGAATAGGTGATGTGGCTAATCTATGAACTAAATGCGGAATTTAAAAAAACTTAATACAAATTACACTCAAGTGTGATCAACAAAAGATGCACACACAACCAAGCCAAGCAAGTATGAATGCACAATATAAATAATTGCAAGGCACAAAGTAAAGAGAGAGATAAGAGAGTCAATGGATCAAGCGCAAACAACAAGATGTGTTTCGAGGTTCGAGCACCCAGCTCTACATCCCCGCCTTCGACACACGAAGGATTTCTAATCCACTAGCAAGTCCACAAAGAACTCTCACAAGGAGTACCCAACTCCTCTCTTTACAAACACAACCTCCTCCTTGAGGCAAGCTCCAATCCAACAAAACAATCACCTCACAACTTGAGGGATTAGCACAAAGCAAACAAGGATCACCTCACACTTGAGGGATACAACCCAAGGCACAAAGCCAAACAAAGTTTGGGTTTTCAACTTGGTGGTTCAAACAAGCAACCACAAACAATCTCTTTTTCCCACACAAAATCCTATAGAAAAGATAGTAGATTTTAGCTCAAGTGTGGAGAAAACCAAGGGATTTGAAACCAGCAACTCAAAGAAAATCTTTGGGAAATAAATGAAACCAAGATAGAGAAGTTCAATTCAAAAGCTTTTCCCAAAACCCTTTTCTTTGATTTTTCAAACCTAATGAAAACACCAAAAGATTGTTCAATTTGAATCCAAAACCTATTTTGATTGCAGCAAAAACACCTGAGAGAATGAAAATTTTAGCCCAAAAATTCTTAGAGAAAACTCTCTCAAATGGGGTATTTATAGGCAAATCTGGAAAATAGCCGTTGGCAGAAAAACTGCCAGAAATACCCTGCCGGTCGACCGCACGGTCGACCGTCCAACGGTCAAAAAACAGCCGTCTGACAGCTGCCGTCGACCTGGCGGTCGACCCAGACAAACAGAGACCAATCTGCTTACAGTCGGTCGACCGCACGGTCGACCGTCTACAGAAACAGCCGACGTGCACGTTTTTGTGCACGTCCGGTCGACCGCCGGTCGACCGTCCATATGGCACGGTCGACCGGACCTGTCGACCGGCCCAGCCTGGCTGTCAACAGAATAGGTCATATTGGAGCACATTTTTCAGGCTGAAAACGTTCGAATTCATAAAAAGATATATAGTGATTTGTATATCTTTAAGTTATATTTCCAATGCATCTGAAATCAACTCAATATCAGTTAGTATGCGAAAGTTATCAATAAAACACTGACAGGTGTCAAAACAGAAACTGTAACCTGTTTTCAGAACAAGAACAGATTTCAACCAAATATTTGACAACTTTAAAATTAGAATCTGAAATGGTTATTAAATAAGAAATATAGATCTAAAAGTTATCTTGAAATGCAAGTTAAATCATGTTATTTGATTATAAAATAAAAAGTTATGATAATAACTATAGAAGGGTGTCAGGCAGATCAGTAGAACTAAAACTGGTTCAACTCCAAAACCCGATATGTTTTTGATTAGAAATGCCAAAACATAAAACACATGAAATAGAATATCAAACTAAGTTTCTTTAAATAGTTGAAGCATACATGTATATAGAACAAATCTAATATACATTAAACCATGTAAACTTATTTTGATATAATCCTATTCATGTAAACCAAGATCGGTTAAACCAAAACCGAAAACCAATATTCAAAAACATGAAACATGTGTGTTGTGAACTTGAGCTTATCATACTATACTAATCTTTACAATTAGGCTCTAAACACAAACTAAACTAGGGATACCTAAGTCTTCTTGTAGAGCGCAATCTTCAAGTCGACTCGATCCAAAGCGAGATTCACCGAGCTTGACTCCAATGAGTGCTAGATATCATCTTTGATGCTTAGGCTCTTGAATCAATATGTGAAATGTGTGGAAGCTTTCACCAACTAATATCTTGTTAAATATCTGAAACTTAAACATTGCAAGATTATTAGTACACATAACTACATGAGTTAATCATCATCAAAACTAGAGTGGAAGGCCTTTGGGCCAACAAAACAAATATGCTTGCACAAAATCAATGCATGTTTCAAATGATTTGGACTATTTTTGTAACTTGAAAATTTTGGCTTAAAAATAAAAACTGTATTTTTCCAAACTTGATTTTTCAAAACTTGTTTTTCTAAAACTTCACCAAATACAAAAATAAGATATTTAAACAACTTTGAAGCATAGTGTGTATGGATATGATCTACTACACAAACAAGATGAAATATCTATGTTTTTGACATTAAGCACTAAACATGATTTTGGATAAAACATGTAAACTTGAAAACCAAAAACCAAACGGTATTTTTCCAAAGTGAAAATCCTTTTCTAAAACAAACTAAATTAAGAGTGTGTGTGTGTATGTATACTTGAGCAATCCACCAACTATTCTATCCTTTATATTTTATCTAAAAACAAAATCTTATAAAACAAACCTAGACACAAGTCTTCATCTTCTTGAAGTCTTCACTTGAAGTCTTCTCATCTTCTTGACTTGGTCCAAACTCGCTTCAAAGAGCTAGACTCCTCTTGAGTACTTGATGTGGTCTTGATGCACAAGCTCTTGAACAAACGGTGCTAGATCCAAAACTTGACTTTAAATCCTTTGTTGAAGCTATACACCTACTAAGATCTTGATCATGAATCTGAAACTAATTAAATACAAGATCATTAGTACTATAACTATATGAGTTGATCATCATCGAAACTAGAGTGATGGGCCTTTGGGCCAACACCATAGCCTCGGGCGAAGTTACCTGGATCAGCGGGGCTAAATGAGAAGCTTCAAGCGAACCTAATAGTTAGCCTCAAAGCGAGGCTATTAAGAAAGCCTTAGGCGAAGCTGTTAGCTCCATGCGGAGCTATGAAGCTTACCTTGGGCTCATGCCAGGCTAAGTATTGAGCTAACTTAGCGTCTTAGGCCTGCTTACGTTTCTCCAAAGGCAACTTTGGCTTACTGTCTGCTTCATTGGATCAGTAATGTCCATGTTGCTGCCTTGTCTCTGGTCATCAGCTTGTCTTCGACTTATCTTTTATAAATGTCGATAAGTCAGACGTCGTTCAGACCGGTTGAAGATGAACGTGAGAGTTTTGTCTTTTTTAGAGTGTCAACAACATTAAGTGGTACAAGTCTAATATCTCAATATCAAAATACAAGGTTTATATGCGTCAGATATTCAAATATAGACTCCGCCAGTCAGTTAATAGATTGAATCAAGTCACAGTCCAGGGTATCCAATACGAGGCCTAAGCCAACAATGACAGACTACCAACACATGAAATGACACTAATAACCACTCAATTCAACTAAATAAATAAAGTGAACATTCACTAATGTCTCATGAAGTGATACGTAGTCATGCTGGTAAAAAAATATCAGATGATCACATGAAATGATATGAATAGGTACATGAACATCTATTGACAATGATAATAGGAAAAGATATAAGAACAAGCACTCACATGAAATGATGAGGTTTTAATCCGAAACACCGTCTGATCTTCACTGCACGAACTGGTATGGATCTCTGAATTATACCATGGATCGTATTCGAATCGCTAGTGTATCGGGTCATAATGGGCACGAATCCGAATCGGGTCCGAGTCTCATATTACCGGTTCGGATCGCACAAACAAGTCTGAATCACTGTAACACGCGCACACGATGATATACAACACATACGTACACACATATATATACTAATATAATACATATATACACATATACCTACACATACATACATACATACGAGTATTCACATACATACACACTACTACATATATATATGCATACCTACCCATGCATACACCACACACACACATACATACACTTACTTGAATTAAAACACACACATATTAATTTAATATCCACCAAAATCACTCACACACATTAAAACCCACACCAATACATTAATGCATGCCAAATTACAAACCACTCACACCAACATATTTATGCATGGAAATAGGTGGGGTCAAAACACTCACGTCAAGGGGAAGAGAAGGTTGTCGATGGCAGGCGAACGATGGGGACGAGAGTCGCAGAAGATGTCAACGGCTCAAGGACTTCACCGGAAAGGATGCGAGTGCATTCACGCTCACCGACGGCGATTGGCGGTGATCCACGGAGAGGTGGAAGATGCCATGGATGGAGGGGAGTTCGATTAATGTGTTGTGCTTGGCCTGGGTGTGGGTTGGGGCGTTGTGTTGGGCCTGTCGTAGCTGCAAGGGAGAGGGGTTGCCACGGTTCGAGGGTGGAGCTCGGGTGTAATATCCCCTAACTAATAATATTGTATTTCTACCTTACTAATTTTATTTATATTACTTATTATTATTGATTAATTTATTTTATACATGTATATATACAAGTACATACATATTAAGTGTATATGTTTTTGATTTGTATTTATACAAGTATATGTATGTATTATATTTTATACATTATTATTAGCATTATTATTATTATGTTATTGTTGGTATTATTTCTAATTGATCTTCTTTCCAACCCATAATCCAATTATCTAATAAACCATAACCCATTTAACTCATGCCCAAAATAAAGTAAAATAAAATAAATAAATAAATTTTTTAGACAAAAATAGTAATAGTAATAAAAAATTATATAATGTGTGCTTAAATTGTTCATGCCAAGTTTTCAACTCTTATTCCTTTGTACTAAATCCTAATACTTAAACCATAATGCCACATTGACATGTGATTAGGTAGGAGATCCAAATTATTTAAACAAATCTAAAGCCAAATCTAAATTTCAAATTCTAACTGAAAAATCTCATGCGATCTTTATGGAACTTTATCTTAACTACCTATCTTTCTTGTTGAAATCTACAAACCTAAGAATCTTATCACCTCATATTATCGCAACTCTCTTCTCCTGCTTCTTTATAAAAAAACAAAAAAAAAGAAAGAACGACAGTCAGAAAAAAATTTAAACCCAGCATTCTTTCTCATCCTCTTCACCCTCCTTGGAGTTGATCGTGATGGGAGAACGGGTCCAAGGCGTGGAGGTTGAGAAGAGGCGTGGAGATTGAGAAGCAGGCTAAATCCCAGTAAGTAAAAATCAAACTTTTATGAATTAAATTTGATTTAATGTTTTATGATTAGATTTATATTCCCATAAAATTTTCATCTAGAATTCTTGTCTAAGATCTAATTAAAAATTAAATTGTTGAACTAGAATTTAAATAATTTATAATGTTTAACTTTTTTCATGGATCGTTTTCTTTCATTTAAAACATCGCCTTTATTTAATAAAACCTATAAAAGTAATATATTATCACCCTAATTAGATTAAAAAAAGAAGAAGAAATTTAATTTTAGAACAAAAGAAGAAAAAAGGAAAAAAAAGGAGAAAGGGCTGCTTTCGGTCGAAGCCGATAGCAGCAGCCTCCCCCCAAATTCGGCCAAGCCTAGTGCTAAGTCCAAAAAAAAAAAGAAACAAAAAAGGAAAGAAAAGAAAGCTGGGCCGCCACTGGCCCAGGTCCACAGGAAAAAAAGAAAAAGAAAAAAAGAACTGGGCCTGGCTTATTGGGCCAGGCCAGAAACCAAGAAAAAAAGAGAATATAATTCAGAATCCATATTCAGAAGCACGATTGCAATCCAACGCATAAGATTTTTTGTTCTAATTCATTTTAACCCGACCCAAATACAAAACAGACCCATTAACTTATTGAAAATAATTTTATTGATTAGATAAAAATCAGAAAAAATAATTAAAAATATGGATAAATATCTAGATAATCCCTATAACCTACTGAAAAATTTTGAGATTAATTGCATATCATATTAGACTGAACCGCTACTTTCAAAGTTGAAACCCATTATTTTAACATCCAGACCCGTTAAGAAAATTGCATGTTTTTAATCATTTAAACCCCAGAAAATCAGTAAATAAAATATAAATAATCTTATAAACTCAGTGTATCATCCTACAACTTTGTTTTAAGATCTGGACCTCCGTATTTAATTTAAAATACTGAATAAATAAGATATCTTATGTAAAATTTAATAGATGTAAATTTGATATCTTATGTAAATTTGAATATATTTAATGTAGATTTCTTCAATTGGTGTTTGGACACATGATAAGCCTAGGTGAGTGTTTTTTTATTGAGTATTTAGATATTATTTCATGTAAGTATTCTTTGTTTATTTATTGAGTATTTTCAATATTATTTCATGTGAGTGTTTTATCCTGTCTATTTCAATAAATATTATTTTGCATTTAAATGATTGTTCAAACTCAATTATGTTTCATGCATGTTAGTTATTAGTCCACGTCTACATGTATTAAATACAAAATAAATTATCTTGTGAATGTTTTATCTCTTTTAATAAACCTTGCATAATATTCTTGGTCCTGGACATCATGATACTACTTAGGTACCTTCACTGATTATAAATGATACCTACCTGATAAACATATTGCTCATGATACTGAAAGTTACTAGAAAAGTATCGTTGACTATAACACTGTACAATCCTATTGTTCATCGTATACACGGTTATTATTACCGTTCACTGTCACTGATATTGTTCATCGTGTATATGATTACTGTTTACTGTTATACTGTAACATTACAGTCACCGCATCGTCCCAACATTATAAGTAACATGGATATTGATTGTTATAACTGAAATACATAATAATATAAATGAAAAACTTACACTGGGATTGAGGAAATTGATGGAGGAGACAGCGTCTGTATTTTGGGTGGATCTAGGATTTTGCGCAGCCGACTTACGGTTCCCACTGTAGGGTTCTGGGGGATGACTGACATCCCATCTGTTATTGTTCCACAGTGTTACTGTGAGTTATTGTTCCACAGTGATACTGTGAGTACTGTTACTATTACTGACTGCCTGGCGGTAGGGCCTAATTCAGCGCCAGGCATCTGGGCCGTGGTCCCGGGTATGTACGGAACCCACCTAAAATATGAGCAACGTCTCCAACCAATCAGTTTCAATAATTTAGGAACTCGATTGACAGTGTGATAGGCGTAGTATGGGATGCGTCTATTACAGATGGCAATTGGTGTCCGCTGTGATATAATTAATAATGATAAACTGTTATAATACATTGTGGCTGACTGTAATCACCTGACTGTGCATACAAAAATTATGATAGACATATGATTGTACACATGACCAGATCGTATACCAGACTGTGACTTAGGTTACAAATCTTGACATTAGTTATTTCTTTTTCATGATATAGTTATATATCGTTCATACCTTTGTTCTTGATATTGATTATTTTGTTATCCTTTATTTCAATTTATTATATTGTTATTGTTTACATTGTTATTATGCACGAGTACTTCCTTTTACACACACACTCATTAGGTCGCTTCTGACGACCCTGGATTCACACATCTAGGGTTTTGGACACTTTCTTATATTGTTCAGGCGTTCGTCAGGCTCGTACGCTTCGCGAGGAGCTGGAGTTTCTCTCTTTTAGTTCTGGTATTCTTATCTCTATTGTCTTCATGTTATTTCCTGATTCTCGATATATATCAGATTTAGTCTTTATTTCAGTTCTTTTTATATGATATCATGTGTGGATGCTTATATGTGATATTGTAGTGGTCGTTGATTTACTATGGTTTAGATTTATAGCTTGTTTAGGTTACTTTAGGCTTAGCGTGTATACGTGGGGTATTTTTCTCGCGTATATACATCGCCGACTCTTATCGTGACTCCGTTTTCAAGTATTTTGGGAAGTGGGGCGTGACAGGGTTCAGAGCGATGGGACTGGCTTTTAGATTTGATCGATGGCAGAGTTCAGAGCGCGCAGCGGAATTGTGGTGTCCCAAGCGACGTGGAAGCTTGTTTGTTTTCTCCTTAGATTTTGATTCTTTTATCATTCTCTACTTTATTGAAATTTCGAGGACGAAATTTTTATAAGGTGGGTAGAATGTAATATCCCTTAACTAATAATACTGTATTTCTAACTTTATTAATTTTATTTAGATTACTTATTATTATTAATTTATTTATTTTATACATGTATATAAATACATATACATACATATAAAGTCTATATGTTTTTGATTCGTATTTATACAAGTATATGTATGTATTATATTTTATACATTATTATTAGCATTATTATTATTATTATGTTATGTTATTGTTAGTATTATTTCTAATTGATCTTCTTTTCCAACCCATAATCCAACTATCTAATAAACCATAACCCATTTAACTCATGCCCAAAAATAAAGTAAAATAAAATAAATAAATAAATAAATTTTTTTAATCAAAAATAGTAATAGTAATAATAAAAATATATAATTTGTGCTTAAGTTGTTTATGCCAAGTTTTGAACTCTTGTTCCTTTGTACTAAATCCTAATACTTAAACCATAATGCCAAATTGGCGTATGATTAGTAGGAGATCCAAATTATTTAAATAAATCTAAAGCCAAATCTAAGTTTCAAATTCTAATTGAAAAATCTCATGAGATCTTTATGGCTCTTTATCTTAACTACCTATCTCTCTTGTTGAAATCTACTTACCTAAGAATCTTGTCACCTCATATTATCGTAACTCTCTTCTCCTGCTTCTTTACAAAAAAAAATAAAAAGAAAGAACGGCAGTCAAAAAAAAATTCAAACCCAGCATTCTTTCTCATCCTCTTCACCCTCCTTGGAGTTGATTGTGACGGGGAACGGATCCGAGGCGTGGAGGTTGAGAATGAGGCGTGGAGGTTGAGAGGCAGGCTAAATCCCAGTAAGTAAAAATCAAATTTTTATGAATTTAATTTGATTTAATGTTTCATGATTAGATTTATATTCCCATAAATTTTTCATCTAAAATTCTTGTCTAAGATCTAATTAAAAATTAAAATGTTGAACTAGAATTTAAATAATTTATAATGTTTAACTCTTTCCATGGATCATTTTCTTTCATTAAAAACATCGCCTTTGTTTAAATAAAACCTATAAAAGTAATATATTATTACCCTAATTAAATTTTAAAAAAAGAAGAAATTTAATATTAAACTGAACAAAAGAACAAAAAGGAGAAAGGGCTGCGAAGCTGAGAGCAGCAGCCTCCCCCCCTAAATTCGGCCAGGCCGAGTGGCCTGGGCTGCCACTGGGCCAAGTCCAAAAAAAAAAAAATAAAAAAGGAAAGAAAAGAAAAGAAAGTTGGGCGGCACTGGCCCAGGCCCACAGGAAAAAAAAGAAAAAGAAAAAAAAGAACTGGGCCTGATTTATTAGGCCAGGCCAGAAACTTGGAAAAAAACAGAACAGAAAAAAAGAGAATATAATTCAGAGCCCATATTCAGAAGCCCAATTGCCGTCAGCTCACAGATTTTTGGTTTTTAATCATTTTAACCTGACCCAAATACAAAACAGACTCGTTAACTTATAGAAAATAATTTTATTGACTAAATAAAAATTAGAAACAAATAATTAAAAATATGGATAAATATCTAGATAATCCCTAGAACCTATGAAAATTTTTGAGATTAATTGCATATCATATTGGACTGAATCACTGCCTTCAAAGTTGAAACCCGTTATTTTAGCATCCAGACCCGTTAAGAAAATTGCATGTTTTTAATCATTTAAACCCCACAAAAATCAGTAAATAAAATATAAATAATCTTATAAACTCAGTGTATTATCCTACTACTTTGTTTTAAGATCTGGACCATTGGTATTTAATTTAAATACTGAATAAATAAGATATCTTATGTAAAATTTGATAGATGTAAATTTGATATCTTATGTAAATTTGAATATATTTAATGTAGATTTCTTCAATTGGTGCTTGGAAGCGCGATAAGCCCAAGTGAGTATTTTTTATTTATTGAGTATTTCGATATTTTTTCATGTGAGTGTTCTTTATTTATTTATTGAGTATTTTCAATATTATTTCATGTCAGTGTTTTATCTTGTCTATTTCAATAAATACTATTTTGCATTTAAATAATTGTTCAAACTCAATTATGTTTCATGCATGTTAGTTACTAGTCCACGTCTACATGTATTAAATATAAAATAAATTATCTTGTGAATGTTTTTATCTCTTTTAATAAACCTTGCATAATTTTGGTCCTGGACATCATAATACCACTTAAGTACCTTCACTGATTATATATAATACCTACCTGATAAACATATTGTTCATGATACTGAAAGTTATTGGAAAAGTATCGTTGACCGTATCACTATACAGTCCTATTGTTCATCATATACACGGTTACTATTACCGTTCTCTGTTACTGATATTGTTCATCGTGTATACGATTACTGTTGACTGTTATACTGTAACGTTACTGTCACCGCATCGTCCCAACATTATAAGTAACATAGATATTGATTGTCATAACTGAAATACATAATAATGTAAATGAAAAACTTATATTGGGATTGGGAAAATTGATGGAGGAGACAGCGTCTGTATTTTGAGTGGACCTAGGATACAGGTTGCGTAGCCGACTTACGGTTCCACTGCAAGGCTCCAGGGGATGACTGACATCCCATCTGTTATTGTTCCACAGTGTTACTGTGAGTTATTGTTCCACAGTGATACTATGAGTACTGTTACTATTACTGACTGCCTGGCGGTAGGTCCTGGTTCAGCGCCAGACATCTGGGCTGTGGTCCCGGGTATGTACGGGACCCATCTAAAATATGGATAACGTCTCCAACCAATCAGTTTCAATAATTTAGGATCTCGATTGACACGTGTGATAGGCGTAGTATGGGATGCGTCTATTACAGATGGCAGTTGGTGTCCGCTTACATAACTAATAATGATAAACTGTTATAATGCATTATGACTGACTGTAATTACCTGACTGTACATACATAAACTATGATAGACGTATGATTGTACACATGACCGGATCGTGTACCAGACTAGTGATATATACCAGGTTGAACATCTTGACATTAGTTATTTCTTTTTCATGATATAGTTATATATCGTTCATACCTTTGTTCTTGATATTGATTATTTTGTTATCCTTTATTTCAATTTATTATGTTGTCATTGTTTACATTGTTATTATGCACCAGTACTTCCTTTTACACACACACTTATTAGGTCGCTTTTGATGACCTTGGATTCGCACGTTCAGGGTTTTGGACACCTTCTTATATTGTTCAGGTGTTCGTCAGGCTCGTATGTTTCACGAGGAGTTAGAGTTTCTCTCTTTTGGTTCTGGTATTCTTATCTCTCTTGTCTTCATGTTATTTTCCGATTCTCGATATATATCAGATTTAGTCTTTATTCTAATTTTTTTATATGATATCATGCGTGGATGCTTATATGTGATATTGTAGTGATCGTTGATTTATTATGGTTTAGATTTATAGCTTGTTCAGGTTACTTTAGGTTTAGCGTGTATACGTGGGGTATTTTCCTCACGTATATACGTTGCCGACTCTTATCGCGACTCCCTTTTCATGTATTTTGGGAAGTGGAGCGTGACATCAGGTATGAGGAGGAGAGCATAGCCATGGACTGGCGCTGGAGGGGGTTTTGCTGGTGGGAGATTTGCGTCAGAGCTCTGGGCTGTGGGGGATGGAGGCTTGGAAGAGGGTGGTGTGCTGTGGCTGTCACGGGGGTATGTTGTGGCTGTCACAGGGGTGTGCATGGAGTGTGCGGCGTGGTGGAAAAGAGAGCGGCGGTGGATGGATACACGTCGAAGGTTGGTGCTCGGTGTTGTGGAGGAGGCGGCGGAGGGGATGGCGCCATCGGAGGTGATGTCGCGGCTGCCGGGGACTCGCCAGAGTGGTGCACGGCTTGGAGGAGTGCTGTGTGCGAGGAGGAAGGGCGGTGCACTGGTCGGCAGGGTGTTGCCGAGGGGGGTCTTAGGGGCACGACTGCAGTTGGGATGAGGCTCATGGCAGGGTAACAGAGAGGGTGTGTTGGCCGTCGTGGAGGAGCTCTGGCTAGCAGTGGGGGTGTTTTGGATCCGTGCATGGGGTGGCTGTCGTAGGGGTCTTGCGTGCTGCGAGGGGGAGTGAGAGAGGATATAAGAGGGGAGTGAGTACGTGGAGAAAGTGGGTGAGAGAGAGAAGGAACGTGAGAGGGAGGAGAGAAGCGGGTGGAGAATGTGGAGAGAGAGGAAACGTGAGCAATAACTGGGTGCAGGTGGAGAATGTGTGTTTGTGGGGAAGAAGGTGGAGGACAACTAACAGTTAAATAGTTATGTGCACTTCCCTTACCATGATGGTTCAGGCTTGCTAGTTGGGGGACTGGGTCTCTGGTTTGAAACCTTGTGGTCACACAATAAAAGAGTTTTGGATTTATTTGTTTTGTAATTGGTGAAGTGTTGTAAAGTTAAATGTTGTCTGCTCTCTTTTAAAAACAATGAAGGAATAATGGTTGGTGGGTTAAATGCTTTGATGACGAGTCTCAGGTTCGAAACCTGTTAACCAACTACAGGTTTCCTAATTTTTATTTTATTTATTTTTATTTTAATTGCATTTTTTTATAGATCAGCATTTAATTACTAGTTTATTGGATTAAACTCTATTAATTCAGAAAAATCCTCAAAATTCACAAAAATAAAAAATATCATCCTGAAGCTTGTTGTAAAGTTGGATCCCTAAAATTCATCCCCGATTATTAATTAAAAATCTCAGAGTCAGTGTGTCCCTGAATTGAGATTTTTCTCCAATAAATCCCAAAAATTCCAAAAAATCCAGAAAAATTTAAAATAATGGGAAATAATATCTTGAGTTGAAATAGCCTCAACTCAGCTACCAGAGTGATTGAATCAGTATCAGATACTAGTATTGACATACGTACAGGGAATTGAGGGTTACACCAGATATCTCTTCAGACCTTGAAAAACTGTCTCGCATTCTTCGTTCCAGCGAAATTGACCCACTTATTCTTCAAGACTTGGAAGAAGAGCTTGCATATGTCTATGGATCGGCTGATGAATCAGTTCAGAGCAGCGAGACGTCCTTTCAGCATCTAAACCTCTTTCACACATGTGGGCGACTTCATGTTTAATATGGCTGATATCTGATCGGGGTCGGCCTCGATGCCCCGTTAAGTGACCAGATACCCTAAAAAATTCCCAAAAGTAACCATGAATATGCACTTCTCGGGGTTGAGTTCACTTTATACTTCCGTAAGAGGGTGAAAGCTTCGGCCAAATGTTGGAGGTGTGCCATGCCAGACACTGTTCACCATCATCTCATCAATGTTCGCTTCCATTATGCTCCCAATCAGATCCTTGAAGACCTTGACAACCATGCGCACGAAGGTGGCCCCGACATTTTTGAGCCCTAAGGGTATCACCTTGTAGCAATAAATTTTCCGACAAGTAGTAAAAGCAATTTTGTACTCATTTGGTGAGTTCATCTTGATCTGGTTGTACCCAAAGTAGGCGTCCATGAAACTGAGAAGTTCATGGCCCGCTGTTGCTTTTACCAGCTGATCGATCCTCCGGAAGGGGAAGCTATCATTGGGCAAGCTTTATTGAGGTTAGTGAAGTTGATGTAGACCTTCCACTTGCCATTCTTCTTCTTAACGAGAAAAGGATTGGAGAGCCATGTCGGGGTAGAATATCTCTCGGATAAAGTCGACCTATAGTAGGCGGTCAACTTCATCGCTGATGGCACAACTTCATTCCTCGTTCATTCTCCTTAGCTTCTACTTGGCATCCGCCTTCATGAAGAGCTTGTGGTAGATTATACTGAGATTAATTCCAGGTATATTGGTGGGAGTCTACGCGAATACATTCAAATTATTCGCCAAGAACTGTTTGATCAAGGCCTTCTCATGAGGATGCAACTTCGAGCCGATTCAGAGGACCTGTCTGGATGATGTGGATATATAAGAAATGACTCGGGTTCCTCGTCAAATTTGTTGTCTAGGTCTCCCGACTCGATTTGTGAGTCAGGGTCTGGATCCTTCGACTTAGCAGGAAAGTCAGAGGCTTGGCTTTCATCGTTCTGTAAATGCTATTGGTCAATAATCCTATTTTGCTTCTTATCCAAAGGGGAATCTTTGTCAGAGACTGCTTCGAAGTCTTTGTCATCCAGCCAGACTTCTTTCAGGCTACTGTAGCTATGGTTCTGGCCATCGTGTGGTCACCCCTTATGTCTGTCATTCCTGATGGTGTGGGGTACTTCAGAAGTTGATGATGGGTGGATGGGATATCTCTCATCATATGAATCCATGGCCTCCAGAGGATAGCATTGTAGGAAGATTCAATATCGGAACACAGAAGTCTGTGACAATGTTGTATAGATCCGCTCGGACTGGGAATGTGACTGTTCCGTGTGAGTGCGCCTCGCTCCCGTCAATCCATAGAGAAGTGACTGGATTTAAGAGAGGATGATCTTTCGAACTAGTTCGAAAGTATCCTCCATCCGATCTAAGGCGTGTTCATACAGAATGTTGACACTACTCCCCTATCGATCAAGATCTTTAATACTCGATAACAATCGATAAGCATTGTCACGACCAAAGCGTCATTGTGCGGGAAGTGTAGAGCATAGGCATCGGCTTTCGAGAAGAAAATTGGCCTGCCTAGTGGTGAAGGTGGACGTGTCAGTATTGCGGGTAGTCGTCCCTCTGGGCTTCTTTGACATAAATGACCCTTCCCTTTATTGTGATACCCTCTATCGGGGAGGTGCCGAAGATGGCATTCACCTCCTTGTACTGGATGAGGGCGTTGTCTGCCTGATTATCTTGTGGTGGGAGTTCTCTCTCTGCACTTTAATCTTCGTGGGTTGTCTAGGGTTAAGGATGAACTCTCTGAGATACCCTTGATTAACCAGATCCTGAAGGTGTCATCTGAGGGACCGATAGTCGACGGTGAAATGGCTCATCCCGTCATGGAAGGCGCATACTCCCTGGATCCGAATCCCTTCGGGTTATGCGTGAGCAGTCAACTCGGATGCCTGACCCAAGGCCGTCTTTGATGGTGTTAAACACATGGTCGACAGGAATCCGATATGGAATAAGGTCAGGCTCTGTAGCGCCGTCCTTATTTGACTCGTGCGCATGTCGAGGTTGTTTTTGGACAAGACAGAGATGTGGTTTGGATTCTTCCTCTGGAGGAACTGCTGCTTCAACTTCTCGCCCTTAGATCCTTATTCAGGGGGCGATTAGTTGCACTCCGAGTCACCTCTTCGATCTGCATGTACTTTTGTGCCTGGATGAGAATGTTCCTCACCTTAGTGACATCATTCTTCACCAGATGCTTATAAAACGAGTGGGTGACTTGCAGCCCACTGATGAATGCAGCGGCGGCTATATCTTCATTGCACTTATATACCAAAGTCATCTGATTTTGGAAATAGTTGACATAATTTTTTAGGCTCTCCCCTGGTTTCATCCTAACCGTGAAGAGATGGTTGATGTTCCTCTGAAACTCTCTTGGAGAAGCAAACTGATTGTAGAAAGCTCAGTTACATCATCAAAACTCCGAAGTGAGTTCTTCGAGAGTGAGTAGAGCCAATGGTAGGCGATGCCCTTGAGATTGAAAGAGAATACCCGAGAGAGGAGAAGGTTGTCGTGAGTGTAGGCTGCCATTTTGTCTTGGAACTAGCGCAAATGGAGAAGGGGGTCAGACGCTTCTGAGTGGCAGTCGAAGGAGGGCATCACAAATTCTCGAGAATCAGTGCGTGGTGATTTTCTCCAACAGTGGTGAGTCGGAGGTCCTCAGCCCGATATGTTCCATTCCTTCAGATTGTTGGCTCACTTGGTTGATCCACTTTTGAACCAGATCCGCAATGTCCTTAATGCGAGGGAACTTTATATTGCGGGGATGATCTGAGTTCTCAGCGCGCTCATCATCATTGTAAGTCTCTGACTGCTGCGCTTCAAGCTGCCAGTGGTTCACGTGGCTTCCTCGTCATGCTGTGGCAACGGAAGAGTCCGAGCTCTTTCTTATGCAGTTGGGGGAGACTGTAATTTTTCGCAGTATGTCGACTTACTTGAGGGGTCAGGTCTGGACACGAGTCACTGCATCTTTTTCAAGGGCAGCCACCTCGTGGAGTCGACCCATCTCCGTTTGCTGCTCTTTCAGCTACTTCTGCAGGCTGAAAAACATCTGGAGGAGTTGCTCATTGGTGTGTCGGGGTTTGGGCATAACCATAAGCACCCTCTGTGGCGAGGCTAAAGAAGAATGAGAATCTTCAGCGTCGGTGATGTGAACGTTAGATGATTGGGGTGACGACTTGCAGGCTCGGTGACTTCAACAACTTTCCCCTTTCCTTTTAAAGAGGCAGGGGTAGCGGCTAGAGCCTGGGAGATGTTCTTTCTTGGTAGAGCCATGTCAGCAGTGCGAGGCTATTTTGAGGAGGGGTTAGGTTTTGAAAACGGGAGAGATATTTGAGTATAAGCTTAAAAAGCTCTCAATGAAAGCACCAAATGCAGTGGGTAATTCCCGGGAAAGTTATCCACTCACCAAATTATAGAGATTGATGAATGAATTTAAGAGATCAAAGCAGAGCAAACACACAGATTTACGTGAAAACCTGAAGGGAAAAACCACGGAGAAAGAGACAGGGTTCTACTAAAATTCAGAGAAAATTACAATAGTTATTGCCTGATCTCGTGTGCCAGGGTTTTTGGGGTTGATTAGTCGTCCCCTTCTTTCATTGGAAGGGCTCTCATATTTATATAAGAGGGTTTCTTTGGATAGTATTATAGAGTTTTTTTCCTAACTGACCATCTATCCAATCTTAACTGCTTATTTTGGAGGTGGTTGGAATCAAAACATCTTGATTTGAATTGGTAGGGCACATATTTGTCTTTATCCGTTCCCAAGTAATAACCACACGTTCAAATGAAGATTTGGCCTTGAAATAGGGGTACTTGTAACCGACTCTATTTATATCCCATAACTGCTTGAACTACTTAGAGTTTGGATGAGATTTGAACTCTTCTTTGTAGATTCTGGAAATAATCACGTGTAACGTGATTGCCCAAAGGTTAGATGGACACGTGTCGTGATATTGAGGAGATCAAAAATCGACCACTACAAGAATCTAGTCTCCCTCTTTGTTGGAGGAGGTGGTCTACTTATACTTGATTGAGTCATTAGCATGAAGGCAGATGGGTGCGGGCGAGATCCTCGTAACCACACTATATACACATGTTGATTTGTTGTAACGATCGTGATCACCTGTGCAGGCTTATTGCATAGCATGCAGGGAAATCTGCCATGTCTGTAAATGCTCGCGTTGAGTTGTGTTACACATTATGAACGCGGAGGAAAATAAGATTGTGTAACTGCGATAGAGATCATGAGTGATCTGTTGCTGGAGTTACTTGGTTCGGAGTTAAAGCCTTTGGAACGGAAAGAGCTCAGAGCGGAGAAGATCTTGAGAAGGCTGGGTATAGCATGTACATCAGAGGGGGTTTCTGATGCTTCTTGGAGAGTTGAAAGGTGAGGGACACGTGTCGCCATTTTGGATGCAGTCAGATTTTGATGACTACAAGATTATACATGTGTGTGATTCAAGAAGAGGAGACCTCTAAATGTCTCTATTATATTAATTTCGATTTTAGATACCATTTGTCACGCCCTGCTTCCCAAAATACGTGGAAAACGGAGTCGCGACACGAGTCAACGATGTATATGCGCGAGGAAAATACCCCACACATATACGCTAAGTCTAAATTAACCTGAACAAGCTATAATTTATACTATGATGAATCAACGATCATTGCAATATCACATATAAGCATTCACACATGATATCATATGAACAAGAACTGAAATAAAGACTGAATCTGATATGTATAGAAAATTAGAAAATAATAGGAAGAGACAAGAGAGATAAGAATACTGAAATCACCTAGGGGTGAATAGATGACTAGCTAATCTAATGGTGAATTAATGCGGAATTAAAACTATTTATGCAAAGTAAAAATTCTTAAGCTAAACACACAAAGTATAACATAAGAGTGTAACCGAATTCCCTGTGAAGGGCTCTGGACTATCTCCTCAAGATTCCTCTAGATAAGAGTTGAGGTGCCGCTTTGGCTTTCTTGGTTGAATTCAAGTGTGAGCAAACAACCCCCAAGCATATAACAATATAAGTACAATTATATCAAGCAAGTAAAGATATAAGCAATAAGTATAAGCAGGATATAAAGATAAGTGAGAGATAGAGAGAGCAATCGCAAACACAGGAGATTTGTTTCGAGATTCGAGCACACTTGCTCTACGTCCCCGTCTTCAACACTATGAAGGATTTCCACTAAAAACGATCCCACTGGATCACTCGGTGTCGCAACACCTACAAGTGAGTTCACATTAGAACTCCTTTGGACTCTCTAGTCCCTCTCTTGTTCCCGCAAGAACAACACACGCAAGCACGCAAGCTTGCTGAGGCTGCAACTCTACACCGAGCTCTCACTAGAACTCGAAACCACGCAAACCCGCAAGTCCGCCTCCTCAAATACAATGAAAACTTTGGTGATCACAGCACTTTTATCACCTAAAAACAATCTCACAACAACTCTCCTGTAGGAATTATATAGCAATGAAAGCTCAAGTGTATGTGAGAAAAACAAGATTGATTTGGTGGTGAAAAACTCAAGAAATCTCTTTTCAAAGCACTCTTGAAAATATCTCCTTTTGATATGGCAATTTTGGCTCTTAAACAAGTGGAGATAAACATTAAAATATGTATCAAAAACTAGATTGAAAACCCGCTTAAAATCTTATAAAACAGTCCAAGGGAGCTCCATTTTATAGGCATCCAAAAACTAGCCTTTGGGGTCCAAATCAGCAGCTGACGGTCAACCGCCCGGTGGACCGCCAACGGTCGATTTTTCGACCGTTGGGAAGGTCGGTCGACCTGCTGGTCGACCGCCAACTGGGCAATGGCCCAGCGGACGACCGCCGGGTCGACTGGGCCATTTCCAGAGAGCAGAAGCTCTCTGGCGGTCGATCCGGCGGTCGACCGGCCCTGGTCGTGCACATTTTGTGCATAAATCCACAAAAAATCTACAAAAATAAGTTCAGTAATATAATTTGATATACAAACATGTTTGAGTAAAAATCAAAACATGTTACAAATATTTTAAACTATTTTGTCTTATGGGAATTTTGACTTAAAACAAAACCTGTATTTTTCCAAATTGATTTTTCCAAAATTTCTCCAAATACAAAAACAAGATATTTTAAACACTTTTGAAACTTAGTGTGTATGATATGATCCACTACATATATATGATGAAATATCTACATTTTTAACAGTAAGCACTAAAATGA